>CM025791.1:66924623-67524623 GCA_014635995.1 Sarcophaga peregrina | reverse complement strand
CTTTAGGAAGACAGTTAGGTACGATACGTAGGTAAAAGGTTCGGTTAAGTGCGCAGGCCTATTATCTGTCGATGCTCATCAAAATGGTGCAATGGTAACTAACTATACCTATACTATACTATACTATACTATACTATACTATACTAGACTATACAGAACTATACATATCTATACTATACTATACTATACTATAATACATTACTATAAACTATACTATACTATACTATACTATACTAATACGCTAACTATAACTATACTATACGAATAATATACTATACGAGACTATACTGATAACTATACTATACTATACTATACTATACTATAATATACTAGACTATACTATACTATACTATACTAACGATACTATATACTATAACTATACTAAATAACTATACTATACTAATACTATACTATACTATACTATACTATACTATACTTACTATACTAATAATATACCTATACTATACTATACTATACGATACTATACATATACGATACTTATAACTATACTATACTAGACTATACTATACTATACTATAACTATACTATACTATTACTCTACGATACTATATAATACTATACTATACTATACTAACTATACCCTATACATACTATAACTATACTATACATACTATACTATACTTATACTATACTATACTATACTATACTAATACTATACTAATCTATACTAATACTATACTATACTATACTAACTAGACTATACTAGACTATACTATACTATACTATACTATACTATCATACTATACGATACTATACTATACTATACTATCCCTATACTATACTATACGATACTATACTATACTATACTATACTATACTATACTATACTATACTATAACTATACTATACTATACTTACTATACTAACTATACTATACTATACTATACTATACTATACTATCTATACTATACTATACTAATACTATACTATACTAGGGGAGCGGGTATGTAACTGCAAGGTAAAGCCACTGTCCGGTTTTAACTTGGCAAAACCCAGTGATATCCTTGCAGGTACATGCCAAGCAGCTCACAGCCTCCGTATCTTAGATCAGGCGCTCCCCGGGTACTGGTATCTGGCAACCGCTGGGTACTTGCTAATGTGAGAAGGCAAGATAAATGATTCGGCATGACCTTGACTACGATTGGAACTTCGATTTGGATATGACGCAATAGGGCTGACGTTCTGCAGTATTCTGTTACCTGAGTACACCGAGTGAACTCCGGTGGAAATGGCTTTCAGGCTAATGTTGCAGGCGCCTCCGTTCTGTTAAATCCTTGGCAGGGCTTCAAGTACGTTCGATTATCGTCGCCATTTGGTTGGTGATGCAGGTTTAGTTGAGATGACTCCTAATTAGTGTCCGACCTGGCTCTGAACGTAAACACCCATAAGGTTTTGCGTCAACCCTCGCGAGGACCTCACTGGATACCATAGGCACCCTCGGGGTCTCAAAGGATAACTGCATAATCGATATGAGATAGCGGCTTGAAGATGGAACCCAGATGAAAATGAATAAAGGTATATTTGAAGTAGAGAAGATGATGCAAGGAGAGGTTGCATTTATGAGCAGCCCACGTATAAGGCGGTCGCCTGTGAAAAAGGCACAGACGACGATGTTACAAAGGGGTGATAATACACCAAATGAGTCGGACACTTCGCAACCGCGGGCTACACAGTCAGCTGCCACCGTCCTACGGAAAGAGGATGACCTGGATAAAGGTAATAATGATGCTAGCGGAACGCCGAGTGATGGATGCTCTGGCCTAGAACAAAGAGGCACACCAACAGCGGTAAGCTCTCCTACGTTGGAACTTATCGGTAGGATGAGGAAAATGGAGGAGGATGCTATGTCCCAGTGTAGGGACACTCTGGATATGATGCAGCGTGTTACGCGTCGCCAGAAGAATGCAAGTACTGACGTTAGGAACGGAATATCCAGAATGGCTGAACTTCTGGATGTTATGTTGAATTACAGACGTACTTGGAAGGCGGCTGAAGAGGAAAGAACCACTTCAAACCTCCGGAAAAAGACCGCTACCCAGCAGTTAGTAGATGCCCCAACACCCACGACAGCGAACCCAAAACGAACTGCCACCAGCCCTGTTGGTGCAGAGAGCAGTAAGAGAGCAAGGGCAAAGGAGCCTAGCGATGAGGTGAAACAGACCCCTAAAAGGAAGGAGGAAAACTGGGTAACAGTGACAAAGAAACGTACTCAGAAAAAGCCGAGGGAAACTTCAAATAAACGAGACAGGATGGATAGACCCCGACTGGGGCGAACAAAACCAGATGCGCTGGTAATTAAGCCTGCAGAAGGTCACACATATGCCGACGTCTTGAGGAACTTACGCGGCAACATAACGACCGAAGACTCTGACAGGATAAAAGCAGTTCGGCGAACGCTGAATGGTGCCATACTCTTGGAGTTCAGCAGAGGTGAAAAAGTCAAACCGGATTTTGTTCAACAACTGAGAAGTACGGTACAAGAAACAGCCTCAGTCGCGGAATTGAAACAGAAAGCTACAATCGAGATACGTGACTTAGATTCTTTTACAGTCAGAGATGAAGTAGAAACGGCAATTCGGAAACTGATTGCAGACCCCAGCGAGCAATTGCAAACGCGGATTACTGCCCCAAATGTGCGGGAGCAAGTTCGAGCTTTCGTCACGCTGTCGGCTGAAAGTGCGGCGAGACTTATCAGGGTCGGACATGTAAAGGTCGGATGGATACGGGCGAAGATGCGAGTTTGTGAGGATATTCGAAGATGCTATCGATGCCTCGAAACAGGTCACTCTCAGGCGAACTGCTCTGGTCCTGACAGAAGGAACATGTGCATTAAATGCGGAGAGGTGGGACATAAGATGAAAGAATGCAGATCGGCCCCAAAATGCGCCCTCTGCACGGATGCTAGAAGGGACGGAACCGATCACTTACCCGGATCTAGGAAATGTCCGTTGGCCAAACGATCATGAGATTGTTACAGGCGAATCTGCATAGAAGCCGGACAGCGGATGCTCTACTGGGGCAGATAGCTGTCGAAAGACAAATAGATGCAGTCATCATCAGCGAGCAATATGGTCGGATTGCCAGGGGTTCCTGGTTTGAGGACGAAACAGGCACGGCCGCACTTTGGATACCTGACGGCCGTAGGTTTGCAGTTACGGAACACGGAGCCGGTTCTGGATATACGTATTTTCGAACCGGATTCCTAACCATAATGAGCTGCTACCTCACTCCTAGCGATGATATGGAGCAATTTAGGACGAAGATCGGATTTATCGAGGATAGAGTACTCGCTATTGGTGGACCGTTCATAGTGGCCGGCGATTTCAACGCTAAAGCTGTTGAATGGGGCGATCGGACAACGAACACCCGAGGAAGATGCATTCTGGATATGGCGGCAAGGTTGGGTCTCATAGTGATGAATACTGGCAGCACAACCTTCAGGCGGCCTGGATGCGAGTATACCACGCCAGACATCACTTTGGTGACTGAAAATCTGGCCAGAAAAATAGCGGAATGGAAAGTTCTTGAAGACTACAATGGAAGTGACCACCACTACATTAGTTTCCGAATCGCGGAAAGAGCGAACCTTATCCTAACAGCCAGGACCAGGGGAACGCGAAAATGGAACGTCGCGAGTCTCAATAGCGCGGCATTATTGGAGAGATTCGATGAGACCTCACTTTCACGAACCAGTAGTGATGCTATTACTCTGGCTAGCGAAACTATGCAGCGTATAATTCGTGGTTGCAACGCCTCAATGTCTCGCGTGTCGCAACATCCCAGAAGGCAATCTGTATACTGGTGGACACCTGAAATTGCTGAACTCAGACGAACTTGCCTCCAGTGCAGAAGAAGATACACTAGGGCTAGAAGAGATGGTCATGCAGCACATGAGGCTGAGAATTTCAAACGCGCCCGAAGGGCACTGAAACAGGCAATTATAGCCGCCAAAAGGGCGAAATGGGAGGAGCTCCGTAATGAACTGAACATGAATCCCTGGGGCCTAGCTTATAAAATTGTGACCAGAAAGCTGGGCGCAAATTCTGCTGTGCCACTTCTTGACGGCGACGCCGTCGACAATATAGTGATGAATTTGTTCCCCGTGCACCCACCATTGCGTGAGGAACGTGATCCTCCGATAGCTGATACGCCAATACCCTTCACGGATGAAGAATTGATAACAGCGGCGAAAAGTCTCAAAGCAAACAAGGCTCCCGGTCCAGATGGAGTACCGGCCGAGGTGATAAAATTAATTGCTGAAAATCGACCAAATGCACTCCTGGAAATGTACAATGCCTGCATTGCCCAAGGTGTCTTCCCTGAGCAATGGAAGCTGCAGAAATTAACCCTGATCAGCAAGGGAAAAGGAGACCCGACACATCCATCATCATATCGCCCCCTCTGTATGCTGGATAGTGCCGGTAAATTATTGGAGAAACTTCTCCAGCGCAGACTGGCAGCGGCCATTGAGACAGCTGGTGGATTATCGGAGAGGCAGTATGGCTTCCGACCAGGTAGGTCAACGCTTGGTGCCATAGCGGATGTAGTGGAATGCGTTGAACGGACAAGGCTCAGACGTCACTATCCGAAGCGCATTGTTGTCCTTGCCACGCTGGATGTGAGGAATGCTTTCAACAGCCTACGATGGGAGGATATTATTAAGGCACTACGAGAAAGATTTCGTATTCCTATATACCTTCTGAGAATATTACGCAGCTATCTGAAGGATCGCAAGCTTCTATATGACACACCCGATGGCCGAAGGGTCGTGGAGATCACGTCTGGTGCAGCTCAGGGATCTATTCTTGGTCCAGATCTCTGGAACCTGAGCTATGACGAAATCTTAGGTATAGAAATGCCAGAGGACACATACCTCGTGGGATACGCGGATGATATAGTGTCAGTCATTTCAGCGCGCGACATTGAGGATGCCAGGAGAAAACTGAATCGAGTCATGATAAGGACTCAGATATGGCTTGAGGATCATGGTCTAGAGCTCGCAAAGAACAAGACTGAGGTCATATTGATGACAATGGCTCGCATCCCACTCGAGATTGGTATGCAGATAGGTGATGTATCACTGGTCACAAAAAGGGCAGTTAGATATCTGGGCATAAGACTCGACTGCAGACTTAATTATTGGGCCCAAATACAGCATGCAGCTACCAAGGCAGCAAAACTAACGGGCATGCTAAGCAGGATAATGGCAAATATTGGCGGACCAACACAAGCCAAACGAAAATTGATTATGGCGGCGACGAACTCGATATTGCTGTACGGAAGCGAGATATGGGGAGATGCGCTGGAGATTAAATCTAAGCGAAAAATATTAGCAGCGAACAGCGGCATTAAGAGTTGCCTCGGCCTACCGCACAGTATCGGGCGCCGCAGTCCTAGTGATCGCCGGTGAGATACCTATTGACCTGCAGGCATTTGAGCGAAGAAAATCTTGGAGAATGAAGAGGGAAAATCTTCCCATTAGTAGCGTAGATCTCAGATCTCAAACACTACGGCGATGGCAAAGTAGATGGAACGAGGAAACATGCGGAAGATGGACCTATAAACTTATCCCATCTATAGAGGCATGGATACGGAGAACCTTTGGGGAAACTAACTATTTTCTGACCCAGTTTCTCTCTGGTCATGGTTATTTCCGAAAATACCTGTACCGTATGGGCAAGGTGACTAATCCTAGCTGTATTTATTGCGAGGAAATGATTGACGACGTTGAACATACATTCTTCCATTGCATTAAATGGCAAGACGAGAAGAACATGTTGATGGAACAAATTGGTGAATTTACACCCGACACCATTGTGAACGCAATGGAACGCTGTGAGAAGATACGTTGAATATGTACTCCGCAGAAAGAAGTTCGACCTTGATGCAATACAACGGAATGATACATGAGAAGACGAGCCAATAGCATGAAGCTGGCTTCAAATATGGCGTACCCAGACGTGGGAGAGTAGAAAACGGTCCTTAACTGGACGCCGTTCTGGGCCCTTCCCGAAGTAATGCAGATAGCCGTCCCGGGAAGGGAGTATCCCCAGAAGGAGGAGGGATTGTTTTAGTGGAAGCACCACTCGACGCAGCTGATGACGATCACTGTAAGTGCGAAGGCATTTTGAACCCTACCTCACACGCCAAAAAAAAAAAAAAAAAAAAGACGAGCTAGACGAGACGAGACGAGACGAGACGAGGACGAGAGAGACGAGACGAGACGATCGAGACGAGACGTAGACGAGACGAGACGAGACGAGACAGACGGGAGGACGAGACGAGACGAGAGAGAGAGAGAGAGACGAGACGAGACGAGACGAGAAGATACGAGGACGAGACGAGAAGGAGACGAGACGAGACCGAGACGTACGGAGGACGAGACGAGACGAGAGAGGAGCGAGACGAGACGAGACTGAGGCGATAAGAGACGAGACGACGAGACGAGACGAGAGAGACGAGACGAGACTAGACGAGGACGACGAGACGAGAACGAGACGAGAATGAGACGAGACGAGACGAGACGAGACGAGACGAGACGAGACGAGACGGAAGACGAGACGAGACGAGACGAGACAGACGAGACGAGACGAGACGGAGACGAGACGAGACGAGACGAGACGAGACGAGACGAGACGAGACAGACGAGGACGAGACGAGACGAGACGCTGGACGAGATAGAGACGAGACGAGACGAGACGGACGAGACGAGACGAGACAGACAGACGAGACGGACGAGACGGAGACGAGACGAGACGAGACGAGACGAGACGAGACGAGACTAGAAGAGACGAGGACGAGACGAGACGAGACGAGACGAACGAGACGAGACGAGACGAGAAGAGACGAAGAGAGAGACGAGACGAGACGAGACGGAGACGAGACGAGACGAGACGAGACGAGACGAGACGAGACGAGACGAGACGAGACGAGACGAGACGAGACGGAAGAGACGAGACGAGACGATAGAGAACGAGATACGAGACGAGACGAGACGATACGAGACGAGGACTAGACGAGACGATACTAGACGAGACTATACTAGTACTATACTATACTAGACGAGACGAGACTATACTAGACTATACGATACTATACGAACTATACTAGACTATACTATACTATAACTATACTATACTATACTATACTATACTATACTATAAATTTCTTTCCTACACATAATAATATGTATGTATGTATGACCACTTAATGGAAATATTACGACAATTTAAATCGATTTTTTTACTTCTACTATCAAACCAACTCAACCTAGTGGAGCTTAGAGTTAAAGATTTCTCTTAAATCGATATAAAAATTAATCGATGTTAAATTGATATGAAAAATAAACCTCACATCAATTTACAATACCATCCAGTTTTCCATCCATATATCGTTTGGAAATTTTAAATTTTTACACAATTTTCGGAATATAAAGTTTTATATTCGTTTTTAATATGTTTATTAATGTGTTGAATTCGTATTTAAATAAAAGAAAATAAATTTTTGCTTTTGTAGCAACACATCCTCCTATAGTCGTATGTATGTAATACATTCTCGTATCAATTTAAGTGGTTGTCGTGTATGAATTTAAGATTATTCTGCGACTTTATCTGACTCTCCGGCCTCTGGCAATTTCATTTGTTAAGCCGTACTCCACATACGTACAACAAAAAAGGATTTTTATTTTTCATTTACTCATTTTCATTTTTAGTTTTTGGTTTCGTGAGTCGTTTTGTGGTTTTGTTGATTTTGTCCGGATTGGTTTTGTTTTCTATTTGCTTAACGTCTTTTCCTGTTCCAGCTTCAGCTTCAGTCGCTTCCATTTTCATTCAATTCGTATATGTTCCGTTCAGTTTCCTTTTTCCAACGTTTGTCTGTAATTCTTCCTCGTACTATTTGGTAAACGTGACTTGCGATGACAGATTTTCTTTTATTTTTTTTTTACTTTGTTATACCCTACGTCCGATTAGTTGGTTGTTGTTCATTGAGTTTGTGTTGATTTTTTGTGTTACGCATTGCAGGTTTAGTCCAAGACTTATTTTTAATCACGATCCTCAGCTTAGATTGACTTTTTAAATTTAATACAAATTCCGCAGAAGTAGCTTTTCTTTTTAAAACCATAAAAGTTTAAATTCAAAAATGCAATAAAACACAAACGGTTTGAAATTATGCCAAATTAATTTTTTTTGTTGCTTCGGTTACAAATGGAATATTATTTCATTCATATGACTGCTGCGGTTGACCTCACAATACCTCATTCGATTAAACCAATTTTTGTACACTTTTTCAAGTGTATCGAGTGTTCGTATCTCGGCAATGGCATCACAAATGTTGGCCTTCAAATGCTCAATTGTATTGTCGCCATAACTCTTTTCTTTAACGACCATCAAACGTTTGATGCAATAATTCGATCGTGGCATAAGATGTGTGGCAAGTTGCAACATCCTGTTGAAACCAAACGTCGTTTAAATCAATACCAGGAAGAACAGATATAAAAAATCGGTTGTTATGGTGCGATAACATTTTTAAAGAAATGTGGGACAATGATGTCTCCGCTCCACAAGCCGCACCAAACAGTCTTTCGTAATGAGTGCCCAGAAAGATTAAAATGAACTTCGTCCGAAAAAATTATTTTTTGACAAAATCTACATCGTCGTGTAGTTTCACGTTGGCCTAATAAATCCCAACGTAAATCGATTCATTACATTGCCAGATTCGAAATAACTGATGGTTCAAATTTAAACCGATATATTGAGGAGTTAAGGCTGGTAAACTTGGTAGCTATAAAATTTCTGCATATAGCTTTAAGCCACTGCGAAGAGTAGGTCCGTGATGAGAAAGCCACAGGGGAAGGAAAATTTTAGTTGAAGTGATATTTACACGATAAGTATTTACAAACGTAATGTCAGAGAGAATATGCATCAGAATTCAATTCGTATTTTAAATTGAGATAAAAAATCTTAGCAAAAATTTTTTGCATTTATACGGTTTCTAAAATGCAATTTTCATGCTCATTTTCTCTCAATCTCGTATGCTCTCAATACATGTTGACTATCTGCTATCTTCTATGCAAGTCGCCGTAAACTAGTTTGGCTTATTTGAAGTGAGGCGTCGGTTCAAACCTCTGGTCAAGACATTTCCAACAAATCGAAAAATAGTTCTTCTCAGCATTTTGCCGTCAAAGAGTCTGAGAGTAAAGAAAACTGCCAAAAGACTTTGTCAAAAATCTGTCATTTCGGAGTCGACTTTAAATTATAGGTCCCAGCTTTCATGTATAAAATTAACACACACAGCATAAGTGGTTTAGGAAACTAGGTCATTATCACGACTGAAGAGTTGTAATAAATATTATGTTTGTTTGTATTTGCTATGCAAAAACTTGACATGTTGCACGACTTGTGTGACCGTCTAAATCCTCATTTAGAAAGAATGAAACTGTTTGGCGGAAAGAGATTCGTCTTAAGAAGTATTATTTTTTTCAGGGAAGCAAAGTCACTATCCTGTTGACTCATTTTCATTACGTCGTTAATGCTTTATTCCGGTATCACAATTGTGGAATTGTGGAAAGAAAATATGGAAACCAATTTCATTGTGCGCTCGCAGAAAATACTGCAGTGGTTCTGCAAGTACGACAATTGGTCGACATATTGCTACACGGCCACACAGCGCATAATGACTCAATTCTGGCCTTAGTCAATGAACATAAATCTGTCAGAACAAAGCACATGAAGAGTCGTTCTTGCAAGGAGTGCCGAACTCATTCTCCAGAACGATGCTAAATGTGGAAGGATATAAGTGAAGTAATTTTTGTTTGGTATTTGTATTTGATACAACCAAATTAAGGCACATTAATTTATCGAATTACGTGTCTAAGAGCATACCTGTTAAATTTCGATTAGTATTAGTAATCGATTACATTACTTTTTAAAATAATTGTAATGATTATATAATTCTATGAAAAATTTTTTCGAATTACTAATTGATTGCGATTACAATATAATCAAAAAATAATCAGGATTACTAGTAATAATCCAAACCTAATCAAATTTTTATTACTATTTTGTTTTCAATTTTCAATAATTACTTTCAAATTCTTTTTGATTATTTCAAAATATTTAACTAACAGGAAACTATGGCGGCGTGTAACAAGTGACGTTGAAAATAATCACATCCTTAAGTGAGTGTCTACACGAGATGTAATCGGTAATTGTTATGGCAACTCATAGGGTGCCACATGACCATAATTTTATATTGTAGGGTATTACTCAAACACGTTTAACGGACTGTAATTATTTCCATTTTATTTTCATTATTTTCAGAAACTAATTAAATTTTTCTTATATTGTTTGAACATTAGAAGACTCAATTCTTGTTCTCATATTTAATAAAAATATAAACCGTAAGACAACTGCCTTTCAGCAGGAGGCAGTCCTAGTTGCAACAGCAACCGCAGTATCAGAGTACAGCGATGTTGAGAGTAAAAATAACATTTTGAAATTAATTGTTGACGTTGACGTACATACATACATATATGTATTTATGTATGAGAATCTACAGATTTTCCGTCTGCAATTTAAAGTAGTTGAGTCACGTAGGCAAAGCATCATAACATATGAATTTATTTCAGTTTTTACTTTCTTGCCCTCACATCATAAACATCATAAAAACAGAGTCATGCAGCCGTAAGTCTGTTTTTTAAATTGCAAGGAACGTATTTAATGTCAAACGAATAACACGTTTAATTATGAAAAAATTTTTTCCCATTCCCATAGAAATGAATAATTTTGTTTAAAATTGAATGATCGTGCCGTAATCGCATAATTTTTAAATGAAATGGTCAACTTTATTAAGCTGATGAGTTAAATAATAATTATGAAAAATTTATTGAAATATTGTATTGTATTGTATTGAAGTCTAAACGATTGGAATAGAAACGATTTTGGGTGTCATTAATATTCATAACTTGTTTCAATAAGTCAATCACAATCTCGCTTTAATAGACTAAAACGTAAAATTACGTTATTTTTTGTGTAATGTTATCAACGTTGTAGTGCTAAAAATACGTTGCAGATTACTGTAACAGTATCGTAGCTGTCGGGTTATTCTTTAAGAGCTTCCAATCTGTATATTGTTATTGATGTCCAGATCAACCAATTCGGACTAAAAGAATTCGATAAGACCTACAGTGATGGTTTGGTGAACATCTTTCTCAAAGAAATATAAACCGATGATGGCACTACATCATTCAGAGACTTTTTCGAAATGTATTCGTCACTCCTGTATCTCATTTGGTTTGGAATCGTCACAAATAGGGCTATTTTGCTTGTTCAAGTTTGTTCTCGATCAAAATTAGGGCCAGTTGGTCGCTTTCTTTCAGTTTCTGAATCAGGTGATCTACGTCCAAGTTAATACACGAAAAACTATCCAGTTGTGGTTCTTATACGCAACTCGTAATCGAGTCGATACTCGGATTCACTATCATAAACGGTGGCGATATTTTCGGCACATATTTTGTTTCGCCGTTGTACGGTTTTGGTCGATCGTTTACTCAGTCATTGGAAGACCTTTTGGTCGAACAATTATGACGATCCTAATATGGGCGAATATGAATAAATGACAACTAATTTGCCAATAAGATGTCCATTATTAGCTGCGAAAATGATGAAGTCCCTATTGGAAAACCTAATCCTATTATTTATTGTTGAAGGGAAATGGTTTACTGATTCAGATTTTTTAATTTTGATGTTAAGGATACATCCCGTTTTAGTCTGATTGATTACAAATAAATTTAAAAGAAGGAAGGATACACAAAGAATCTCCATTTTAAGGTGCCACAGTGAAATTTCAAAATTTTCATTTATAATCTGCTAGGTTAAGCTTCAGCAGAGCCAGGAAAAAACATATAAATGTGGTGTCTCTGGCGGCATTGGGAGGGAATTGTTTATTAGAACCTTACCTAAATTGCTAAATCGAATGAGTCTGATCTCTAGTCCCAGCAGTTAACTATTGTATCAAAAATAGGTTGTGCATTGTAATTATGTGTAAAGGATTCTGAGTGTTTACTACATTACTCGAATCGTAAACTGTTGTATGCAATTTAAATGTATTTCAAATTCAACCCTGAATTAATACAAGATTTTCGGGGGATGTGGCCCCAACTCTGCTGTGTACTATGTGTGACTAGAGTGACAGATATCAAGTTCGGGGCAGGTAAGTCTCAAGATCGTACAGGATCATTAATCTTCCTCCAGAAAATTTGTCTTTTGTTAGCAAGAACTGCGAATATTTCTTATAATCGAACATAAGGAGAGTTTCATTGAGGTTTATTACCTAGTTTTCGCACAAGTCATATCCAACATATGTAAATTCATTCATTCGGGATCAAACCATTTACTCCAGTATTCAATACATTCTTTCACTCCGTAAGTAAATGGTAGTGAATAATATGCTTTGGGCAGACAGAAATTGTTATTTGGCAGCCAAATGTTCCTACACAGTAGTCTGAAATATTAGTGAGCAGTTATTCTTAAAAGGCAATCAAGAAGTAGGGTTGAAAGATATCCTTGTAGGCTCTGATATGGAAGCCGTTATAAAATTGGTATGGGTGAAGAGACCTCGAACGTTTTATGGAATTCTAGTATGACTATATAGTCAGACATCAAAACGAAAAATATTTCTTCGGCGACTTCCTCTCAGCAGATTTCTGGCAAGGACTCTGAGAGTAAAAATTGCCATGTAAAGCTTCTCAAAAATCTGTCGTCCGGAGTCGACTTTAAACTGTAGGTCCCGCCACTCATGTATAAAATTAACCCACACAACATAAGTTGTGGTGAGAAGCTAGGTCGTAATCCTGACTGAAGGGTTGTAGTGGCCAGTTATGTATATATGTAGTATGAACTATATGTGCTAGCATTCTACGCTCTTGAGGACAATATTTTCATTGTTTTATATTTTCTGTTGTTGTCAGAATAAACAAGTCGATAAGGAGCAAATGAAGCAGCGTATTGGGCGCACCAACTGCTGCTGACTTTTGCAATATCCCAAGAATTCTGCGATTTATAGGTTTCACCATTACCGACTGCCAAACTATCTCGTCGTGGGTGATTTTTAAAATTCGTTTAAAACATCTTGAACGTAATTTTAATATGATTTGTTCCATTGAACGGGTTTTAATTATTTTAAACAGAAAAGAAATACATTTTATGGGATCGAGGAGAGATTTGAATGTTTTTAAACAAATTTTATAAATCCATTAAATTGTTCTTGAAAATACCAACAAATTTGTTTTGCTCTTCGAATTTAAATTAAAAATTTAATGAAGTATGTGTTCCAACTGAGAACAACATAAATTAACGATTTCATGAATATGGTATGGCTGCTATAATATCGTATATTGATCTTTCTATTGTATTGTATCTGCTATAAAAATAATGAAAAAATAACACTTTAATTTAGGAAGAACAGAAAAGAACACACATAGCCAGCCATTCACATCCTCATCCTCATCACCATCATCGTCACCTGCGGCCACAATGTGTTCAAATGTTTATTTAATGAGGGAATGGTATGGTAATAATGGAATTGGCGGTGTGAGTGGCCTTAGTGGCGTTAGCATTGGTTTGATAAATCAGAGGTTGCAACAGTTTCTCATTTAAGGAGTGTTGAAATATTTACAAGTCTTTTAATGTTTCATCGTGTCCATAATTAAAAATTTTATTTGTTTTTATTTTAAACAATTGCATTCGAATACGTAGTTTTATTTTCATTCCATTCAATTTCAATTTCATTTAATTTTTGTTTATTCAGCAGCACTTCATAAACTTCCACCAATAAATTGAAATTGTAATTTCCAAATACCGTGAAATATATTCTGAGAAATTAACGAAAAATTAAAAATATTTCATGATTTAATTGAAAGAGTTTAAAAAATACTTCCGTTGTTATTTATGCATTTTGTATTCCCTATTGGAAGGTAGAAAATACGTGAAAATATGTACGTATTGTGTAAAATCACACGGTGTTAGTGGTTAAACTTTCATGAAATTTTGTATGCACATCGGGTAGGTCTGAGAATCGGACAACATCTATTTTTCATATCCTCAAATGTTAAAGGGGCATAAAAATTGCATATTTAGGCACATATTGATCGTAGACGAATAAAATTTGGTGAGTAAGTTCGTTAGAGCTGATATCGACAACCAAAAATGGTAGTGACGATCCTCACCCTTCAAGTAATACCTACACCTCTTAAACTACTGAACCGATTTTAACCATTATTTTTTTGTTCGAAAGCTTATCAGGTTTAGGTGGTTAAAAAAATCGATATAGCAAAAAGTAGGCGTGGCAAATCTTTAAAATTGAATATTTAGGGATATAGTGATCGTAGACGAATGCAATTTGGTGAATGGATTGGATTCGTAGACGAATGCGTAGAGTCGATATAGACAATCTCACCAAATGGTTTATAACTACATATGTGCATATATAACATGTATGTCTGTAGTATGTATGTAGTTTTGGTTTTGGAGCAAGTACAACAACTACAACTTCGTCAGCGCTATCCATGATTCGGACCTCTTCTTTGTTTGCCTTACATAAATAAAGCACCGACTTCGATTAAATTTTGAACTAGATAGATCTGCGAACCGTAGAACACATATGGTTTACGTTTTTCTTTTTAAGAAGTACTCAGAGGGGGTGGTGCAGCGCATTACGATAAATAATGTTATGTAATGTAATGTGACCTGTTTTGGGCTATAAAAAAATTAAATTTTGGGAAGAACTAAGTTCGCTGGGTCAACCAGTAATAACATAGTGTTAAAAAAAATTTAATTTAGTAGAGTTAAGTAGAGTTACGAACCACACAGTCGCCTTAACAATACGAATATTAAACAAACAGTTAGTATATATGGCTTTCGATTAAACAGAACGAGAATGTTTGCAGATCAATCGGTGAAATAACCTTCCTACTTGGGTTTAGTACTAATGGACGTTATTTAGAAGGGGTCCATTATTTCTCATTTGCTCTTTATGATTTTTCTGCATATGATCAGGGTACAGAGTTGGGTAATGGTTAATACTTTCAATAACTATTTTCTTAGTTGTCGAGCAATTACTTGAACATGTCTAATATACTAAACCGAATTATCTTAATCTCTGTCAGAGAGGAACTCTTAAACACCGTCATAATGAAATCAATCTTACTAACCAAGCTTCTCACACCATTCATGTCATACATTTTATGGTCCCTGTGGCTCCGTAAGATTTGTTTTGTGAGAATACTTGAGTAGATTTAAGGGCAGAAGTCAGCCACAACTTTTAAGCCTTGGTAGCAATGTTAGTTTCCTCCTTTAACTCCTCCTATAAAATAAATTTAAAAATTGTAGTTAGTTACAGAATTGAAACATGGGTTACTGTCTTAGTTTCGAATATCGAAAAAAATCCCGACCCCGAAATCCCGGAATATTTCGGGATCCAAAAATCCCGAAAAACCACCGGAAAAATTTCTATTAATAATGAAAATTAAAAAAATATATTTTGTAAACAAAATCATTTATATTCCAATTATATCAGAATTATATGCCTTTAAAAATAAAATATGAAAAAGCGATGCAAAAAGTAACAAAAAATCGTAAGTTAACAGAAATAAAAATTTTTGATGCATACATAGGTAAATGCTGATAACTGTATGCAGCTTATAAATATTCACCTCTACTACCTCCTGACTTATAATCTCTTTCTTTGGAAAGTTGAGTATCTAATTCGGTAATCCGATTATCTGATTATATAGGGCTTTCGCACTCTTCGATGACATCAAATAACTTTTTATCAATGGAAGTAGGGTTTCCTCATCTGAGATGCTATTATCGAAGTCGAGTGATATAGATTTTTTTTCAGGTCCTTTTGTAGGTTCAAAATACATATGAATTCACAATCCCAAAAATCCCTGGAAAAGTTTTTAAAAATCCCGAAAATCCCGGTATTTTAGGATTCGGGATTTCCCGATTGGCATCCCTAGTTATAACCCTTTGATCCGATGTTCCTTTCTTTGGCTTGTATTCAAAAGTACAGAGTAATTCTAATATAGTTTTTTTAGGCAAATTGGAGGACATTCCTTGATACTACACACTTTTTCTAAAAGAAAACAACGAGAATCCACAGTTCTTGTAAAGTCATGTGCCGGAATGTCAAATCTTTTGGCAAGCCTACCAAAAGATTAGTAGCCCGTGAGATAATACCTATTGAGCAATGGATGCGATTTAAGGATAAAAGTATGTTTGTACTCTTATTACTCTTGCCCACAAAATTGAGCCTGCACGTAAATTGAGTCGAGAAATTACAATCAAATTGAGGTAATCTGCATATCTATGGTCTGTAACATGAGAGTTCGATACTGATCCAGGCCAGTTCATAAGCAAACAATTGCTAACGATATCTCTATGCTCCGGAATCCGTGTAAGAGTTACCTTAGAATGTGCCAAATTTTCCCTAAGAAATCCTTGCACGAGGACGACCGTTAAAAATGAGTTCGTTCACAGCGGAGCTGTCCGATTACATCAAAAGACAATCGGACAATCCGAGTTCAAATTGGTCATGATTTCTGTCTGGATAATTCTCAAGTGGCTAGGCAGAGTGTGAAAAATTTAATATCAGAACCCTTAACAAATATACAACAGTCCACTCTGTCATACCACTTTAAGCCCACGGTGTTAACTTTAAGGCTTCCATTGGGAACCTCCGAGCAATTAGACCAGAAGTATGTAGTTGGGATTCCAAAATCACGTTCTATTTAGAAAGCTATAAGGGGCCACATAACAATTGAGACTGTAATTGAATTAAATTGAACAATTCAGTTGTAAGATTCAAGGTTTAGAGCAGGCAATCTCAAAGAGAGAGTGTGTGGATCAAAACTTGATACCATAGGCCTTAAATTCACATTGAGTAAATTGAACAAAAAAAAAATTAATTTTTGTAAGAAGATAAGATTAGTTTTGGATCCAATCACTAATTCACCTCACTAAATATCTTTCATCAGTTTTGTATGTATGTTCTAATGGAAGGGTTTTAAATCCTATGGAGTCATTTTCATTTATTCCATAAATATTGTTACATACATTATGTTGCAAGTATTTTAAAATGTTTTCAATTATTGAACAACAAACTATATTTGCGATAAAATAATACCTGATGATAGAAATTCTAATGAAATTCCTGAATATTTTAGCAACATAATGTGAAGGGAAAATAAAATAAAATAAAAAGAACGTAAATTGCTATTTAAATAAGAAATTTTCCAAGAAAATTATTTTCACGCTGAATGAGGGCGCATATCATAAAAATTTTAAATGGAAAACTACTTGATGAGTACGAGTATGTAAATATTAGAGGATGAATGTTTCAAAGTTTGTTTTACAAATTAACATTTTCAGTTTGTCTGCTTAATGTTCCCTCTATACTTACGATATGATGATACAATGGCAACTACATACTCTGCTCTATACAGTATTGTTGTTATTATTGTTCATAATTATTCTTGTATTGTTCGTATCGAAATGTATTCATATGGTGGCAACGCTAATTAACTGAAATCAATTGCCGCTCTTTAAATAGAACACTTAAATTCTTATTAAATTTATAATTCACTTGTGGCACACGGTAATTAAATCAATTGACACCCAAAGCTGGGTCGAGTTGTAAGAATTCTGTAGTAGAAGGATGCTTGCAATCATGTCGTTTGAAAAGAAAGACACGTCAAAGACCATAATGGAAAGAGGTGGCACATTGTAGGGGAAAAAAAAGAAAAGAAGGTAATACAATTTAAAGTATCCCTCTATTAACCAATGAAAGAAGTTAGCGTGAGATTTTTTATACTGTTCCTAACAAATTGGTCTAAATCTGTACATTGTTTGAAGCATATCTTGCATCATATTGCAAAGTCTACACTCCCCTTAGAGAATTAGCTAGTTTGAAGCCATGCAATAGTGAATAATTACACATTAACTTGGCAGATTGCTAGCATTATCGTGAAAATGTTAAATGCGCCTAGTGCTACTTCTCGAAGAGGGTGAATGTAATGACGATGTGTTTGAAAATTCAGAAATTCACGAATCACATTTCCGTAGTCGTATAACTATAATCTTCGAAAAACTATAGGAATGATTAAGCTATGGATACTCTATCCACAATTCTAAATTTGGCACAGCATAAAACTAAAGCTATTCTCATAAGTTGGAAGCAGCAAAAAAGAAAACGCTGAAGATTCAAAGTGTTAGACGCTGTTTAAACTCTTGAGAGTCAATCAAATATTTAACAGTAATTTAGTAGGTAGTTATTAGACGTGAGGTTTAGACGCATGGTTTCAAGCGGAGGCCAGAAAGTTTCAACAAAACGAAATACGAAAAGAATTTTTTGCGACTTCCTCTCAGCAGATTTCTGGCAAAAACTTTGCGAGTGGGAGGTGTTCTCGAGAGATAAGAGACTTGGTTACTGCTAATCACATATTTTTACGTGGTACTCGAGCTTCTCGCAGAACACATCCTTTTGTGGTTGATTGTCCAGTGAACTGCATAATGCATTATAGGGAGAATCCATTTTTTGCCCGCACTGCTCGCTTGGGGAATGATCTTCCTGCGAAGGTTTTTCCCGTCAATTACGATATTGGGAATTTTAAATCAAATGTCTGCAAATGTCCATCTTCCTATAACCTATTTTCCTAAACCTGCACAATGCACTGCATGAGTAGGTGCCATCCCCTGAGTGTTGGTTTTTATTAAAAAAAAAAATGTCTTGAACAGTTTTTCAAAAATTTACTGTTCGGAGCCGACTTTAAACTGTAGGTCCCTCCACTTATGAATAAAAATTAACAAACACAACATAAGTAGTGTGAGAAACTAGGTCAATAATCCTAACTGAAGGGTTGTAATGACCAATTATGTATGTACTGATTACAATACAATTACAAATTATATTCTAATTATATAAGAGCTAAGTAACTACGACCATATGCTCGGTGTGGTGTCACAGACCAGAGCCTCTGGTGGGAATCGAACCCACGACCGTCACGCTAGTAGTCTAGCACGCTACCCACTGGACTACCAGGGCGACATATACATTTTAGATTGTCTTGACTTCTAGAGACATATGGACTGCGGTCTTAAACGATTTAAATAATGTAAGAACCTAAGGCTGTCAGGAGTAAATAAATAACTCTTTATAGAGGCTTGTATTGAGGATTTCATGGGAAAAAGTTTCTACGTAAAGGATTCCAAAGCTGACGAATTACCAAACTTAAAGTCTAAGGAATTGGACTGCAATACATGCTTTCTAGTGGGTGCTAGCATGCCTTCCAGGAGAGTGTATTAACTTATTAGACGCAAGGCCTCGGTACAAATCCCAGTTCAGACATCAAAACAAAATATGAAAAAAATATTTCTTCGCCAACTGCCTCTCAGCAGATTTCTGGCAAAAACTCTGAGAATAAATATGTAAACCTGCCATGAAAAAGCGGGAACAACGTCGAATATACAATGTGAGCATGAGGGTTGCAGATGCAATCGTCACTAAAGGCATCAAACTTTAAATTGTAACTTTAATATTATAATTCACTGGATAATTGAATAAGAATTTCACCAAAGATATGCGTATATAATATTCATCTTAACATATTTACGTACCCTATTATAGGGTATTTTTATGCAGAATTAGTGTGTTGTGAAAACTGATACACCTCTGTTAAGAGCTCCTTTTATTATTTAGAAACTAAATAACTAAACAGAAACTAATTTGAATACAAAATACCCAGAAGAAGTCATACAACGAGCACTTAAAATATTCAAAACGCGAAACGAAAGCAATAAATATTTATTTAAAGTCACTTAAAAATAGGGTCAGGGTATGTATACGCACTACGCACTACAAACGTATAAACGTACGTCCTATAGACGTATTTACATCTATCAGGAATGTAGGAATGTGAGTTTGTGTTGTGTTGCGTTGTGTGTCTGTTCCACTGTGGAATGTTTATTAAATATTTATAAGGAAATATAAGAAGAAGAGCAGGCAACCGACAGACAAACGAACGTACGAACGAGTGAATTAATGTGTGTTTGTGTGCTTCAGTATTTGTTTAACAAACTTACCGGTAACAATTAACACTTCCGTAATTGAAGGCGCTCTTAAATAAACGAAAACAAACATTTACTCCTTCACACTTACTCACGCATATACACTCACAACACATATACCCACTTATGCACGCACGCACACTCTTCATTTATTTTTCATTTTTCGATTTCATGTTTCACTGTCATACCAGCAAGTATAAGCAAATATTGCTGGTCCGCCAATGACAGAACGAACACATTAGCATTTCAAACGACAGTTGCTGCTTGTTCTTCTTTAAAGAGAAATTATTTGTTTTCGGAGAAAACAAAAAGAAGAAATATTTTAGAGGATATAATTGAAAATAAAATACAATTTAATTGAAATAGAATTGCTGTTGAAGGCATGAGAAGTTGCGTCGATAAATAAATTTCTAATTGCCAAGTACATAAATAACAAAATTGCAGATTTACAGTCAAACGCATAATTAAACATATGAGTTGATAATAAAAAAATTTTGATCTTATCTATGAAAAGATAAATTTTTTCAAAAACATTCAAAGCATAAACTATGAGAAATTTACAATACGCCGTAGTCTAGTAGGTAGTATGTTGGCTTATTAGACGTAAAGCCAGTGTTCGAGCCTCAGGCCAGATATCAAAACAAAATACAAAAAGTATTTCTTCGGCGATTTCCTCTCAGCAGATTTCTGGCAAAAACTCTGAGAGTAAAAAAACCTGCAATGAAAAATTTTCAAAAAAAATCTGTTGTTTGGAGTCGACCTTAAACTGAAGGTCCCGCCACTTATGTATACAAATTAACACACACAACACAAGTGGTGTGAGAAACTAGGGCAATAATCCCGACTGTAGATTTGTAATGACCAATTACGTATGTAGTTATGCATAAGAAATTTCAGTGCACACTATTACACGGCAGCAAAAAAATTTAATTTTTCAACCTCAGCTCAGGCGTAAGATAGAGTCGGTGGTGCCGCCCTTTTCTTCTTTCTTACTGTATTGGCTGCAATAGCTGGACATTAGGCTAGATTCGCTGGATTATATGGAGAATAAATTTGAAATCTCTCATAGATTTTGTGATATGCAAGAGAAATTTAGGAATCTTTCAATTTGGCCTCAGAACAATTGTTAATAAATCTAAAGAGATACGGATTAATTCCAAAGTCGAATAATTGGAACATTGTGTGCCTCATCTGTTAAAATCTTGCCAAGGCAATGAAAACGCTTAAGTACAATTTTTGCTCACCGATATCTTCGAGGCTAACAAAACTATCCCTAGAATTCAAAAAAAGTTTTGAATGGTGAGATTAGATTTTTCAGAAACTAATACAACTTGAATTTCCAAGCAGAGGTTATGCCATTCATGAATGCCGAGTTTTTTTTCGAGAAATTTCTGATCATTCAAAGGTGAACCTTATATGGGTTTCGAGACATAGGGATATCGTTGAAAATTGCTTTGCTGATGAGCTATGCAGCTATAAGCCTATGTTTGACATGACGGTCATCGTCAAATTAGTTGTAATTTATTCAATCTATTTTAATAAATAAGCACACATAGCTCATGCCACTTTGGAAATTCTGCGATTTAAGCACATGGTCATCTCCCGTGGAGGTGATTTAAACTGGCAATTTGTTACCATTAAACTTTTTCTTGAAGCGTTTGCTTAATAAGCAACAAACCGCTGCAGATCTGAAACCTAACGTAATCTATGCCATCGGGAAAATTCAGACTGTCAAGAGAAGTCATGGTGGACATTTAAACGGCGTTGATACCACCAGGTCTTTCAAACGAATATAAAGCTCCGTACACACACTTTATTTTCTTTAAGTTTAATAATAGAAAACACTTAAACAAGAAACCTGTAGAAATTAGATGCCATGTCACATTGTTTGAAGACATTATGACATATTTTAGTTTCTTTAAAAATACCCTGAGCGTCATAAATTTAAATTTTTTATTATAAAAAATATACCAGTAGCATGACAATAATTTTGTTTTTTGTTTTTGTTTTAACATTTTATAAATACTAAATAAACGTTTTTAGTTTTGAAAATTTATTCGACTATTCTCATTTACTTTTCTCACTATCTTAAGAGAATGAATTATTTCAGTGCTGTTTACTCACTTTTGGCGCTCAGTGTATATGTATATGCACTAGTAGTATTTAATTTTTTATTGAAAAATATTTAATTTATTTTTAACAATCTGTCTGCAGTAAGGACAATGTAATGGCGATTTATTGGTCTTTGATTTTTCTTCTAGAGCAAATTTTAAAAAGTTTACATGACGTAAAGAGTGCATCCCGCGCTTTATCAACACTAATTATACAATTTGAGACCTCTGATTTAAGTGAAATATTTCACGACATGTTTGTGAAATGTAAAGTGATTCAAATAAATTCCAAAGATTTAAAAAAAAAAGATTTGAAAAAAATAAATATTTTTCGATTAAAAATCGGTGCGGTGCCAATTTTTATGCCTTTACACTTTACATAAGCTGGACAAATATTTATCACACGACATGTTATTCGAATAATTTTTACTCACCTTTGCCATTCACTATTTTTTAAAATAATTTATGAAAGTTAATAAGCAATTGTGTTTTCTTTTTGACATTTCCAAAATTTCTCTTTTAAGACATAAGAATATTTCTTGGATTTGGTCAGGATTGACTATTGGAAATTTTGCATTATTACACCATGCCATGGTGCGTCCATGGATGTTATGACGTGCCTGAACGGAACATAATGTCCATGGAAATTAGACATGCCATCAAGAAATTATGGTGCTGTCAAAATCTTAATTGCTCTTACATGATATGTGAATATAAACCCTTATTGACATGATTATCTGACAAACATTAGTAAAAGATCGAGTTATGGCAATAAGCAGCACATCCCAGAGTACATTGTGAAATTATTTACTAAGTTTATGCCTTAAACTGTCTGATTACGGTAACAATACTTTGGCTGTAATAAACAATTTCAATAGCAACGGATTTGTACTCGCATATTTGTATAGCATATACTTGCCAACAGTTAACCGTTTATTACATTCGTAGAGGATGGGTAGACTATATTAAAAATACTTCAGACATGCTGGGTGCCCCTGGAGTAAATTGAAAGACATTAAATGGTTACCCTCATGTGAGTTCCTATATAAAGAGGCATAAAAGATAACATCATAACTGACGCATATGTGAAATCTGGTTCGACAAAGTTTAGAGGGGCCTGTACTTGTCGGCTGAGACAGATTGTACAACAACAAAACTTATTCGAATTCATATAGCCTTCGCTCGTTTGTAAAGGAATATAGCCAGACCAATTTTTATGGATATACAGTAACGAGCACAAAAAATGCAACGTTGGGTAAAATTATCTTTAAGTGCGATAATTTTAAAAAAATGGTGACCAGTTCAAAATATTTCTTTGGGTTATTAATCCCTACAGTTATAGATACCTATTATCAATAACATTATGTAAATATTTTTAATTAATGATATATTATTTTGTCATTTATTAAAGAGAGTGCGAATTTCATGGGAGCAATAAAAATGCAACAGCATAAATTTTAATGTGTTTATTTAAATTAAATAGTAATTCTTACAAAAAAAATCTTAAAATTAATATTTAGTGGCGTAGCCCTTATTTTTTATGACTTCTTGCAACCTAGAAGGCATAGAGTCGACTAAAGCTATTAATGTGTTAATGGATATTTTCTCCCATTCACTTTTCAAAATTTCTTCTAATTGCCTCTTATTTGACGGATGTTTCCTCTTAACTTCCCGATCTAATAGATTTATATGGGATTTAGATTGGGAGACTTGAAAAGTTTCGAGCTAAGCGACTTGAGTGCTTTGGATCGTTATCCTGTTGGAATATGCTACCAGGAGGCATTTTTTCCCGCAGATGAGGAAGCATGTGTTCTCCAAGGATTTCACAGTACTTCTTGGCGTCCATTTTTCCTTCGATTTGAGTTAAGGGACCTACCCCATCACGGGAAAACGCACCTGTAAATACGTGACGTAAAATCAATAATTTTTTTAAACATATCGTTCCTTACCCCACACCATTATTGATCCACCGCCATGTTTTACGGTTGGAAGTTGATATCTTGGAGAATATCTCTGTCCAGGCGGTCTTCGAACAAAATTTATCCCATTGGAGCCAAACAAATTAAATTTGCTTTCATCGTTCCACAAGACTTTAGCCCATTGTTCATTTGACCAATCCTTGTAACGTTTTGCAAATTCCAGGCGCTTCTTTTTATTGATTGCACTGATGAGAGGTTTCTTTGCGGGTCGTCTCCCATGCAAATTAGCCTCTTTCAACCTACGGCGAACAGTGTGGAACGCCTATAGAGACTTCCATTTGCTCATTTGCGCAATTAGCAACGTCCACTGCGGTCTTTCGTGGATCTTTTTTAACCAGTGCAATCATCTGGCGGTCTTGGCGAGAGGTAGTTTTTCGAGGATTACCACTACCTGGTTTCCTTTCCACACTATTTCTCAAGGAAAATAGAGATTTAATCCGAAATACGGTTGATTGATTTACACCAAAGAGGTGTCCAACTTCACGCATGGATTTTCCTTCTTCTAAGGCTTTAATGATTGCAGTTTTGCTGTCAGCTGAGAGCTGCTTCTATTACAAAACACATGTTGTATAACTTATTTAAGAAATTTTCAATTATAATTAAATAAATAACTTACTTTAACTATTTTTTTTATTATGTTGCATTTTTTTTGCTCGCTAAAAATTTGCACTTTTTTCACTAATTCAAAAATATTTAACTTTTTAAAGCAGAATTTGGAATAAACTTTGGTTACTTTGAAAACTTATAATTGAAAGAATTAACAGCAAAAGAAAATAGATAAATTAGTTACCGTTATTTTGAAACAGATCTTATTAAAGATCATATGGCACAGTGTTGCATTTTTTGTGCTCGCTACTGTACATACTAAGGATATGATTTACGTTACATATTAATTTTTGGGTGAAAATACGCTACAACATGTTGAGCAGGAGGAGTAATTTTTCTGTCATTGCCTAGAACTTGGGAAGGCATAGGTTATTGGAATTACAGTCGTAACCATTGTCAGGTTGCCTAAGGAATGGTATGTGACCTCATTTAACTCAGCTTAAGATAGCCTAATTTAAATATAAAAAAATTTTTACAAATAACTTTATTAAGCGAAAGAATGTGTGACGCAGTATTTGCTTGCCACTGTAAACAGTGCAACAAAATCCAAAAACATTTCTGAATGTACAGAACATAGAAGCATTTTTTTGCATAAATTAAAGAAAACTCAAACTACCATCAAATAAATTTCCAAAGAAGGCAAAAAAACAGAAGAACGATAATAAAATTTTAAAATTGTAGGCCCAAGAAAACTGCAATTGAATGCATAAAGAATTGCAGTAAATATTGACGTTTCTTGACAATGTCCGTCTAAGTTGACAATGTTTTGTTTATTGTTTGTCTCATTTTGTGTGTGTGCCTGAATATACTTAATTTGTTGTCGAAGATGTAGTTGTATTTGCATTTGTATATTTTCTTTTCTTTCTTCTCTTTTTCCTTGTTTGTATTTACTTTTGAATAATTTATGGTGTTTTCCTACACTGTCAAATTTTTAACATGGCGATTAGTTGGATATCATATTTCATTTCCGTCAGACTATACGAATACGGGCCCACATATTGTTAGAGAAAGCAAAGGCATGTCTTGCGTAAATATGTTCAATATGTTTTCATTCAGGGAAATTTCTTCATGTCCGTCCGTCCATCCATCCGTACCGTGTATGTGCTGCCCTTGTACGTCGAATAGAGAAAATTAAATGACATGTTAATTTCATGTGAACTCAAAAAGAGGTGTACCCCCCCCCCCCCAACAAATACTGACTGCATATCAGTTTTCTTGACATGTTTATGTCGTCTAATGTCGGAAAACTCTATATTCGTTTGAATGTTTGCTTGTTTGTTTGTTTGTTTATTTTCAAAAATGTCTGCAGTTAATTATTGTGTAAATTTTTTTTAAACATTGCTTTAGTAAATGCCCAAAAAACAAAAAGAAATTAAAACTCCACTCAATTTGATTTGATTTGAACTGGAAGCAACAAAACAATTTGAACGTATTTATCAAATGCTATCCCAGACGCATACAAATTACTTATCGGCCTGTACACAACGGAAAGTAAGTCTTCGAATGTCGGTGTATTTCAAAGATAAAGATTTTTTAAAGTCGATCTAACGGTTTAATGTTACCCAATATTGATTGAGTAGAAATGTGTCTTAAAGGAATTTCAATGAATAATTTCCACACTTCAACTTCAAATTGGGGAATTGTAATCGTAGGAAGCAATAAATTACTTGAAATTTTCAGCTGCTCTCATGGTTTTTGGCTGCCTTTGTTTTATTTGGACACAAATATTCATGATGGATCATATGATAGGATCGTAATGATAAAGAATGCGTTGAAGGTGTTTTGTATGTGATGCGACAGTATTCGACTTTAAGGGTTACAATGTAATGAGTGTTGAATATGTTAGTTCGGAACTGACAGTCAATTATTGTATAAGTAATTACATTTTTAATTAAGTAAACTGTGCTTCTCTCCGAAATGGTAAAAAGGACTTCTTCTAAAGTCGGATAAAGATTATGTATAGTTTTGTACTCTTTGTCATCAAGGCAATTCTTGCAATTGACATTTCTAGGCAGTTCCATGTAGACATACATATAATCAAGCGTATATCGCTTACACACACAATTGGTCATTACAACCCATTAGCCTGGATTGCAACTCAGCTTCTCGTAGCACTTTTGTTGTTTGTGTTAATTTCATACATGAATGGCGCGATCTATTGTTTAAAATCGCTCCCGAACGACAGATTTTTGAGAAACATTTTCATGGCAATTTTATTTCCTTTCAGAGTTCTTGCCAGAAATGGGTTGAGAAGAAGTCGTCGAAGAAATATTTTTCAAATTTCGTTTTGCACGAGATGACTGACTTGGCACGTCAGGAAAAAACTATCCATTACTACTAAAAAAATTATACACACACAAGTGAGTACAAACTGAGATAACCCCGCTCTTTGTGAAATAACTGCACTCAACTAGAAAAAGTTTATTATTTCCATAAGAAAGCTTGTTAACGAAAAGTTTTGTTTCTACAAGTATATCTGCTAGGGCTTACAATGGAAACAGGAAAAACGGGACTACTAAAATGGAAATTAGGTTAGGTGGCGAACACCCTCTAAGCAAGGGGTCCTACTTAGACCAACGTCTACAAAAGTACAAAATAAATCTTGATATTGCAGCAATTTTTATATTAGAAAACTCTGTCAACGGTGTCAGAAAATTAGAGAAACCTGAAACCTCTGTTTCTTTATGGCAGAGTAGGAGGGGTAAATGTAGCTAACCGCACCATAGAGGAAGTCGTCACATCCTCTGTGTGTGGGGCCCTCACCCACCAAATCTCCCTTCGATTCGTGGACATTTGTGGCCACTCCGGAACTACGGTGGTATTACTTCGGATTGAAGTCCTTTTGGCCCTTTTGCCCATCATATCCGCATCCGCATTGCGTATCGAAGGTTGAGGAGACATCCAAGTCTCCTCCTTTTGTGTCCACTATTTCCTCTTGATTGGTTCCCGAAAGGAATTTCGTTTGACTCGCGTACCAGTGTGATCTATTCCGGCGTGCCCACATAGTCTGCAGCCTCAAGATCTCTCTTCTACAGTCTTAGAGAATGCTCCACATAATTCGCCACTGAGCCTCAATCCTCACTACTCGCCATCATAACCCCAACAATGTTAGCTTCCTTGATCGTTCCGATCATCGACGTCAATACAAGAACAATGATCTGACAGAGTAGGTTACTGACACATGAGATGAAAGACAATATCTTCTTCCTCCTCAGACACACAGCTCCTGCAGAAATCTACTAAACTAGGCGACTCTCTCTTACCAAAATTTCAAACTTCCGTTATCCTCTTGTGATTCTGTTTAGACTACAAAATCTTTGCGATTCATTTGGATGATCGAGTAGTGGGTGCTGTGGAGAACACTGAAGACAAAACACTGGCCACAAAAAAGGAAAAATGAACCCAACGCAAATTAAACAAATAGTATTCCAAAAAGAGAAAGAGAAATAGCCGGCGTGGTCTAGTAGAAAGTCTTTTAAAGTATTAGACGTGAGGTCAGTTTTCAAACCCCAGGTCAGACGTTTCCATCAAAACTAAATCATAAAAAATATTTCTTGGGCGGCTGCATCTCAGTAAATGCAATGGTAGGTCGTTACCCTGACTGTACGATAGGATTAAAATATAAAATAAAACAAATTCGTATTATTGTATGTATTAGTTATAGAAATTTGATTTTAATCTCCTTTGAAAAATAAAATATAAATTAAATAGATTGAAAGTTTGAAATTTTTCCTGTTCAAAATTTTCTATTTAAACAATGATTTTCATTTCAATCCTTTTCATTTTTTTCATGTCTTCCATCTTTCGTTAGACAACAAATTCTTCATGTAGTTTTGCCTTGAGGCTCTCCTTGTTGTGGCTGTAAAAAGATTGCAAATAATAGGGAATCTTAAATGCATGACTGAATTTTCATACTCCGTACATATGAAATAATATTGAAAGCAATAACAACAACAACAACAGCAATAAGTTGTTGTTGATGATGACCTTAATGTGAAAAATCTCTTAAAATACGAAACAATCAAAAGCAATTTTCATTTATTCTGTTGGCAACATAAACAACAACAACCAACAACAACTAACAACACCAATAACAAATATTGCAACAATGAATTTTTATTTCATTTTTTAAAAGAAATTTTTTATTTCGTTTTTATTAAAAATCAAAATGTGAGCGTGTATGAAGACAAAAGGGCATAAGATACATTTATGTTGGTTGGAAAATGAAATTGATTTTTGAATTGGAAATAATGCTAGAAGACGTCAATTTCATTTAAGAACCCTAAAAAATTTTTTTTTGGCAAATTTTTGAAAGAATTAAAAGAGAATCGTGTTAATTTGGAATTGTCGCAAAATTCTTTTAAGATCAGTGGCCGTTTATATACACGCAAGCTAGCTATAAGGGCGAACCATTATTTTGTAAAAGTTTTATAATATTTTTTATATAGGTTTGATAACATGGATCGTTTTTCTATAACTTACACATGACACTCTACTTTTCTCTTCAAAAATCGAGAAGGGATTTTAAGTGTTCTGTTCTTTTCATTTCTTTCCATTTCTTTAAGGAACTTAGCGAATTCTGAAATTGTCAGGCCTATCTTTTTATTATTTTTTTGGTTTGTTTCAGTTTCTATAACCAACATTTTCCGGCCCAGTATGTGGTAGATCTACTATGGAACTACGTTTAACGCTGGGTTTATCAGCCGATATTGCTTGTGAACAATTTGATCTATGAAAAAATATTTTGTTGCTATATTAACGGTAGAATTTAGGAATTTTGCCCATGTTCCTCAAGATTTGCTCAATGTTTAGAAAGTGCTCTCCTCTTTGGTCGTTTAGGGGCGAAAACTCCCTGGATGTGTAATTAATTATGGCGATAACCAAATGATTTTTAAAATTCATAAGCCAAAAGAGCTAAATTCTTCAATCACTACACTATTCTAACTCAAAAATTTCAAGTTTCGTCTTTTTGGGGGCCTCATTCAATTGTATGTATAAGAGCGTGGATACAAATCACAATCTCATCAGAGAATATCAGATGTCTTTAAAGAAAAATTAAACACTCCACTTGTTTGGGATTTTTCCCAAACCATTATGGAATTACAAAACCTTAACTGCAAACCCTACAAATCTCTAGAAAATTGTAAATTCTTTATTTTTCTTATTCTCTTTTAATTTCTTATTTAAGTAACTTGACCTATATAATTGTCAAACATTTTTACATGATACTACACTTACACACAAACATGTATGTACATGCAAAGTAGGTAAAAAATCATACGATTATTGTTTGTGATGATCTAAAAATAGATCATGTTTTAGCTTAACAAAGTTATAAATAGAATACTTTTCCTTTACTAAGGACACACTACATATTTTACCTTTTACTTACACACTTCTTTTTTTACTCTTACGTTAACTTTAACTTTTTTACTTGCAAGAGATAAAACCTCCTCTGCAATATGTGAATTTATAAATTTGAATTTTTTATTAAATAATTAAAATAACAATAAAATATTTTGTCTTAAAAGAAATAATGTGTTAAATTAAAATAAATAAAATTGTAAAAAAGTGAATTGAATCTTTTCCTAAATAAAACAACAAAATACTCCTACATAAATTTTGGTGCCGAAACCCGGGAATTAACTTTAAATGTGTTAAAGTTTATTCCATATATAACGTAATAATACTACCGTCAAGCTACGGATTAATGCTGCCGTCGAGCTACGGACTTTTTCTTTTGGAAAATTAATACTGCCGTCAAGCTACGGATTAAAACTCTGTTGAATCTAATTACGTGCTTAATTTCACAACAGAATGGAGTCAACTGCTGAGGCAATTGAAGACCAAAATACTATTCTTAAACATATTAAACGGTTATCCACAACATTCGCTTCAAAACCAAAGGAAAGTAAAACTAAAGGGTATGTACAAACAGTCCTCGAAGACTTAGAACAAAACTTTCGTGTTTTTAAGGATGGACACGATCAAATTATGAACGTACTACGTGACAAATCTCTACCGGAGCGAGAAGTGCCGTACATAAGTAATGATGTTTATTATGAATGTTATGATACTTATATTTCTTTCAAATCAATTTTGCTAGATTTAATTTATGAATTTGAATCCCCACAGTCTCCAACAGTTCACGCCAGCACTTTTGCTACGGGCAGTAGGAACGAATCTTTTACTGCTGGTGCTCGACTTCCTAAAATAAATTTGCCAACGTTTTCAGGAGATTATCTTCAGTGGATATCCTACCGAGATCTAAAGGTCACTCGTTCATCAAAGTCCATCACTTACGAAAATTCAGAAGTTCTTGTATCTACAAAGCTCCTGCACAGGAGTACCACTTTCCATTGTCAATGAATACCCAACCGCTGAATCCAGCTACGATTACGCATGGGAAGCTCTTGAAAAGAGATTTCATAATCCAAGGAAGCTAGTGGACAAAATTCTTCAACGGTTGTTTTCAATACCAGTAACTTCAGGTAATGTACACTCTGTTCAACAATTACTAGATACGACCAGAAGCTGCTTATCTCAACTGAATGCACTTAGTGTTAATACAGCTACCTGGAATTCAATACTAGTATACATGACGTCGCAAAAATTAGATTTACAAACTCGCAAAGAGTGGGAACTCTCGCTTAAAACAAGCACTTCTGTTCCATCTATCCAAGAAATGTTAACTTTTCTAGAAACAACTTTCCGTGCTTTGGAATGCGTTCAAGAAGAATACCCAAATAAAAGCTTAAGTTCAAAACGTTCTGAACATCGTCACAAGCCTACGAAAATGCTTAGAGCCCATAATGCCGTCTCAACTACACTGGATGAAAACTGCCCCTGCTGCAAAAAACGCCATCCATTATACAAATGTTTTAAATTTGCTACCTTATCTTCAACGGATAAGAAACTTATTATCAACGAACACCGGCTGTGTAGAAACTGTCTACGATCTGGACATCTACAAGCTGACTGTAAATTATCAACACGCTGTCAACGCTGCGGCGAACCGCATCATACTGTCGTTCATCAAGAATATCATCCTGCAATTGCTGCACCGATATCCCAAACGTTTTCTCAACCAGTTTCAACGTCAACTCCTAATGCACCTACTGTAAGTACCCACCATTCAAATGCTAATCAAATATCTCCAGCTTTACTCGCTACGATAAAGGTAATTATAAAGATAAATGACGTAGAGTATATCGTAAAGGCTCTTGTTGATCAGGGATCTCAAGCATCCTTCATATCTCAAGAGTTAGCTCAGCTCTTACCAATACCACAACGGAAAACGTATATCGATATATCTGGTATTGGTGGCAACAAATCAATAACAGTCAAAAAGTCAATTGACTTGAAACTATCTTCTACGTATGACAAACAATTTGTATTGAAAGTTAAAGCACTAATTGTACCAGTGATATCAAACTATGTTCCCCCAAAACTAAACATAAAACCTGTTTCAGATCTCTCACAAATCTATTTAGCTGACACTGATTTCTTGATGTCGGAGAAAATCGACCTCTTACTTGGAAATGATGTATATGGCGATCTGTTATTACCAAATATGAAAAAATTAGACAATGGATTATTTCTTCAAGAAACTCATTTTGGATACATGGTTTCTGGTGTTCCTAAATCAACTGATCCAGATACAACTATTTTTGCAAATTTGTGTTCATTAGACAAACAGTTGCAGCTCTTCTGGGAACAAGAAGAAATATTGGATGAAAGGCCGTTTACACCAGAAGAAAAATTGTGTCAGAAATTCTTTGAGGAAACGCATACGAGAGATGAAAGTGGACGTTTTATAGTCCATTTACCCTTCAAGAGTCTACTCTATGGTAAACCACTTCCTAATTTTTCCTTCACGGATTTTAGTGCACTGAAACGTTTGAAACAATTAGAAACATCATTTCAAAACAAACCAAGGCTAGCAGAAGAGTATAAGAAATTTATGACAGAGTACGAAACTCTTAATCATATGGCCAAACTTGATGCTGCTAAACTTTTTGATTCCCTTGGCTGGTTAGCTCCCACGACTATCAAAGCAAAAATTATTTTTCAGCGTTTATGGAAGTTACACTTAGACTGGGATTATGTGTTACCCGAAGATATTACCATGGAGTGGCTCAACTTCAGAGCAAAATTAAAATATTTGGAGCAAATACATATTCCGAGGTGGTTAGGATACGTGTCGAAGAGGTCGTATATTGAGCTACACGGATTTAGCGATGCTTCACAAACAGCTTACGCTGCAGTTGTGTATGCTAGAGTTGTTACTGAATCTGGTGAAATAGATATTAAACTCTTGCAATCGAAAACTAAGGTAGCACCGGTGAAAAATGAGACAGTTCCACGTCTCGAGTTAAGTGCAGCCATTCTACTTGTAAATTTGATGTCTAAAGTAAAAGCAAATAGTAATTTTGATATTAAACACATAACTTACTGGACTGATAGCACAATAGTTCTCTCGTGGATCAAATCCTCCAACAAGCGATTGGAAGTGTATGTGGCCAATCGAGTGGCAAAAATTCAAACCCTTTCTGATGTTAATGATTGGAGATACGTACCTTCATCTGATAACCCTGCAGATTGCGCATCTCGTGGTTTATTTCCAGAAGAACTTAATCATCATGCACTCTGGTGGACTGGCCCACCTTGGCTTAAATTCAACGCCGATTCTTGGCCCACATCTATACATGAAGCAGATATCACGAAATCATTTAAATCTACTGCAAACGAAAATGTTTCTGCTAACTCTGCCATTTGCACAAACAACGTAAATAATATGGATAAAGAGTATCCTGATATTACACAGAGGTTTTCAAGTTTCTCTAAATTAACAAGAGTGACTGCATATCTTCTGAGATACATTGATAATTTAAGGTGCAAGCATTCCAATAACAAAATTGATACCAGTTTTTTGAAAACATGGGAACTAACAAGAGCTAGAAATCGTCTTATTAAAATGACACAAGCTGTTTCATTTCCAGAAGAAATACACTGCTTAAAATCAAATAAGTCGCTACCTAAAACTAGTAGAATTTTGAAATTAGCGCCATTTCTTGATGGATTAGACATCTTGAGAGTTGGTGGTCGCATATCTCAAGCTGAAATTCCTTATCATGCAAAACATCCTATTTTATTATCAAAAGAAAATCCTCTTGCTTTGCTTATCTTTTCAGAAGCTCATAAAAAAACTTGTCATGGAAGTCTTACTCTCATGCAGGCATATGTTTCACAGCATTATTGGGTAATCTCAGCGCGTGACTTAGCAAAAAGAGTCCAACGGCAATGCATTGTGTGTTTCAAGTACAAAGCACAAGCGTGTCAACAGCAAATGGGAAATTTACCATCAGTTCGCCTCCAACCAACACGAGCCTTTAAGCATAGTGGACTTGACTATGCTGGTCCTATTAACATAAAATCTTCCGCATTGAGGACTGCATCAACTTCTAAAGGATATATCTGTCTTTTTGTCTGCATGTGTACTAAAGCAATACATTTAGAGGCAGTAACCAGTTTAAACGTCGACGCTTTCTTAGCAGCTTTTCGACGCTTTACAGCGCGAAGAGGCATGTGCACCGACCTATATTCTGATTGCGGTACCAACTTCGTGGGTGCTAACAAGGAATTGCAAGTTATATATCAACGCACTAAGCTGTCTCTTCCTGAGCACCTGGCAGAAAACTTAGCTAACGAAGGAACAAAGTGGCATTTCATACCGCCGGCTTCACCTCATTTTGGCGGGCTTTGGGAGGCCGGAGTAAAATCCACAAAGCACCACTTGCGTCGCATAATGAGAGATTGCTCATTAACTTATGAGGAATTAAGTACCTTATTGGCACAAATAGAAAGTTGCCTTAACTCTCGACCTCTATGTCCATTGTCTACTGATCCTATGGATAACAATGTGCTTACACCATCGCACTTTCTCATAGGCGAACCATCTAACTGCATTCCCGATGATAACTTGTTAGATATCAACATAAATCGTTTAAGCAGATGGAAACTGGTAGAACGCCTTAAACAAAACTTCTGGCTGCGATGGACAAAAGAATATTTGTGCCGACTTCAAGCTCGGCCAAAGTGGAACACAGTTAAAAGAAATATTCAGGTTGGCGACATAGTTCTACTTTTACACGAAAGAAGTATACCTGGACAGTGGCCACTTGCCAAGGTAGAAGAATTGCATCCTGGTACTGATGGTTTGGTAAGAGTAGTTACACTCTATTGTAATGGGAAGATGATAAAGCGTCCTATATCAAAAATTTGCTTGCTACCGACCAACGATGCCTACCAAGCTGATAAATAAGAACATCCGTTCTTCGTGGGGAGTATGTTTGGGATTTTTCCCAAACCATTATGGAATTACAAAACCTTAACTGCAAACCCTACAAATCTCTAGAAAATTGTAAATTCTTTATTTTTCTTATTCTCTTTTAATTTCTTATTTAAGTAACTTGACCTATATAATTGTCAAACATTTTTACATGATACTACACTTACACACAAACATGTATGTACATGCAAAGTAGGTAAAAAATCATACGATTATTGTTTGTGATGATCTAAAAATAGATCATGTTTTAGCTTAACAAAGTTATAAATAGAATACTTTTCCTTTACTAAGGACACACTACATATTTTACCTTTTACTTACACACTTCTTTTTTTACTCTTACGTTAACTTTAACTTTTTTACTTGCAAGAGATAAAACCTCCTCTGCAATATGTGAATTTATAAATTTGAATTTTTTATTAAATAATTAAAATAACCATAAAATATTTTGTCTTAAAAGAAATAATAATGTATTAAATTAAAATAAATAAAATTGTAAAAAAGTGAATTGAATCTTTTCCTAAATAAAACAACAAAATACTCCTACACCACTATTATTTGGTTTAGTATTTCGAATATCAAAGTTAATCCACATTTTCAAAGATTTCGAAATACGCTTCAATCTAAGCTTCCTGATCTCCAGGAAATAGTAATTAGGATACCCATTAGGGTAAATGGACCATAACGATATGTTTATGAAGCATTAATCAGATAAATCACGAATTTGAAATATTATATCTTAAAACTAAGTTCTGATGTTTCTTCTCCTTCTGAAAAATATACTCTTTTATTCGATTGTGTGCCGTGGAACTGTGCTACATGTGGTTAATTTTATACTCATGACAGACATTTATTGATCGCTGTTTGTGAAGAGTTTTCAAAATATTTAACTCGGATATAATTTCTAAACAGGAAATGGAGCTGAGAAGCTAAAAAGGAATAAAACCTAACCCTATCGAAGATTATTTTAAACCGTGACCATTATAACAGGAATGACTGGGTAAAAAAATTATATGCTGCGAGATAACATAGATAGAGAATTCTTAAGAATTATTCCTTATGGCAATATCACTAATGCAATCGTACAAGTCCAATGATTTAGATTTTATACCTAATAAGGAATGCCCTATGTCTTTAGCTTTGAGCTTGAGCTTTTTACGTATGGAATCTTTGTCTTCACGTTTTTGTACATGAGAACTTTTCACTTGAAGAACAAAGGCGATGGTGATATTTTGTCAATTAGTAGGCAAAGGCGGACTCAGAAATGGATTCGCTTGGGCTGAAACAAATGAATAAACATTTCTCACAGCAATGTGTATGATACGTTACTGTAATTCCACTAATCCATACTTTACCTGTACATTAGCTCGATAAATTTAGCCATTCTTTACAGTTTCGATATAAAGCTATTAACAACAATAGTCCCAACCGTTGGTAACATATAAAATGAATTATATCAAGCAGCTCTGATACAATATGTCACAGAGATTTAGGATCCGATTAGCACGTGTTGTAAATTGACGTAGAAACAAACGAAATTACAAGTTAACCAACAAGGCTAAGAAAGTACAAAAAGATATTTTCGCTGTTCTATACTGGTCCACAATTGCGAACGACATTACCGTAGTCTCAGACGGTGAAAGAAATAGGGGAGGCGGAGAATATAGAAGCTTAAATAGCATGGCTTGATAAGCCTGATTTGACACTTGCTGCACTTAAGTAGAGGCCGTCTTAAAAAGTGGTTGAAGAATAGTAGAAAAGTTCAAAGTGATCGTTGAGCACACTAAAATAGAATTAAAGAGTGCCATAAAACGAAGACAGATTGGACTTCAAGGATCATGTAAAAGCACCTGGAGTGCACTGACGGCCATAATACTATATATTGGACAACCAAATCCATTGAAGAGAAAGATAGTATTATGAGTCATAACGTCGACAATGTTATATGCTTGCCCAATATGCTCGGGAGCAGTCCTTGAAGTCGACAAGGAGGAAATGATCCTCGAAGTGTCGTTTACTTACGAATAGAGTGATAAGTGGTTTTAGAACATTTGTTGAATAGTCTTTGAAAACTTGGTTTGAATTGTTACGTTTTTATCTTTTGAAAACGTTTGAAATATGACCTCGTAGATTGGAAATAAAAACAAAAATAAATTTATGTTCAGTTTTAATTAAATTCTTTATTGTCCATACAATTCTGTGTGGCACTGTTCACAACTTGATGTAAGCAACAACAATATACTTTGTTTACTATCGACAGATCTTTTTAGCGGAGATTTACAAAACACGATTATACTCTTCACGCGCAACGTGTCTTCACATAAGATTTGAACAGAAGAATTTAGCTATGGGCGGGACCCCAACCTGAAAGTGTGTGAAAAATAGAAATATTTGCATATATTTTTAGGACCCGGGAAAGACGTTTGCCTCAACCTGAAGATCTACTTTGAATTTTCGAATGATCATATGTGAAATAACGTGCGTTGGTTACTTCTAAGTCGCCGTAGTATAATAGATAGTATGTTGGCTTATTAGACGTAAAGCCAGGATTTAAGCTTCAGGCCAGACATAAAAAAAAAAATACAAAAAGTATATTTCCGGCGATTTCCTCTCAGCAGATTTCTGGTAAAAAAACCTGCCATGAAAAGTTTCTCAAAAAAATCTGTCGTTCGGAGTAGAATTTAAACTGTAGGTCCCGCCAGTTATGAATAAAATTAACACACACAACATAAATGGTGTGAGAAATTAGGTTAATAATCCAGACAGTAGGGTTGTAAAGGCCAACTATGTATGTATGTACGGTTACCTCTATTGTCAATATTGGCTTCAGCTGACGTTCACCTGACTAATGAAACTGGAATAAAGCAGAAAAATATTAAAAGGGGAAAAGATTCCTTCGGATAGAGGAAGATAAAAGAATTAAAAACAACAACAAACATTCTGTTTGGCTCATTCGCCTTTGAGGCAAAAAGGAGTCTCTAACGAGCTATTGGGTATTTAACGGCGTCGTTGGCTTATCATGTCGCTTCAAGGATATTTACTACTAAGGAGTTTAATCGACTTGAAGGCCCTCTGCCCTAAATACATTTAGTGTCTTACGGAGTACTGGGTCTTTTTTTGTTGCAACATGCAAACATACTCTTAAAATATTGGTATTTACGAGTATAACCGAATGTGGCTATAAATTGTTTTCGGACAGATTCACTGATGGATGAACGATTGAACGATTGAATGAATGAGTGAGTGAATGGCCGAATAAAAATGAAAGAAAAATAATGACCGAATGTAGAACGATTTGTGCGATTTTTGTATTGTTTACATAGTATGTACATACAGTAGTAGACGATTAAGTTTGATTTGTTTTGTTCATTGTTCTTGTTGCTACATTTGTTGTAATGTTGTTGGCAATCAATGATTATTACTTTCGCAGAAATGATACATGGTCGAATGAAATTTATTATTGAAACATGTCCATTGTAAACATTCACAAAAAAAAAAAAATAGAAAGAATCACAGCTCATGTCTTGTATATCCAATGCACGAACTTCTAATGTCCAAGAAATGTTTATAAATTGTTTGCAATACAAACATTGTTTAAATTTCTTTCTTTCCACATTATTTTATGCTCCTTCTTGTTTTGTTTCATATTTCCTACCTTAGGAGAGCAGAACGAATGAAACGGAAGAGGAAACAACATGGTATTAAAGTAGATGAAAGCGGTTATATTACTTCCTGATAATTCATCTTTCCAGCACGTTTTCATTTTCGTATTGAACGGAATACAATTCCCACAAAAAAAAAAAAGAAAAAAGGAAACAAACGAATATCAAAACTTTATCATCAACCAACGTTTTTATGTTCGCAATAGGAAAAACTTTCACTTCATTAGTTTTGTTTGCTTTTCTACTCTCTATTATTTTTATAGTTTTTTTTTTGTTTTTCTTGTAAAGAAAATGAATTCCATTTTGCAACTATCAAAGTCGCTTTTCCCCTGTTTAACTGGAAAGTAAATCATATATTGAAAGTATTGTATCTTCTCAGACTTTATATTTTTTTTTATTAAAAATTGTCGCGAAGTTTGAAGTTTAAAGTTTACGAACAAAATTTATTGAAGATTTAATGAAACACACCATCTTTTAAATGGTGTCCCAGAAAAAAATTTGTGGACGAAATCAAACCCCCTATTATTGATGGTTCTTCAGGTACTTCCGAAAAACATGATCATACAATAAGACTAACACAAAAAGAAACGGTAAATACGATGACCTAAAATTTTAACCGAGTAAGATGAGGTACGATAATTACCAACCGTAAAGTGCAAATTAAACGGTACGACAGTGAAAATATACATAGTCTACGTTGTTCAGTTAGGTGAGTAGAACTTAAAAATACTTTTTTTTTATATTTCTCGAACCTTCCAACATTGTTTTATTTGACAAAAACTGTTTATTTTTAACTTACGCACAAATTTCTGTATTACTCCCAACATTTCTCTCCGGATATCCAAATTGTAAATCTTGTTGGAAAGGGGAGAGTTGCAGTCTATATATTATTCGACTTAATATGCTATCAGATTTGATGAGGTAAACTTGGAAAATTCGCATTTTTTTCATATTTTTTCAAGTTTGTGCATTCATAGTAACAAACTTTACTAAAGAAATATAGTATAAGTCATAATATTCTTAAAGTTTGTCCCCTTGTGAAGAGATTGAGTCATTATTTTATCAAATCGGACAAAAATTACTGAGTCTAACAGTCGGCTGATATTTTTTATACATTTGATCTTATCAAATCAATTTTCGATCCAAAAATTTTCAGAATATTTGATAGATCTTGATTGTTGATCACAAAATGTGACAACTTCACGTTTGAGAGACCACCAGAAGTTGGCCAATGTTTGCGCAAATGGAAATAATACTATTTGCAAAAAACACAAGCATTAGCCGACTTCTGATAGTCGTGAAAATATAAAATTGACACATTTTGTGATAAACAATCAAGATTCATCAAATATTTTCAAAATTTTTGAATTAAAAGTTCATTTGATGAGATAACATATATAAAAAATATCAATCGACTGTTTATATAATGACTACGGTCCGAGAACAGATTTGGGCTAAAAAAAACCGCTATCTTAAAACCAAAGGTATGTTTATGAAGGATTCGGACATTAAACATTCTTATAGTCTCTGTGAACAATGCAGTGTCTTCAAAGGCAGAGGTCGTAGTTATTTTGAATACGCCGCAATTCTCGTTAAGTGGTGGGATTTGCAATGAAAATCACTTGATTTGCTTGGACAGTCAGACTAAGATTAAGTGCTTAGAGCACATATTTTAATCGTTCATCCTTAGCCATGACTGTCAAATATTTCTCTATTTTCGAAAATTAACTTTTATTTGGGTTTCATGACGTAAGGATTTTTTATTATTAGATTTTTTGGCTTCAGCGCATTTAAGGCATTTTCGAGGCTAAAGAGTTAGACAGGTATGGTATAGGTATTCCAACTTCCTCAGTCAAATTGGATATTGTCGATAGCAAGAGATTATTGCCAGACTCTGTTGGATACATATGAATAAATCCTATTATAACGATTTACATGACAGAATACTTGAAATTCGATCAAATGATTTCTGCAGCTGCAGTGAGTCTTACAATGAGGAAAATATTGCCGTACAATCAATATGTCAGGGCTAGGGATGCAAATGATACATTTTTTTTTTTTTTTTTTTTGGCGTGTGAGGTAGGGTTCAAAATGCCTTCGCACTTACAGTGATCGTCATCAGCTGCGTCGAGTGGTGCTTCCACTAAAACAATCCCTCCTCCTTCTGGGGATACTCCCTTCCCGGGACGGCTATCTGCATTACTTCGGGAAGGGCCCAGAAACGACGTCCAGTTAAGGACCGTTGTCTACTCTCCCACGTCTGGGTACGCCATATTTGAAGCCAGCTTCATGCTATTGGCTCGTCTTCTCATGTATCATTCCGTTGTATTGCATCAAGGTCGAACTTCTTTCTGCGGAGTACATATTCAACGTATCTTCTCACAGCGTTCCATTTTATCTCACTTTCGAGCATTGCGTTCACAATGGTGTCGGGTGTAAATTCACCAATTTGTTCCATCAACATGTTCTTCTCGTCTTGCCATTTAATGCAACGTCGTCAATCATTTCCTCGCAATAAATACAGCTAGGATTAGTCACCTTGCCCATACGGTACAGGTATTTTCGGAAATAAACCATGACCAGAGAGAAACTGGGTCAGAAAATAGTTAGTTTCACCAAAGGTTCTCCGTATCCATGCCTCTATAGATGGGATAAGTTTATAAGTCCATCTTCCGCATGTTTCCTCGTTCCATCTACTTTGCCATCGCCGTAGTGTTTGAGATCTGAGATCTACGCTACTAATGGGAAGATTTTCCCTCTTCGTTCTCCAAGATTTTCTTCGCTCAAATGCCTGCAGGTCAATAGGTATCTCACCGCCGATCACTAGGACTGCGGCGCCCGATACTGTGCGGTAGGCCGAGGCAACTCTTAATGCCGCTGTTCGCTGCACCGCTGCTAATATTTTTCGCTTAGATTTAATCTCCAGCGCGTCTCCCCATATCTCGCTTCCGTACAGCAATATCGAGTTCGTCGCCGCCATAATCAATTTTCGTTTGGCCTGTGTTGGTCCGCCAATATTTGCCATCATCCTGCTTAGCATGCCCGTTAGTTTTGCTGCCTTGGTAGCTGCATGCTGTATTTGGGCCCAATAATTAAGCCTGCAGTCGAGTCTTATGCCCAGATATCTAACTGCCCTTTTTGTGACCAGTGATACATCACCTATCTGCATACCAATCTCGAGTGGGATGCGAGCCATTGTCATCAATATGACCTCAGTCTTGTTCTTTGCGAGCTCTAGACCATGATCCTCAAGCCATATCTGAGTCCTTATCATGACTCGATTCAGTTTTCTCCTGGCATCCTCAATGTCGCGCGCGGAAATGACTGACACTATATCATCCGCGTATCCCACGAGGTATGTGTCCTCTGGCATTTCTATACCTAAGATTTCGTCATAGCTCAGGTTCCAGAGATCTGGACCAAGAATAGATCCCTGAGCTGCACCAGACGTGATCTCCACGACCCTTCGGCCATCGGGTGTGTCATATAGAAGCTTGCGATCCTTCAGATAGCTGCGTAATATTCTCAGAAGGTATATAGGAATACGAAATCTTTCTCGTAGTGCCTTAATAATATCCTCCCATCGTAGGCTGTTGAAAGCATTCCTCACATCTAGCGTGGCAAGGACAACAATGCGATTCGGATAGTGGCGTCTGAGCCTTGTCCGTTCAACGCATTCTACTACATCCGCTATGGCACCAAGCGTTGACCTACCTGGTCGGAAGCCATATTGCCTCTCCGATAATCCACCAGCTGTCTCAATGGCCGCTGCCAGTCTGCGCTGGAGAAGTTTCTCCAATAATTTACCGGCACTATCCAGCATACAGAGGGGGCGATATGATGATGGATGTGTCGGGTCTCCTTTTCCCTTGCTGATCAGGGTTAATTTCTGCAGCTTCCATTGCTCAGGGAAGACACCTTGGGCAATGCAGGCATTGTACATTTCCAGGAGTGCATTTGGTCGATTTTCAGCAATTAATTTTATTACTTCGGCCGGTACTCCATCCGGACCGGGAGCCTTGTTTGCTTTGAGACTTTTCGCCGCTGTTATCAATTCTTCATCCGTAGGGGTATTGGCGTATCAGCTATCGGAGGATCACGTTCCTCACGCAATGGTGGGTGCACGGGGAACAAATTCATCACTATATTGTCGACGGCGTCGCCGTCAAGAAGTGGCATAACAGAATTTGCGCTTAGCTTTCTGGTCACAATTTTATAAGCTAGGCCCCAGGGATTCATATTCAGTTCATTACGGAGCTCCTCCCATTTCGCCCTTTTGGCGGCTATAATTGCCTGTTTCAGTGCCCTTCGGGCGCGTTTGAAATTCTCAGCCTCATGTGCTGCATGACCATCTCTTCTAGCCCTAGTGTATCTTCTTCTGCACTGGAGGCAAGTTCGTCTGAGTTCAGCAATTTCAGGTGTCCACCAGTATACAGATTGCCTTCTGGGATGTTGCGATACGCGAAACATTGAGGCGTTGCAACTACGAATTATACGCTGCATAGTTTCGCTAGCCAGAGTGATAGCATCACTACTGGTTCGTGAAAGTGAGGTCTCATCGAATCTCTCCAATAATGCCGCGCTATTGAGACTCGCGACGTTCCATTTTCGCGTTCCCCTGGTCCTGGCTGTTGGGATAAGGTTCGCTCTTTCCGCGATTCGGAAACTAATGTAGTGGTGGTCACTTCCATTGTAGTCTTCAAGAACTTTCCATTCCGCTATTTTCTGGCCAGATTTTCAGTCACCAAAGTGATGTCTGGCGTGGTATACTCGCATCCAGGCCGCCTGAAGGTTGTGCTGCCAGTATTCATCACTATGAGACCCAACCTTGCCGCCATATCCAGAATGCACCTTCCTCGGGTGTTCGTTGTCAGATCGCCCCATTCAACAGCTTTAGCGTTAAAATCGCCGGCCACTATGAACGGTCCACCAATAGCGAGTACTCTATCCTCGATAAAGCCGATCTTCGTCCTAAATTGCTCCATATCATCACTAGGAGTGAGGTAGCAGCTCATTATGGTTAGGAATCCGGTTCGAAAATACGTATATCCAGACCGGCTCCGTGTTCCGTAACTGGAAACCTACGGCCGTCAGGTATCCAAAGTGCGGCCGTGCCTGTTTCGTCCTCAAACCAGGAACCCCTGGCAATCCGACCATATTGCTCGCTGATGATGACTGCATCCATTCGTCTTTCGACAGCTATCTGCCCCAGTAGAGCATCCGCTGTCCGCGCTTCTATGCAGATTCGCCTGTAACAATCTCATGATCGTTTGGCCGACGGACATTTCCTAGATCCGGGTAAGTGATCGGTTCCGTCCCTTCTAGCATCCGTGCAGAGGGGCGCATTTTGGGGCCGATCTGCATTCTTTCATCTTATGTCCTACCTCTCCGCATTTAATGCACATGTTCCTTCTGTCAGGACCAGAGCAGTTCGCCTGAGAGTGACCTGTTTCGAGGCATTGATAGGCATCTTCGAATATCCTCACAAACTCGCATCTTCGCCCGTATCCATCCGACCTTTACATGTCCGACCTTGATAAGTCTCGCCGCACTTTCAGCCGACAAACGTGACGAAAGCTCGAACTGGCTTCCCGCACATTTGGGGCAGTAATCCGCGTTTGCAATTGCTCGCTGGGGTCTGCAATCAGTTTACGAATTGCTGTTTCTACTTCATCTCTGACTGTAAAAGAATCTAAGTCACGTATCTCGATTGTAGCTTTCTGTTTCAATTCCGCGACAGAGGGCTGTTTCTTGTACCGTACTTCTCAGTTGTTGAACAAAATCGGTTTGACTTTTTCACCTCTGCTGAACTCCAAGAGTATGGCACCATTCAGCGTTCGCCGAACTGCTTTTATCCTGTCAGAGTCTTCGGTCGATATGTTGCCAGCGTAAGTTCCTCAATACGTCGGCACCAACAGGGCTGGTGGCAGTTCGTTTTGGGTTCGCTGTCGTGGGTGTTGGGGCATCTACTAACTGCTGGGTAGCGGTCTTTTTTCGGAGGTTTGAAGTGGTTCTTTCCTCTTCAGCCGCCTTCCAAGTACGTCTGTAATTCAACATTACATCCAGAAGTTCAGCCATTCTGGATATTCCGTTCCTAACGTCAGTACTTGCATTCTTCTGGCGACGCGTAACACGCTGCATCATATCCAGAGTGTCCCTACACTGGGACATAGCATCCTCCTCCATTTTCCTCATCCTACCGATAAGTTCCAACGTAGGAGAGCTTACCGCTGTTGGTGTGCCTCTTTGTTCTAGGTCAGAGCATCCATCAATCGGCGTTCCGCTAGCATCATTCCATCTCTATCTAGCATCTATCCTCTTTCCGTAGGACGGTGGCAGCTGACTGTGTAGCCCGCGGTTGCGAAGTGTCCGACTCATTTGGTGTATTATCACCCCTTTGTAACATGGTCGTCTGTGCCTTTTTCACAGGCGACCGCCTTATACGTGGGCTGCTCATAAATGCAACCTCTCCTTGCATCATCTTCTCTACTTCAAATATTCCTTTGTTCATTTTCATCTGGGTTCCATCTTCAAGCCGCTATCTCATATCGATTATGCAGTTATCCTTTGAGACCCCGAGGGTGCCTATGGTATCCAGTGAGGTCCTCGCGAGGGTTGACGCAAAACCTTATGGGTGTTGGCGTTCAGAGCCAGGTCGGACACTAATTAGGAGTCCTCTCAACTAAACCTGCATCACCAACCAAATGGCGACGATAATCGAACGTACTTGAAGCCCTGCCAAGGATTTAACAGAACGGAGGCGTCTGCAACATTAGCCTGAAAGCTATTTCCACCGGAGTTCACTCGGTGTACTCAGGTAACAGAATACTGCAGAACGTCAGCCCTATTGCATCATATCCAAATCGAAGTTCCAATCGTAGTCAAGGTCATGCCGAATCATTTATCTTGTCTTCTCACATTAGCAAGTACCCAGCGGTTGCCAGATACCAGTACCCCGGGAGCGCCTGATCTAAGATACGGAGGCTGTGAGCTGCTTGGCATGTACCTGCAAGGATATCACTGGGTTTTGCCAAGTTAAAACCGGACAGTGGCTTTGCCTTGCAGTTACATACCCGCTCCCCATGCAAATGATACATTGATGTTACCAAAATATCGATGTTTTACACATAAATTTCGATGTTTAACGATACATCGACGTTTAATAACGATACATCGGCTTATGCAGATGTGCTTTTTTTTACATTAAACTCGTTCTTATTAAGTTTTTATCCTATGTGGCTGGTTTGTTCTGGTTTTTATGATAATGAAATGAATTTTTAAATAATTTTTGTCAAAAAACTGAATTTTTTTCTTTAAAAATAATATTTTTTTAGTCCATATTTATTTGCAATATTCAAAAGTTATTTATATTTGTTTATAAGCACGGAAACGGTTTAATGGTTAACACTTGTGAGCTTTATCGCTGTTTATTGCTGACAAAGCGGATTTTTTATTACAAATTTGGATTATTTCTTTACGCCGAGCTTGTTTTATAACAGAAATTATGTTTTTCACTAACAATTGAGCCGATATTTGTTTGTGCGCACTCCTTAAACGCTACATGTACCACATGTACGAAACGTATTTAATTTTTTATTCCTGTTTTAACAACTCTTTTACAAACCAACACAAAAACCGCTCTCAATCAAACTCAATCATTATAAATTAAATCATTTATTGAAAATGAATTGATAAAAACACCATAAATATAGTCATTAGAACCAATCAAATAATAATAAAACAATTTTAAAATAATATTTCAAACAATTGCTCTCATGTACGCATACGTAATGAAATAAAATGAAATGATTGTGTGTGTGTCTATAAAATATTTTGAAAATTTTCTATGGTCCATACAACAACATAATATTCGAATATGAAAATATCTATTATGCTGTGTACATATACTCATAATAACCCCATCTGAAATATGTACGTTTCATAAATGTTTAGATGCCCAGTTCAATGGCAATGCTTCTATTGATTATTGTTTCAACTTTCAATGATGAATCGATTTGGCATGCGTTTGACATTTATTAGCCACATGGGTGTTGAATGTGTCACACGTAGCCCGATTGTGGACAACAAAAATTATTGTCATATTGTCGTATTGTCGCCGAACATTAATAATTTCTTTGTTATACAAAACTAAATAATCAATTCATCTATGTACAACAGCACTTATGTATCTGCATACATAACTGCTCTACCATAACAATTATATTACCACCACCAACAACAACAACAATAACAAGAACAACAACAATAATAACATCAATATTATTATAAAATATAATCAAAAAAAAATTTATGAAAATTTTCCAAAAATGATTGATTTCATTCAAAATGATTGAATGAATGACTGGCTGGTTAGTTGCCTAATTGGCCGTCTGATTAGATCAGCGTTTATTGTGTTGGTTGGGAGTGTTTTGTTTGTTTGGCAGAACGACAACATCAATCAACATCTCATTTGGCATAATATTGATGAGAAAATACTGTTAACAACACACAACTTAAGGCTTAAATATAAATGCCTGTTAATTGCCAACAATGTAATGTAATGTAATGTCCTTATTACTGATATTTGATGACAGATGATGACAGTCCACTTATCTATTGGGCTTAAAATGGGATTTCGTATAAAAAGTGTAAAAATTTAAGTACTTTCGTTGACGCTAAGGAAAAGTAATCCCTCGTGTCTCTCCGATAATATGAAATGGTGTGTTAAGCTCTGTAGAGAAAAATCAGTCACAGAAAACTCGTGATATCATCCATGCCAAGGGAAAATAAAATTGTATTGCGTTGTTTTATGGCATAGCCAAAATGATATGTAGTCAATATTATTATCTAACTAGCTGACCCGGCGCACTTCGTTCCGCCCAAAATTGATTTTTTTTATTGCGATAAACAGGTCACATTATCTATTTATTGTAATACGCTGCATAATGCCCTAATTATGTTGTTGTTGTTGTAATCGTTCCAAACCAGAAATTTCAGACATTGTATATGTCATATGTGTACACACATATATAGTTATGAACTATCGAATTAGTCGACTTATAGGGATCTCTTAAAGGGGGAGCATTGACACGTCCATTTTTGGTGAGTTTATTGATATCGATTCTACGAACTTTGCCACCAAATTGCATTCCTCTACAATCACTACGTCCCTAAAAATTATATTTTAAAGGCTTGCCACGCCTACTTTTTTATATATTGAATGTTTTTTAAACCATCGAAACCTGATAAGCTTTCTAACAAAAAAAATTGTTCCGTTCAGTAATTTAATAGTTGCAATTTAATTTAATAGTAGTAATCTATCACTTGTCAAGCGCATTTTTGGTGGGATTATCGATATCGACTCTAATAACTTACTTACTTAAATTTTATTCGTCTACCTATATATTCAATTTTAACGATTTGCCACGCCCTCTTAACATTATGAAAAATAGATGTTGTCCGATTCTCAGACCTTTCCGATATGTTTACAAAATTTCATAAAAATCGCTCGATCTGTTTCGGAGGAGTTTAACCACTAACACCGTGACACGAGAATTTTATATACTATTTAGTAGATATAACCTGTTTATCCATTTACCTAGTCTTAACCTATTTTAACTGTCATCTGAAGGGTTTTTTTTTTGGTTCCTTTATCTAGACGATTTGAATATGTTAGTTGTGCTAGAAGTTTTACAGACAAACCAAAAATTTTATGAACCTATGGGCGTAATCCGTAACACTTATCTCTCCTCGTTTTATAGCTCTTGCAGAAGAAATTTTCGGGTATTGACCGCTGTGATGTATCGAAGATGAATTCTTAATTCGTACATCAATAAAGAATCCGATTTGACTGGTATCTCTATAATAGTGTTCATTTTTTCATAGACTTCTGTGTGGAAGGCATCAAATCATCAAATATTTGAGAAAAAATCGTCAATATCTTCAAAGATGTTCATTGAAATCGTAAGAAAATCATCAGAAAAAATAAGTAAATAAATTTAAAGCTTTATAAAATAAAAACCTATAAGGTCAATGTTAAGGAGCAATAATATTGCATCATCTATACCCATGTGTGATGTAAATATTAGGGAATTAGAAGATCTTGATGTTATAGAGATGAAAATTCAGTGTGACGTTAGTTAGAACGGATACATTTTTCAGTGTTTTGGTTTCTTAAAACGATGCAATAAGGACTTCATTTCATCTGATCTAATTACCATTTACACCTTTTATAATCTACCGAGAATGGAATATAACTGGCCTTTAATGTCTATTTTAAAGCTTTCGACCGTTTACATAAATTCATTGGAGCATCGTTGCAATGTGGCTTGTGTTTTACTGTTCTATCGCTACTACAACGAATATTGCTCGAGCGAAATAATGGGACTTGTTTATAAAAATCATGTATTTCAGCGTAACACTCGTCATTCTTGGCCAGCACATCTGTATATGGTCGATTGACGAGTATATCGTACACTGCTTTATAGATAAAATTCGCTTGTTAAACGGACTATGCTTATTTTGAAATTCCCTTCCTACAGAGAGTTTTTTGCTGTTACTTATGTTATAAAAATATTTAATCCTAGTGTCTGTTCCCTCTTTCTTTCTTGCTATAATATATTTCATAGTTCCAAAAACACAACGCCATCCTCTGAAAATTGTCTGCAACGGCATATAATAATTTATGCTCACCTACGATGTTATTTGGAACAATCATCTCAGGTATTCGAAAAAGACTTGGAAATATTATGCTTCCCTCCTCGTTATTACTAGCTAAAACTTCCAACAATAACAACTGCAAAGCAAATATAAAGCTTAAAGAGCCTTTTATTGTAATAAAGTAAAGAAAATTATGTAAACTTTGAATTGCAAAAAATCTTCAAAATATTTTTGGAACACAAAATCGTCAAGATGGCGATAAATCGTCAAATCTGGCAGCTATTACTACGAGTCTTATAGTGATCTAAGTAAAGCTTATTAAGTAAGATTTCTTATCACTACACCCAGTATCAAAACATTTTTTTATATTGTATGACTAATTCTCAGAAAATGACTGCTAACCTTGCAATGGCACAGCGAATATGGCAGATGGTAATAATAACAACCTAAGTACTGATAAAGTAAACCGATGTTCTCAACGATGTTTGACATTACGAGCTGTGGTGTATTTATTGTGGTGTCTGTTATAAAATTTTTTTATTGGCTGCAGTATTTTCCAGCTGGAGATCATAGCAATGTTTGTTGGGTGAAAAAATTTTCACCAAAAATCTCTTGATTTACTTAGACAGTCAGAATGCGATTAAGTCGCCATGCTCATGTCCATAACTGCCAAGGATTTCATAGGGAAATTTCGGATTATGATAGTCCGGGAGTAGGAATATCATTGTAAGTTTTATTGCTGGCCAGGAAGTGGACAGCACGTAATCTCCGACAGATCATAGGTATTCCGATTGCCATCCATCGCAAAAAGCGATTTTCTCCGTCCACTATCATAACCATTGCGTTCCGTTAAATGGCTTCTACAGGAGCTGTGCATCTGAGGAGGAGGAAAAAACTATATCTTCTTATAAATCTTATGAATACTGTCAAAGATTCACTCCATCATCGAGGAATGAGAATGGGAACATCAATGTTCTGATATGGCAACTTTGTTGGCTCTTATCAGTTTGAAGGTTTTTAATTTTTGTAATACTACTACGTTTGTAAATGCGTTTGTATGTAATTGTATATCAAAAATACTGAATTTACTTTGAATTTCTGCTCTTCAAAAATATTTGAAGTCTCTCTTACACAGTTCGATATTCGAAGGGGCCAGTTATTTGCGATAAATGTTCATATTGGGCAATTTTCCTTATTTACCACCTTATTTAAATTGAGCAATAGTGCCACTTAAATATTTGCAGTTTAGCTGTTCTAAAGCAAAAATACAAAAAAAAAAAAAAAAAAAAAAAGCAAATATTTTTTGAATAGCATAACCATTATTCACAATCAAAAGCATTTTATAGAATGAAGATAATGGTTTGGCAAATATTTCCGTAATAAATATTTACTATAAGCACATCTACTTACTCTTGATAGATCAAATAAATTATCAAAAACCATTTGTTTTAACACAAGCAAGCAATTTTGATCCTGCTTATAAATTTATCACACATCCATATACGAAAACAATGTGGGAATACTTGTTCATGAGCTAAAGGAGTATTCGTTTGATTGCATGTTGCATGTTAGCAACTGCAGTGAAACGCAAAAAAAATTTCATATTCGTTCGTTTACATTAAACAGGCGTAGCGGAACTATTGGCATTCCTAATAAACGAGGCATAGGTCGAAGCCGTCGTGGTCTAGTAGTAGTGTGTTGGCTTATTAGACGAAAGGCCTGGGTTCGAATCCCAGGTCAGACATCAAAACGAAAAATATTTCTTCGGCGACTTCCTCTCAGTGGATTTCTGGCAAGACTGTGAGAGTTAAAATTGCCATGAAAAGCTTCTCAAATATCTGTCGTTCGGAGTCGACTTTAAACTGTACGTCCCGCCACTCATGTATAAAATTAACGCACACAACATAAGTGGTGTGAGAAGCTAGGTCGTAATCCTGACTGAAGGGTTTGTAATGGCCAATTATGTATGTATGTATGTAAGTCGAAGGATTTTTTATATATGGACCAAAAGCTTGGCGAAGGCGGAGGCTGTTGTTCATTCCGTAAGTGAGAATAAAACGCTGTTACTCAACCAAAATCTTTCTGCCCAATTAAGTTTCACGTCTTTCTTATTGAAAATATTTGAGAATATAGGGGACATCCATATCTAGGTGTAGATTTTATAGGAAGCATTGAAAGAGGATAACTTGAATATGAAGGAGGTAATCAAATATGCATTTGTTGACGTATAGAGCACGTTTGGTAACACTCCTTACGATCATAAAAGGGTTACTGAACAGAAGAAGTGTAGAACCTATGAATTCCAGATGGAGGGCGGAAGCTCTTTTCATAAGATATGCCAAAACATTCACGAGCAATGAAATAATAAGAGTTCACACAAGATTAAGAAACTAAAGCGTCTAGGTATAAGAGGGGAATGATAACCAGTCCAACAGAGATGCTGGAATCTTTTTCAGATTTAAGTACGATCGACATGACAGACAAGGTTAAAGCTTTGCAATCTATGGTTAGGTTAAAGGGAAACATATGTAATACGAATTTCACTAGGGAATTTCGTGATCTAAGGAATGGAACCCTTCTTGATTATCCTCTGGACAGAATCAGTGGACTTTATAATTTTGAAGAGTAGTTTGCAACAAGACTTAGTAAACACAAACAATGATGGCATCTACCATGTATACACTCCTAAAAAAGGGATAATTTGGGGCATATAAATGACATGAGCAACAATTTTTGAACTCAGAATGAAATATTCCGAACCAATGGGACACTTGCTGTGTCAACTAAGGGGAAGTATATGCTATTGAGAGGTGAGTTTAACTCAATTTGTATTGAGGTACAGAAGACGGTACTATCTGCCAGTAAGGCCTCCAATGGAGCTCTCGGTACTTATGATAATAACAAGATTCAAGTAAGGATAGTACAACACTGTTTAGGGAAATTGAATCAGGCAGAGACTCTTCTCAAACCAACTGAGTTTCAGCAATTACATTTTTTTTTTTGGAAATTGCAATAAGATAATATTTGAGTCATGAGTCAACCTATCCATGAATACACTGATGCCGATATTTGGTATTTTAGCACTGTATACTCAAAGTACATTGATTTAGAGTGAGGATTACCTCGCACCCTACATGTATATCCTATGGCGATTATAGCGAATGCTCGGAACATATTCTGCCAACATATTCTGCTGGGCAGGAAATTGGCATTACTAACACCGAGCAGCATCTTGAAATTTTTCATGAAAATAGGCTTAGAAGAGACTTTGTGGCAAAAGGAATGTAGGCCGGATCATTATGGATCACTTTGAATTTTTTTTGATGTTTCACTGATTTTTATTAAAAAATCCGAATTTGAAGTCGCCGTAGTCTACTAGGCAGTATGCTGGCTTATTAGACGTAAAGCCAGGGTTCGAGTCCCAGGAAACAGACATCAAAACAAAACACAAAGATTATTTCTTCGGCGATTTCCTCTCAGCAGATTTCTGGCAAAAACTCTGAGAGTAAAAAAAAACCTGCCCGGAAAAATTTCCCTAACAAAAAATCAGTCGTTCGGAGTGGACTTTAAACTGTAGGTCCTGCCACTTATGTATGCAAATTAACACACACAACATAAGTGGTGTGAGAAACTAGGTCAATAATCCAGTATAAAGTTATATAAAGGGTTATACTGCCCAATTATGTATGTATGTATGTATGAATTTTTTCATGGAAATTTTTATTTACTCTCAGAGTTTTTACTAGAAATCTGCTGAGAGGAAGTCATCGAGGAAATATTTTTCCGTATTTCGTTCTGTTCGATACGTCCAACCTGGGGTTTGAAGCAAGGTCTCACATTTGACAAGCCAATACACTACTTACTAGGGATGCCAATCGGGAAATCCCGAAACTCGAAATCCCGGGATTTTCGGGATTCACACAATCCCGAATCCCGGGATTTTTAAAAACTTATCCCGGGATTTTTCGGGATTTTCGGGATTGTGAATTCGTATGTATTTTGACCCTACAAAAGGTCCTGGAAAAAAAATTCTATATCACTAAACTTCGATAATAGATTCTCAGATGAGGAACACCACACTTCCATTGATAAAAAGTTATTTGATGCCATTGGAGAATGCAAAAGCTCTATAAAACGAATTAATAGGGTAACTGATTTATTTTTGATAACTCAAAACAACTGTCCAAAGAAATAGATTTATTTTGATCAGGAGGTAGTAGAGGTGAATATTTACAAGCTCTATACAGCTATCTTGGAACTATTTTACCAACAAATGTTGATTGCGATAAATGTTTTCCGACGGCAGCGTATGTTTACAACTAAATTCGTTCAAGCCTATCAGATCACATGTTAGATAATTTAATCTTTTTGTTGGAATCCAAATAATTTTCTTAAAACTAATGCATTTGCATATGTGTGAACAATTTTTATTTTTGTTATTTTACGCTTTTTTTTGTTACTTTTTATCTTATTGTTTTAAAATTTTATTTTTAATGACATATAATTCTGATATTTGCCATGAAAAGTTTCTCAAAAATCTGTCGTTCGGAGTTGACTTTAAACTGTAGGTACCACTACGTATGTATAAAAATTAATACACACAACATAAATAGTATGAGAAACTAGGTCAATAATCCTGACTGAAGCGTTGTAATGACCAATTATGTATGTATATGTATATATATAATCCTGATATACATACATAATTGGAATACAAATGATTTTGTTAACGAAATATTTTTATTATTAAGAGAAAATCACGATTTAGCCTATGATTTTTCGGGATTTTTGGATCCCGAATTATCCCGAAATATCCCGGGATTTCGGGATCGGGATTTACAAAATCCCGAATCCCGGGATTTTTAAAAACCGATCCCGTTTGGCATCCCTACTACTTACTATGCTGTTTCAATACACACTGTAACATTTAGGTTCGGTTAGGCTAGGCTGGGTTAGAGTGGAAACTTTAATTCTAAGCTCATTTGGACACGCATATCGGCTCGCTGTGATGTCACAGGTAAACGTAGTGAAATAAAAAATATTTAATAACGATTACAAGCAATTCTTTATGAACGTACTCTACAATTAAAGGATTTCATTAAAGTTAAGCAAAAAGATAATTTACATGAAATCCTAAATGTGGATTGTTTTTGTGTCCACTGTATAAGAACTTGAGAATTATACTAAAAACTTGTCTACCATGCGTGAATCCTTAACTTATGTAGACGTCTGCTGGTAAAGAAATATCGTATGGACATGTGTGCATAAGTAAGTTCCAATATCTATGCATATTCTGTCTGTCTGTCTCTCTTTAGTTGTCTTCACCGACTGCATATTTTTATAGCCGAAATGAGAAAAAAAAGAAAAAGAAAATAAAACGAAAAACAGACACCAACAACAAATAACCCATAACGTTTTAATCAAAGTGACATTATCCATATTCATACACAAAAACGGAAGTGCAACAATAAATTTTTATAAATGCAGCACAAGATCTGCATTGAGCACAACAATGTTGTCGCCCCAAAAATCGAACAAGAAAAGACAGGACCTGGAAGCGTAACGGAATCAAAGGAAACAAAAAAAACAAAGATGGTAGCAAATAGTAAAAACCTCTCAAGGATAAAGATATTTTAGTGGAACGTAAATGAAAAAAAAAAAAAATACGATGAGGAACGAAGAACGAAGCACGAAAAACAATTTTTAAAATTTATGGCGAAAAAAAAAATCGATTTTTTTTTTCAAAATTTAAAAATCTATAAGCAAACACACACACACGCATACACAGAAGAGTAAACCTTTAAGAGTATTGTTGAGTGTGTGTGTCAGTAAGTGTAGTTAGTTTTACCCTGTATTCGCAGCCTCAAGCACTCTCTCACATACTACGAGTATATTCGACGAGAAAGTGCGCCAAAGCAATCGATGGGTTAATACCGAAATAATTTATGATTTTAAAAAAATAAAACACGCACACATATGTACATACACACACACAGTATCCTATTTACAATACAAAAACAAACAAAAAAAAAATCGTATACGTTCACACGATTTGTAAAAGAAAATGATGAAGGAAGTAAAACAAAATACAGGCTGTAGATATACAAAATTCAAGCGCCGGGTAATAAATTTGTTGCTACAACATCCTCTGTTGCTAGTACTAACACAACAACGACAACAACAGCAACAGCAACAACAACAACAACATACGACTATTAAAAAGTATTTTATGGGGAGAAAGAACGTACAAAACCCTTTTAATTTAAAAAGGATAGGATTTGCTTGGTTATACGTTCACTTATTCCCACAACAAACAGCTATGGGGAAATATGTAGTACATGTGTGAGTGCGTGTGTGTGTGTGTGTAATGGCATTGGTGTGAACCGCAGTGGTTGTGTTTGTGCACTCAAGTGCTATTTCCACTTCCCACCCAAACTGAAAACATGAAAAGAGTTTTTCACACACTTAAATGCAAAAAATTTAAAAAAAAAGAAAAGAAAAATGAAAATTTTGTTAACAAAAAAAAAACATTAACGTTGAGTTAAAGGAAACAGTAGTTTGCAAACAAATTCGCCTTCAATTAATATTTCACTTCTGCTGCACTTGTAAGCTAATGGGGCTTTAAGTAAATACCATCGGATTAAATTAATTTCATTCGATTAACAAGGATCGAAAATGTTTAATGAAATTTGAATGTGATTAATTGTATGCTTGTTAGTGTCTATAATGGACCAATGAAGAATGGCAAGTAATGGCAAATGAGGAACTTTTATGCGCATAATTGATCTTAGCAGAACTGTATACAATAACGGCTCGCAATGATCAAACAGAGACCTGCGCCGATCGGCTGACAGCCGGCTAAGCCGAGCCGCCGACAAAATTTAAAAGCCGCCGCCGCCGAAAATTTATTCGGCTTAAATTCAGCCGCCGTTTTATATTTGTAAGAAAATTAAAATATATGAAAATATCTTTTTAATACAATGAATTTTAATAATATATAAAATATGATATTTACATATTACTTTACTTAAACACGTTAGAGAAGTTTTTTGTTCATTTTGTGATATGTTAATACAAAAATTTTTAATTTTTTGATATGGTGATTTTGAACACCCTTTCTTGTTTTTGGTGAATGTGGTAATAGTTTTAACTTAACGTTAAATTTTTTAAAAGACAAAAAATTATAATAGACAACCAAAAAATTACAAATTTCTTTCAAAATTTAAATAATAATTTAAATGAGTTAAATTCATCTGATTCCGATGACTACCTTGCTATTTTTAATGGTATTGACAATGATAATGATATAAACGAATACGAAAAATTACTAGCCACCAAAACAAAAATTAAAGAAACAACCCAAATCCTTTTAAACAAAAAAATCTTCAGCAGGGTCCATAGTTTGGCACCATTTTGGTTATGGAAATAAATGGTTATTGGAAATAAACCTGTGCTAAAAAAGTATCATATGTGTAAAGTTTGCTTTGATGAGTCCCCCATGGGTTTGAAGGGGTAGGTACATAAATATATTATTTCTATCCAGGAATTAAATTTAAAGATAATTAAAAGGATATTTTCCCAAAACAATAATTGAAACTCCAACTTCAATTAGCTTTTAGTCAAATTTTTTGGGAAATTTTATTTTGAATATTTATTTCTGATAATTGTTTTGTAAGTGTTATAAAACGCGAATAAATTTCGGGTTTGGAGTTTCTACGTCGACATCAAACCTCTGTAACCATTTACGTGCTCATGGTATTAACGTAAAATCAAAAAATTTTTAAAATTCGAATGCCAAAACAAAATCCATATTGTCAGGAAGTTCTAAAAATGCAGATTCCGAAAAATATACTAACGCACGTCTGCTTGAGCAAATGTGCTGCAGAGATCTAAGCCCCTTTGTTAAAGAGCAACCAGAGCAGACATAAAGGAGCCGCCGAAACTTTACCATATTTCGGCTGATAGCCGACTTAAAGCCGCCGCCGAAACTATTCAACTTTAGCCGCCGCCGCCGACAAATTTGCTCGGCGCAGGTCTCTGTGATCAAATACCAAATAATATTACTTAACAGCTACCGCGTAAAGAAGTTACAATAATTTTATTTACCATTCTGAACATAGCATTGAAATTCTATTTCAATGAATGTAAAGCTTTTTAGATTTAGAAGTGTGCAGCCAGTATTGTCAAAGTTTTTCAAAAAACTTTCATGATTAAGTTATCAAAACTAATTAAAATTGAATCATAAATTTACATACACACACAGTCAGGAATACAACCAAACTTCTCACACCACTTACATATCGACACCGCCGTTCTATAACATTCTAAAGACGCGCAAACTCACAGAGATAAACTTCTGAAGATTGATAATACTGTCCTGTACCGGGATATTCATTTCGTGGTTTCAAAAGTAAACGTAAATAAAACGTATATAAAATCTTTTTTTCATGGTATTGTAAAGTTTGAACGTTAACATTACGTGTGAAACGCTACATCATTTAAATGACTTCCACGCGAAGTGTTGCAAGCATTGATTCTTCTGATATAATTTTCGACAACTTTTTGACACATTTTGGGCAGTATCTCAAAACTTGGCGAATGTTGGTTTTTAATTGCTCAAGGGTTCAAGGTTTATTTGCATAACTACGGTCTCAAAAAAGTCTAATCGCATGATCTAGGTGGCTAGTTGATATCGCCACGACGAGAAATTACGCGGCCAGGAAGTGTCTCTTACATTAAAGCCATATTCGCTCGAGTTGTGTGGCTTGTGGCACCGTCTTGTTGAAACCACATGTTCTTCAACTCGTATTCTTCAATAGAAGGAAAAAAAAGTCGGTTATCATATGACCATAATGCTCCTAATTCCTGAGAACGACGAGGAATCGACACATTCGGGTCTTCGGCAACACCTTCACTTACAATAGCCATATTTTCAGCGGAACGAGCGAAACGATAACGCACTGGCCTTTAAATATTTCTAACCATTCCAATCTCTTAAAATTTCTTCACAATTTTGCCAATTGCTTGCGAAGTTGGACCATTATTAGGTGTTGATCATTTTTATGCGTTGCGTGATAGTTAAGCGATCCATTTTCGTCAATGTCTGACTTTCAACTGAAAAGAAAAAAAATTGATTTCACAACTGAGTTTGACAGATATCGAATTCTAGTCCCATACTTTTAAAGCCACGAAATGGATAGCCCTTTACTTTTCACTGAATTGCCATGAGACGACAAGTGTAACTCTTTAAAAGTTCGTATTTTCTCCTGTTTTTATAGAGAAAGTCTTCGATACCATCACACAAACTGCCATAGAAAAACATTGCGAAGGAAAATAAAACTCAAGAAGATAATACGAATCATCAGAGATAAGTATGCGGATACAGAATTCTCTGTGCAGGAGTAAAACCGCTAGAATGCCCCTACAACCTCAGCTATTCACCACCGTGCTGGATTATACATGAGAGAGAAGAGGAGTCTCTCACTCCACAAAGTCTCCAACTTGCAAACAAAGATAGAGGATTTAGAAAGAATAGTGCGCTATGTTGGTCAGGGATAAATATGAAGAAATCGAAAGCCTTGAGAAAAAACAATGTAAACACCGACAATATCATGCTACAAGGCCGATCAGCCAAATACACTCGGGTCTCGTTTTATGCGAATTCGAATTTATGCGATTTTAATTGAGATTTTTTTGATTTTGTATAGATTTTATGATACTTTTTAAACTTTTGCATCATTTTTAAATTAAACAAAGTTTGCACCACTGATATGATCAGTGGCCGGCCAGTGAAATAATTGATTTTAATCATCAAATTGGAGGAGATGGATTTGACACGCTGAAGCAGGATGATGTAGAAGAAGTGTTGGCTGACGAACCATTAACCGATATCGAAGTAATTACTTTAGTCACCGACAATGAGAAAAACGTGGGTAGTGAAGAGAATGATCCTGTAGAAAGTGTTGTACAATTCAGTTAAAACAAATTAGCGATTCCTCAACAAAGTTAACAGAAAATCGTATTTTATCTGGCCTGGGGCTCGAAGCCTGGGTTTACGTCTTATAATACAGCACACTACCTACTAGACCACGACGACTTTTAATAACTGACTTTATATCCCGAAATATGTATGCACTACCTCATAGCTGTGTAATAAGAAAAGTGACTTCGAATCGATTCCAAAATGATGCAGAGTGATTGATCGTATATAATTAATTATAAACTTTAGTGTAATACTTTTCAAATCATTTTGTTTTTTTTCAGTAAATAATGAACGCAGGGACGGACGTAATAAACAGACTCAATAAAGCGGCAGTGGCATACGGTCGACTGCAGCCAATATAGAGAAGCTCCCATATATCCAGACGAATCAAGTTTAGAATATTCAAAGCACGGAAATGAAATCTAGTCAGTATCGCATATCATTACGCAAAAACAAAAAGTATTTCATCAACAAGTGTCGTAGAATCATATTCAAAATATTCTGGCCTAATAACATCAGCAATATTGATCTTTGGAACCTTGCCAACGAGATACCCAAAATAACACCGATTAAACATAGGCAATAAAAATAAATCGGTCATACTCTCAGAAAAAAGTACATCAATAATGGCACTTGCGTGCAATCCTCAAGACTCGAGAAGGCGTGGCCGTCTAAGGAAAACTTGGAGACGTTCGATACTCCAAAATCAGTGCAATATTATGGGATAAGATGGAAATGCTTTGTGTAAGCCATACGCTCCCAAGAGGAATAATGGAACAAAAATAAATGTACCACTGTGCACGTCTTAAAGTCACAGTCGATATATTTATTTTTCTGTTTTCGTTATTGGTTTCGTGGATGTATTTATGCAAGAAGCGAGTTGAAAAATATTCAAGAGTTCAACAATAGCTGGGCAAAAGCAAATGTATACGAATGAATGGAATGGAATTCGTGAGCTAAAAATGCAATGAAGAAAGAACTGGAAGAAGAAAAAAAAAAACGAATAAAAGCGTTACGTATGGACGACGTGTTCGTAAGCCAAGTTAAAAAGGATGTGGAGAATATGTTGCTTCCGGGTTATGTTTGCATACACTGCAATCAAAGCTGCTTGATACTCTCACACTGACACGTACAAAGTTAAATGAAACTGGCTCGTGTGTGGCATACAATTCTTTTCAATATTTTACTCTCTGCATGCAGTTGTTGCAACCCAATCCATTTCAAGCTCATTGCAATCCCACCATTTTATCCCTGCCTTCAAGTAGCATTGCATGTTGGTGTTAGCAAATGCTGCACAATTTACGTTCATCCCCCATTGTTCATTATGTTACTTTCTTTTGCATTTGTTGATATTACTTTTAGTGTTGTTGTTGTTGCTGTTGTTGTTTTATATTCTGTTCGGTTATTTACATTTGGAATTCCGCTCGATTAAGCTCGAAAGGCAATTTGAAATATTTGTATGACTTTTCCCACTTGTACACCGTGAGACCGACCACTCACTCACTAACACACTCATTCACTCACTCACTTTTAGATTGCTGACTACGTTGCATGTGTTGTGTATTTTGTTTGTTTGTTTGTTTGTTGTATTTGTTTTAGTCACGTGCAATGAACACTCGTACCTATGTACGTACGTACATATGCTTTGTCTAAAGGATTCCATGTAATTGTCTTTAATAGATAGATACTCTGTTGCCATTTATGTATTTGCTTTCCAATCCCATTCCACTATGAGCCCTTTTCCTATTCCTATTCTAACTGTTTATTTATAGATTTATAATATTTCTATTGCCATTTTACTTACAGGACTCTCTTTTCACCTCTAACTCTCTACATTCTTCCCCTTCTTCATTGCGAGTGATTTTCTTATTTCCAAAAGGATGGGAATTTTATATTTCGTTTCGTTTTTTCTTTTTTCTTTCAATTCTGCTTTTTGAATTGAAATAATTTCAAGTGATCATAGTCATCATAATTTATTGTCAAAAGCTATTTAATCGGCCAACGTACATATTGTGGCTTAATAAAATATTCAATATTTCTTTTTATTACTCTGTTGTTCCCCCTTCTCTTTCTTTTTTTTTTGTTTTATTATTTTAACTGTCCCCTTTAGATGAGTAATAAAAATAATAATTACGAGGATACTTTATTGCGACAGTTTGGTATCGCGGCATTACTTGAGCATTTGAAAATATACAAAAAAAAAAAAAAAATGTTTTCCGGCATGAGAGTAAATATGGTACGAAGGAAGAAAAGTACTTTTAATTGCAATAGTATGGGACAGTTTTCCCTGAAGCGTGTACAAGGTAAACTACATCCCTTTCAGTTTTTACACAAGTCTTGACTGTTTATTACAAGTCATTCCGTGTTGGCAGTAATCGCAAGGGAAGGGTTATTATCTTTTATAATAAAAATTCATAAGAATTTATCTGCAATATATATCCACCTAACAGTTGTTGTAGTGCAATACCTGGGATTGCCCAGGTAGTATTGGGAAAACTACGCCCAATAGTTTAAACTTTCTGGCATTAGTATTTCAAAAATTCAATGCTAGCGTTACTCTGAATCCTAATAGTTGTTCAGTTAAAGCTTCCTCCGCGAAATGTTTTGTTGAGTAGATCTCAAAAATATTTTTTTTTATATTTCTTGAATCCTTCAAACCTTTTTTTATTTGACAAAAACTGTTTTTTCTGACTTTATGCACAAATTTCTACATTACTCAAGCATTTTTGACCCGATATCTAAAACCTAAATCTTGTTGGAAAGGGGAGAGGATGGACCCTTAAAACCGTATACATATGTATATCTATTATTTGCACTGTTGCCAAATTAACGTTTTTCCCGTCAAATCTGACGTTTTTGCAATGCAATTTGCTTTAGCGTTTTTTCCAAGGTTGAATTATAAGGAAAAATGCAATTCGAGAGTCGAATAACGGTAAGCAGAAAAAAGAAAAAATATCAAAAAAGTAAGTACACCTAATTTTGTAATAGCGCGGTCTAGAAAATAAAATTGATTCTGTTTTTACTCTGTGATATTTGGTATAGCACGGTTGAGAAAAGTTTATGAAAATTTCAACGTAATCTAAGATCTTGTATGGCTCGTTACTATGACTTATACAAAGACATACATATACATAATTGGTCATTACAACCCTTTAATCAGGATTACGACGTAGCTTCTCATACCACTTAAGTTTTGTGCGTTAATTTTATACATAAGTGGCGGGACCTACAGTTTAAAGTCGACTCCGAACGACAGTTTTTAAGAAGGTTTTCATGTCAATTTTAATTACATTCAATGTTTTTGCCAGAAATCTGCTGAGAGGAAGTCGCCGAAGAAATAGTTTCGTTTTGCTGTCTGACATGGGGTTTGAACTCGGGCCTTCAGTCTAATAAGGCAACACACTACCTACTAGACTACGGCGACTTCAAATTGAATCGCAATGGCTAATAACCGATTTTGTTATTAAACGCAGTGCTGTCCAATCGGAAACTGAAAATGCTAAAATTGTTTGAGTTGATAGCTATTCTGAACCAACCTTACCTAAGCGGTTACGTATGAAATCCGATGATGATAGCAAATAGAATTCTGTTATTTTCATCATCACAGTGACTGCTTTTAATTTTTTATTTATGAACTTTCGATGATTTTTATTTTATTTAAATTACCTTTAAGGATTGGTGAATATACCATTCGTTAATCAACTTATATTATTTTTTTTGACTTCCTGAACTACAATAATTTTAAATTTATGTGACTTTTTTTTTTATAAGATTTGAATCGCTTTTAATTTTATGAAATAAAATATGCATTAATGCTTATAAAAATTTTATTTAGTTTTTTATAAAGACTCTCGTATCAGTTTTTTCCTACGACTTATTTTGTTTTTACATTTTTTGAAGAATATGGAACCAATCCCCTTCTTTCTATATACTTCATGTCTTTTTTTACACGGATCTGGAACGTATCTAACGTGTAAAAACAGAATTAAATGTACATGACAAGAAAAGATGAAATTGTTACAACATGAATTTTATGAATATAATTTTAAAATGTACATTTAAATTGAATTTTCTTTTTAAAAAGTTATGGCACCTCAGTATCCACAAAAGTTTCGAAACGAAAATCCAGAAGACTGGCACTATATTTTTGAAAATACCTAATTTTGTTTATAAATCATTAAACATAATTGAAAAAACAATTCAATAAAAATATGTGTAATTATTTACATTTTATTTTATTTAACGCTAATTTAAAATTTTCAAACTATTTATTCGATGGTCAATAACTCATTTAAAAATTCTATTTAGCGATTTCAGGCGATTTTTAGAAGCCCAATTTGATGGGACATTCTGAAAAAAATTGGCAACACTGCTTATTTGACTTAATATGCTATGAGTTTTGATATGGTAAACATAAAAATGCAATTTCTTTTCATATTTTTTCAAGTTTGTCCATTCCTAGAAGTAAACTTTACTTAAAAAATATGAAATAGGATATTATATTATATATATTCTGAAAGTGCATTATCTTGTGAAGGGATTGATATTTCGTTTGGTTAAATCGGACAAAAATTACCGTAGTTATTATATAAATAGTATAATAGTCGTGTTATATTTTTTACATATGCCATCTCATTAAATGAACTTTTAGTTAAAAAATTTTCAAAATCTTTGATGGGTATTAATTGTTTATTACAAAATGTGGCAATTTCACAATTAATCGTGCTTTTTTCAAAGGTATGGACTAACAGTTTGAAGAGAGTAAGAATGGGGTTCAGTTTATACTCCAATTTGACATTTATAGCGAGTTGTTCATGCCATTCACTGGAATTTAGGGCTATTATAGGAGTTTTGGATTGTTTTTTATTCAGTTGTATGTTCTTATGTACGAATCTATAAGTCGAGCTACTGGAACTGGAACAGAACTGTATTATAAAACATAATGCACGCATTCCAAATATATAGACTGCGCAGGACAGATCTTTGCCATAGAGGACAGTTATTTTAGACATTTGTTAACAAAGACCTAGAATTTCGATGCAGTAAAGTTGGTCTGGTATTTTCGTAACTATCATTGAGACTTCTTGGAATAATAATAAAGTTAAGTTAGTTAAGTAAGGAGTAGTAGTTAGGTGGCTATCTTTTGAGAGGGTAATTCTAAAGCTCGCCAGATTTACTGCTCACTGATGCGCCTAAGTACACTAACAAAGTAGGTAGCGTATTGACTTAGTAGATGTCAGACCAGTGCTGAAATCCTAAGTCAGACATCCTCAACAAAACGATATAAAAAAATATTTCTTCGGCGTCAACAGATTTCACACTCTGAGAACACTCTGAGAGTAAATAAAATTGTCGTGAATAGTTTCTCACGAAACTGTCATTCGAAAACGACTTTGAACTGCAGATGCCCCTACTCATGTATAGCATTAACACACACAACATATGTGGTATGACAACCTAAAACGGAGACCTTGTTAAAGGTTTGTAATCACCAATTATGCATGTTATTCACAGTTTGTTAAGATATACCACGACAATATTTCCTTCTGTTGTTTTGATAATAAATTTTCATTACAGGCTATAATTCTGTATTATCCGCCGCATCTGACGTAGGCACACGCTGTTTGCAAACAGCCAGAGACTTAACTGATCTAGCAAATCGCAGTTACGTGCAGATATATCTCCTTCGATTTTGTAATTTTTGAACAGTATTGATTAATATATGGGGCGCATCTTGGTAAAGAGAACATTTACTTGCATATAAATAAAGTATGAATGGCTCTAGCAGCATTGCTTAAGGCGTGGCAATACTACGTCAGCGTTATATTGGGCCTACGGCATAGCTGTACTAAATGTGATAAGAATTTACGATAGAAAGCAAGTCATCTCTTTTGATAGGCAAATAATGTGCTGGAAATGGTCTTGGATTGGGCCTATTCGACGAAATCAGCCTGAATGATATTTCAAAAATTATCATGGAGTGTGGTCCATAGAGAGATTGGTGACCGCAAAGCAAAATGGTAATGGTAGAATAATGAAGAGAGTAAATCATCCCGGGGATCTTTTCAGATTGGAATTGATGGAGAGGACTAGTAGACGACTTTCGTTGATTAAGTAAAGGTTTTTTTTTTAATTTTGAGAAAAAAGGAGAAAGTATTCCTCAACAAGACGCCATAGTTGAGTAGATAGTGTATGTGCTCTGTCTTTCAAAGTTGACTTTAAACTATAGGTCCCGCCACTCATGGAAAAAAATTAACGCACACAACATCGTTGGTGTAAGAAGCTACATCGTAGTCCTGATTCAACGGTTGTAATGATCCATGATAAGTAAGGAAGTACATATTGATTAGTACCATATAGGACGTTATTGGATTCGTGAACACTGCTAGAATACCGCTTTATGCTGGGTAATATTGATAACACTGTGGTTTATTTACTCGCATGTACTTCCATTCATTTCCAACCTGTAGCATCAACGGCATATTGCGGCTGAAGATATACGAGTAGTACGTTACCTTTAACTGCCTTCAGGTTCTTATTAATTACTGTGTTGAGTTCTCTTCTGCATATAGGAAATTCCTGAACTGATAGTAGGATATTCAATCCTATTGAATGATTATAATATATAATGTCGAACAACAATAATTCAAAAGCGAGTTATACCTTTAGTAGTTTCTGAATCGGTGTTATAGAAACAGAAACACTTTTAGTCACCGTTGTCTAGTAAGTAGTATGTTGGCTTATTACACGCAAGGCCACGGTCCAAACCCCAGGTCAGACGTCGAAACGAAATATGAAAAAAATTTTCTTAGGCGACTTCCTCCCAGCAGATTTCTGGCAAAAACTCTGAGAGTAAATACAATTGCCATGAAATGTTTCTCCAATTCTAACTGACGGGATTTATGTATGTACATATGTATGACAGTGTAAAAATTATTAAAACTTTCTATAAAAGCGATAACTTAAATGTATGTATTCAAGTTTCGAGCAATATGGTGCGATAATAGCCATCATTGTCGATCTACTGTACATCGAATTGGTAAGTTTGAATTAACTGGAAGCGTTTCTCTTGTGATCTGGCACTAGATTTTCATAGTCAAGAAGTAGTTTTAGAAAAGCCATTATATTCGGAGAAAGTAAATGTTTGGTACGTGTTGGCCTAGAGATGTTGGTATACATTCATCATTTTGTAAATAAAATACGTCGTGACGTATGGAGCCGCGTTTTACGTAAATTACTCTGGAACACTTGTTACCGTAATTTTTTCTTGTCCTGTAACTTTTTATTGTCTTCTAAACAGTTAATGAAAAAATTTCATACCGTGAAATTTTCAGAAACTCGATTGATCATCAATACTTTTCACTTTATTGGCGTTTGATTTTTAGCCTGGAACTAAGTCAAAGACCAGGTTTACACTGTCCCCTAGCGTTAAATCATTAATAAGCCGACGAGCGTTACGAAAGATGCTAAAAACTACACGAAGACTATTTCAATCTATCTAGAGCTTATCTCATAAACGATATTGAATTTGGTCAATAACAGCACCGAGGTCAGAAAGTAGTGTGTGGACTTATTAGACATGAGGCCGTGGTTCAAACCCTAGGTCGGATATCTCCACCAAAACGAAGTATAAATTAAATATTTCTTCGGCGACTTCCTCTCAGCAGATTTCTGGCAAAAACTCTGAGAATAAAGAAAATTGTCATGCAAAGTTTCTCAAAAAGTCTGTCGTTCGATCGATTTTAAACTGTAGATACCGCCACTTATCACACAGAACATAAGTGATATAAAAAGCTACGTCGTAATCCTGACTGAAGGGTTGCATTGACGAATTATGTTATGTATGTAAGCATAATGGCAAGTGTACACATAATAATCAAATCATTATTTTGATCAAAAACAAAGCGTTTTACTTAGCTTTAAGTTTAAAACCGAAGAATGGTTTTAATATTGTGAAAAAAGCTGCAAAAATTGTCATATTCAGACAAAAATTTTTGATCGGAGATCTCAGCTATCAAATACAAAATTAAACAGTATCACAACAAAATATAGATCAAAACAGAGTACCACAAATGCTTAAACGCCTCTTATTCTGTTATATTTATTGATTAGAACATTAGACATTAGGAATATTACCTGCTTAATGTTTATGTATCACTGAAATGAAAACGTACTTTTCGCTCAAATAGTACCTTCACTGAAAGCTTTTGGTTCGGCCTATTCCAAAACCTATAAAATGTGGTTGAAACGTAATGTTCGCTATAAAAATAAAGCCAACGGTTACGAGTATTTAAAACTTGAATCAGTCAACTCATGAATAACAACCACAGAATAGCGGCAAACGACCGATACAGAAACAAAAACAAAAACGAAAAACCAAAAGCGAAAAATAAACCGGAAAATCCTTAATAATACTTCACTTTACATAGATATTTGCAATACTGGGTGCGTTTGTGTGTGTGAGTGGTAGTAATGCCGAGGACGCAAACGACCACGACGTTTATGATAATGATTATTATGATAAGAAGGATGATTTTAATATTAAAGCGGATACTGATGGTGATGACGATGATGCCTTTAAGGCCTATTCACAGCACTCATGCCATTTATTTGCTTTGGATTATTTTCATAAAAAAAAATAAAAGAAGATAAACGATGTCGGTAGATACTATTGTATCAGTTGTTGCTGTAGTTGTTCCATCTCATCATCATCATCATCATCGTCATCAGTTTAGAGTAACAGAGTTAAAGAGTGGGAGAGAGAGAGTAAGGCAGTGGGAATATTTTTATAGTTGCCGCTTGTGACTGTTTCTGTTTCTGCTTATCCGTCTCATTGTGTTTGCCTGTTGTTTAATAAAATTATTCATGGCTTTTCATTTCATTTTGCCTTCCGCACTCTGTCTCGGCTGTCTATTAACATAATGAATCTATTAATTAATGTTTTATTTGAATATCTTTTAACCACCATTCCGTTCCGTTCAAAATGCTTCTTCCCTAATCAAAAATTGTAAAGTTGCTGTTGTTGTTCATAATCATAATTATCGTCAGAATCATAAGAAAACATACGTTGGCATAAAGCAAGGGAGTGAGCTCAATAAACAGACAGTCGTTTAGTTGGATAAATTTTCCCAGTATTTCTCTGTGTTTTTTTATTAATTTTTCCACTTTTATGTTTAATAAGTTTGTAAACAAAATAAATGTTGTTGGCGTCCGTTACGCATTTATGATAAATCGTTTAATTGCAGTCTTTTGACACTCACATTGTATTCGGTCTTCTCGATTTTTTTATTGCTTACAGGGAAGAATTTTATTCACGCATATTTAATGATGTTTTTTTCATTTTATTTTCTATTCTTTTTTTTATTTTTTTTTTTATCATTCAATATGAAATATCCACCCTTATGATCTGTTTTGCTAATCATGAATAGAATTAATTGTTTTATTGATGAAACGTTTTTTATTGAGTACTTCAATGAACATCAATTGTCTGACACACTTCAGTCATGTTGTGCCATATCCGGTGTTGATTCTTAGCATTAAGTACCTGGGTTACCTGGTTTATGGCTATTCCAATTAGTTTTTGTTAAGTAGAATACTTTCTATTACAAGCGAATATTATTGAATATTTTCTTTCATTTACTTTAATTTTTTTTTATTATTTTTTTAGTTATTAGTTGGTTGCTTCAATTTTTAAGGTTTTATTTATTTCTTAAAACTAAGTAATCCACTTAAATAATGCTTTAAATAAAGTGAAAAAGGTTAAAAAATGAAAAACTTCAACACATACTTGCCAGATTGCGACGACTTGAGCTCCAAAAAATTTATTTTACTCATTTTTAGACTTAAAAGACTAAGTTTGTATTGTTTAAGTCTTGTAATTTAGTAACAAAACGAGAGTAAATATTATATTTGTAAATTATTGTGAACACATATGATCATAAAAGCTAATCAATTACAATCTTCACACGAGGAGTTCCAATACGGAATCACATGAACGATAGTGTTGTATGCAGTGTTGAGAAAGGTGTGTTTAGTGAAATACATGATTTCGAAACAGTCCTTTTTCGTCGAGCTAAGTAATACAATAGAACATTGATCAAGCACACGCAACGATTCATGAATGAGAGAGTTCGAACATACCGCACGCCACTTCGGCCTTTACTCGTCGAGAACAAAGTATAAAAATTCATATCTTGGATTAAATTGGTGAAATATAAGAGATAGATGAGTTTTATTTCCATTATTTTTATTATGTTGTTGTGACGACGACTTCCGAACGCTTTGATTTTCACAGTTTCAATAAAGCATTTGATGCTTATTTATTGCAGCTACATAGCCTCAGCACTTGAAAACAAAAAAAAATTTAAGTATGCTGTAACAAATGATTTTTAACAAATTTTTTGAATATAAAAAATTCTTGGCAATATCAAAAATCCTCAGTTGACTATGATATTTCACCATGAGTCCTCTTACAAATGAACAACTCTTGCAAATCGTTTAATTTAATTGCTAAAATTCTTGCAGTGTCCGAATTATGTTTCTATCGAAAAAATATCTTCAGTAATTAAACCCATTTCTTGGTTAGTCGGCACACAAAATTACAAAAGTTGAGCAGCCAAATACAGAATAACAGAATATCACTGCACTCTAAAAAATGTAAGGTTTAGGGAGATTTATGTATCGTCGGCATAATTGGGACGTTCTTCTTCAAGAATAGTTTTAATCGCAACAGTACAGCCAAAGAAGCAGAGTAGAAGCATTGGACTTGGCTGACATGTAGATTTTATAGGACGATGTCAAATGCTATACGTCACGCAACACCATGAACATATTGAGAGGAGAGTTTGGAAAGCAATTAATTTAACATTTTTGAGCAGTTCATGGCAAACAAAATATTTGGTTTGAAATCACTAGAGCTTTTCGATGCTTTAATAACAAGATTAAGTAAATTTTGTGAAGAAGACGACCAACCGTTGATTCAACTTGTAGGGACCGCATGAGAAGTTGGTGACAGATATTCATTCATATCTTCACCGAAATAAATATTTCTTCTCTTTTAATTAATTGTATCACGTTTTTGAGCAGATGACAGAAAGTATGCTGTAGAATATTTATTTATGTTGGAAAAATAAGAAAACGTCGAAAAACGGTAGGATTTTTCCAATTATATTTGCGATACCAACACATTCAGTTTATTTCTCTGAAACTGTTTTTATAAGGAAGTATGTGTTAAAATAGTGGCAGTTATTAGTGCCCAAAGTCGTTTGCTTTGGCAAAGTGATTTGATAGTTTTAATTGTCATTTGACAATGTCTTATACATAAATGGCCATTACAACCCTTTTGTCAGGATTACGACCTAGTTTCTCACACCACTCATGTCGTGTGCGTAAATTTGTATACATGATTGTCGGGACGTACAGTTTAAAGTCGATTCTAAACGATAGAAATCTGCTGTTTTGATGTCAGACCTGGGGTTTGAACCGTTGTGGTCTTTCGTGTAATAAGCCAACACACTACTACTAGAGTTCGAAACTTTAATGTGAGGTAAAATCTTTAAATAATTTTTTATCTCTTCACAAGATAATATACTTTCAGAATGGTAGTACTTATTTCATATTCTTTAAGTAAAGTTTGCAAGTATGAACGAACAAAATTTAAAAAAATATGAGAAAAATTCGCATTTTTAAAGTTTACCTCATCAAAACTCATAGCATATTAAGTCGTATAATAAATATATCTATACCGTTTTAAAGGTCCATATCTCCCCCTTTCTAGAAAGATTTAAATGAAGTAATGTTTGAGCAATTCAAAGATTTGTGCTCAAAATAAAAAAAAAACTGTTTTTTGTCGAATAAAACTAGTTTGGATGGTTTGGAAAATATAAAAAAAGATTGTATTTTCACTGTCGTACCGTGTATGTATAATTTTTTAATACTTTTCACCGACATGTAAATCAGTTGAAGGTCTTAGTTAGTGTGGGCTTTCTACACAGTGAAATCAGTTTAGTGCGCCGCAGTAATATCAATACAGGACAACAGATAAGTTTTCCGTCAGAAAACTATCTAGTCGTATTCGTTCTCATCTTTTTAGAACATCTGGCTGACCACCAGTCGATGTGGTTATACCTGTAGTTGCTGCTGCAATATTTATTCTAAATCGTTTATGTGGAATCTGTGCAAAACTCATTTGTCGAGCAAATGATCGGCATTCCATTTCTTAATATCGAAAATTCGGTTGAATTTGTGGCAATATAAAATTATGTGTTCCGTTGCTTCAAGGTTACTCAAGCGGCAAGGGCGCATAAGACTAACTGTCAACTTAAATCATTATAAGTATTAATGACTGGACCGCATCGGTGGGAGGTAATAATTCATTTTTACTGTACAGGATCTGTGTGAAGTAATAATCCAGTTTGTCGTGTGGTCTTGTAATCCATGCTTAGACACAATGAATATGGCCATTTATCGAAGGGATGCGTTTCCCACATTTGATTCCATCCTCTAAAATATTGTAAGTACCTCTCGATTTATCGCACTTACGGCTGTGGTGCATCTTGAATATTTTAGAGTCTGCTAAGCCCTTTCACGATTATATCTACAACATCTTATCGGACCTTACAGCAATGAGGTTGCTAGGCTAGGCGCATTTATTGTCGACGTTTATAACCCCTACATCACGTCACCGTTACTTGGCAAAGCAATAAATCGTCTTAATTTTTATAATTTGAAAGAAATGCGATGAAAATTCCTTATTTTCTGCAATATTTGAACCAATTTAACCACTGCGCTTACTCACCTCATTTATTTTTGATTGTTTATTTATTTTTTTTATCAATTTATCCAATTTTTATCAATCTATCCATTTCGTGGTTTCAAAAGTATGGGACTGGAATTCGACATCTGTCAAACTAAGTTGTGAAACCAATTTTTTTCTTTTCAGTTGATACTTCGACATTGACGAAAATAGAACGCTGAACTATCACGCAACGCATAAAAATTATCAAAACCTACTACAAAAATCGTAATTCTGGCACAGCCACGTATCGGCAATTTTCAAACAAATTTTCTTCAGCAATGAAGTACATTTCACACTCGTTGTATATATTAGTATACGAAATTGTAGTATTTGGAGTTCTGAGTATCCTCAAGTCATTGAAGAGAGACCATTATATCCAGAAAATGTCACTCTTCCGAAGGTGTCATTGGACTTTACTTCTTCGAAAACGACTATCGAACGACTGCCACCGTCAATTCGGAGCATTGTAGGCATATGACTTTTTGGCCTGGTATTGCAGAATACAAATTGTAGAATATGAGGTTTCAACAAGACGGTGCCACATGCCACACTACTCGCGCGAATATGGCATTATTGCAAGAGACATTTCCGGGCCGCGTAATTTCTCGTCGTGGCGATATCAAGTGGCCACCAAGATCATGCGATTTGACTCCATTAGACTTTTTTTGTGAGGCTACGTGAAAGACTGTGTTTATGCAGATAAACCTTCAACTCTTCAGAAAAGAATCAATGCTTGCAACACTTCGCGTGGAGGTCATTTAAATGATGTAGTGTTTCACACATAATGTCAACGTTCAAACTTTACAATAAAAAGGAAATATGAAAAAAATATTTTATATATGTTTTATTTACGTTGAAACCACGAAATGGATAACCCATTATTACATGAGTGATTATTTCCAATGAATATTGATCGTTCATATTCGTCTGCGCTGAGTAAGTAATTAAGCAGGCAGAAAATGTTTCTCGAAACAAAGTTAAACAATTAAAGTCTTAATTTCCAGTGTACAATTTTTATTTTCTTTAATTAAAAAAATAAAAATCAAAATCAAAAAATAAACATTCATTCGTCACAGATTGACAGCAAGACGGACAGACGAACAACAATCATCATGGGAACCCTTCACATCAGACAAAATAAAAATACAGACTCAAAGAAAATATTTTGATTTCAAACACTCCTACTCAACGGCGATGGTCGAAAGAAAACATTAATTGCAGTCATTATGAACACAAAAATACATATATACATACATATGTACATTCGTACGCTAGGAATGTATGTATGAATGTACATGCACGCAAATATGTAAGTACATGAGTACTGAGTGTAGCCCCTAGTGACATACTGTGAACAAGAGAATGAACACGATGCGTATGCCATACTTGCATGCAACCCACAACAGCGCAAACAGTAAAATAAAATAAAAACACAAAATAAAATCAATGGTAAGGAACGTGGTGGTGGAAGATAAACAGATTTCTTATTGAAAAAAAAAAACGATTAAAATTTCTTCTACAAATATTTTATAGTATGTGTATGTGTGTGTGTATGTGTGAGTTTCGATTATCAGCAATGGCAACAGCAACAGTATAAAATGGAAATGCAATGAGTTTTTATTCTCGCGAAATATTTTCACACCGACAAAGTGTCGTGCGAATTTATTTATTTATCTCACACCATTTACCACATTTAAATGCTCTCACTCTCTGCAATACATATTTAAACACTCACTCACACATGCATACATCTACTAAATTCAAATAAACAGTGTGACAGAGACGCTAGCACAGTGTCTAAGCAAAGTTAACAAGGAGCACACACTTGAGTTATGTGTTGAATACGAAATGTGGAAAGACTTGCAACGACAATCGAATGTTGGAAAAAACTTAATTGCAAGGGAGGGTGTTGACTGCAATAACCGCAAAACATTGCACGAGACAAAATAATGCGGTCCTTATACTCGTACTATATTTGTTTTTGTTTCATTTTATTTTTGTTCGTTGTTTATTTTTAGCACAAAATTCTCAGCACATTAAGGTGGCCAATTCAAAAAATAAAAAGAAAATTAATATCAAATCGTATATAAAGGATTCGACATTGTAACGGTCAATTATGTGAAATGTCTATCGATTTGTTCAGATAAATTTGATGCCATCGTATTTCGGGCTTCCTTAACATTTCCGTTCAGGCGCATTCGTCAGTAGGTCATATGTAATCGATAATAGTATTGTCTCGATTTGGTCCTTTCCATGCAGAAAACATTATTCTCTACGTCGGTGCCGAACAGCAACACTGCAAGATGAGCAGGATGAGCGACTTGTAAGGCATTAGTTACGTCATAATAATAATAATAACACTTCCTGGTTAAAGTGATCCTATGTTTATCTCCAGACGGACAACATTTCTACTAGGTAACGGCGGTCCGTGATTAACAAATTCACTGATGTCCTTAAAATCTATAATTATCGGTCGTAGTAACGAATTCAATACGCCCCTTTTCTCTTCTTTTTGACAACAGATGCTTTATTTTAAAAACTTAAAAATATTTTGTCTTTTGCCTCATTTCTTAATATTATAACCTTTACGTTGCAATAAATCATTGCCTTGACTATTCTGTTATTTCAGGTTTCAAATGGTAGGGCAGTATCTCATGCATGGTAACGCTAGTCCATTGGTAAAAGGCATTCGCTAAGATTGCTTTTGTTTTATCGTAACAAATCTTTCAAACTTTCAAATTAAGACATTCGACTACGTAAAAGTGTACAGTAGGAGTACAGTAAGACCCCGCTTAACGCCTTAGATACGTTCCAATAAGTTCCAGCGCTAAACGAAATAGCATTAAACTAGCCAACTTAACACGTACACATGTAAGTACATTGTGACTTCGGAAAATATAGTTGGAATCTTTATTCTGGACAGACCAACAAAAGAGCGTTGAAAAAGATACACAATATACAACGCCGCTATATAGTGCACCGCTTTTTTTGGTTGGTGCGTGGTCATTTCATATGCACATATATACAACAAGCATCAATACAGTGTGCGATTTAGGGGAAATCAAAATACTACCACGTAATACTGAAACAATGTTTAGCGGAGCAACGTTAAGCGGGGTCTTACTGTAATATAAAAATAAAATATTTTAATGGTCGGTGATTCATTTGTCTAATCACAGCGTTTGCATATTGAATCAATCGATAACCTTTTTTTAAACAAAAGTTTTTTGATTCTACTGTACAATGTGCCTTTTCGATTACCTGATACATACATAATTGGTCATTAGAACCCATCAGTCAGGATTATTGACCTAGTTTCTCACACCACTTATGTTGTTTGTCTTAATTTTATACATGAGAAACGGGACCTACAGTTCAAAGTCGACTCCGAACGACAGATTTTATGAGAAACATTTCATGGCTATTTTATTTACTCTCAGAGTTTTTGCCAGAAATCTGCTGAGAGGAAATCGCCGAAAAAATACTTTTTGTATTTTGTTTTGATGTCTGGCCTGGGACTCGAACCCTGGCTTTTACGTCTAATAAGCCAACACACTACCTACTAGACCACGGTGATTATCTGATGCATAACTCAAAATACAAAAGCGAACATTGTCTCAAATACATTGGAGTAGAGAAGGGGTTCTCTGAATATTTCACTCTGTGACTATGGCACTATATGTCTTTGACCCATCAATGTACTACTGAATGGTCTCTCTCTTGAAAGAGTACTTAACAGCTAAATTATTTCTTTCACTCCTATTACTCAGATTCGTTACAAAGCACTTCACAAAATTATAGAGTCCTATCGAGGGGAGAGTTAAAAAAAAGAAACTGCTAGTCATTGGACTTCTCAGGTCACAATGATGCTCCCTGTTTAATATCGGCTCTGGTTCTTCGTACGTAAGCAACGTCTCTCTATGATTCGCTCTCATTATCATGGAAAGAGAGAGAATATATCTCAATTATGACATTTATGTTCCGATTTTTTATGACATCTAGTGTTTTTATTAACGTTACTTACGTGTATTAATTTTATCCATCAGTGGCGTGACCTATTATTTAATGTCAATTACAAACAAAAGATTTTTGAACAACTTTTCATGGCAATTTTATTTATTCTTTGAGTTTTTGGCCAAAAGACTGCTTAAAGGAAATCGCTGAAGAAAAATGTTTTGGTATTTCATATTGTTCGAGATGCCTGAGCTCAGGTTTTACCTACAGGCTGGGGTCTTGTAAGCCAATAAATGTCCTTCTAGACTATGGTAAAATGAATTTCACTTAAAAATGGCAAACAAAACTTACTCAATGAATCGCTGACGTATCTGTTTCGAGTGACTAATTCTTGTTTCTGAACATAGACCATTGGCTCAAAGCGACTTAAGAATTTAAAAAATCTCAGTCAAAGTATACAGAAAATCTCAAATTTATTTAAAAAACTTCCTCTTACGTATCAGAGTGATATTCTTTGTATAATTTTTGAAACGTTTAAGATAGTTTATCTCCATCAACTACAACAAATTTATGCATCTCGTGAATTGTGTAATTGGCATCACATTGCTAAGCGTCTGGTCACCCTAAATAAATTCTTCACGTATTTAAGGTATGAGTTGAATGTATAAAATATGGTTTGTGTGTGTTAAAGAGCTTAAGGGAAGATGAAAATAATGATCGCAAAAATAATAACGATGTGCAGTTGAATGCCATTTAGCGGTTGATACATTTAAGCACATACGGGATGCACGTGCACGTTTAACAACATCGTAGCAGCAGCAACAAAGTGAACATTTTCAAAATGATATTAAAAACTGCAAAATGAAAATCAACAAATCCAAAGAAAAAAAAAAACAAAAGTAAAAGCAAACTATTAACGTCTAGTTTTAGTTCCAGTTTCATTCTCACAGCTATTTTAAAGTAGAAACTCAAAAAAGTTACGCTTAAAAAATGTGATTGAGAGGTGAAAAGAATAAAAATAAATTATTAGAAATAAAACATCACAATATTAATTAATTTTATTTTCACATTTTTAATCGCCTCCTCTTAACAATTGATTGAATTGCCAGCACCTTTCTAACAACAACAATTCCAGCTCATTAATCGACAGTTTAAACAGAAGTCATAAACACTTTTCTTAATGTTTCACCTCCTATTTTTTTGTTACTTTATCGTTATTTTTGTTTTGTTTTTTTAAGGTTCTTTATGCAGCTCATTTAAGATAAAGACCAGCCTCACAATACCAGCCAGCCTTCGTAGAAAATCACGTACAAGAACAACAAATAAAACTAAAAGATATAAATTAATTGTGCAGAGGGAAAATAGAAGAAAAAAAAAACCAGAAAAAGATTAGAAATCGTAAATGACTTTAAGATGCAGGTCAAAACAACAGAAAAAAAGGTCTGCAACAAGATTTATGAGCCTAATCAGCATTTGAAATCGCTTCATTACACCATCAACTCTATTTATTTTGCTGCAAAAGCAGAAAAAATGTTTAGAAATAATCTGGACTTTTAAGATTAGAAAAAAAAACAGAGTCTTAAAAGTATACAATCTTTGAGATAAAAAAATTGATTTCTGAACAACTTCTTTGTATTTTGCAACTTTTTCCTGTACATACTTACCTTTCAATTTTATTTACTCAATATCCCAGTTAATCAGATGACATACTGAAGATTCTAGACCGATTGGGTTGGCAAATATCGCCGCCTCCTCTTATCTTCTTACTGCAGTGGTCGTTCAGTCTTACCCATTCTCTGGCCAGGACATTCGTTGTTGCTATTATACTTTTTGGTGTCGGTTTTTCTTTAAGCGCCTTCTATCTTTGAAATTATTGAAATTCTGTAATTCGTTTAAAGGCCATCATGTGAGCAATATTACATTGTTCAATAATCCGTTGTGGCTATTATGGGTGGAGCGCACTGGAGAAGTTAAATTTTCCATGAGTTCGGCGCTCAAATTATAAAAAATTTGCACAATTGCTTTGGTTATGTTGGCTTTGAGGATAGCAATTGCTTGTGGATTATTCGCATACAGCTGCGACTTAAGCAAACTCAACAAGAAAATGGCTTATTGAATTAAATCGCTCGATAGTGGTCTTTAGGCCATATAACCTCCAATGGAGATGACCATGCTCTTAAATCGGTCGTATAATTATTTTTGAGCCCTTTGCAAATCACATGAGGTTGGTGTTCAGATCATGCAATTCATGAGAAAAGATGTTGGTAACCATCGACCTATAATGCTCGATCTTTGTACTTATGATCTGGCCAGCCTCTTAAAGCATTATGAACTGCTAATGTTGCCAGCAAAAAATGCAAACCAAATAGAGATACTTTTAGGTCCCAGGTGGATTGGTATCGTTATAAACTCCACAATTTTGTTTGTTCACATAGCCAGCGAATGCACATCATTGTCGAAAGTCGTCCATGGTGATTTGTAACAAATGGCTGGATATATAATATGAAAATCGATACAAAATTAGGATCTTTTTTTAGTTTCTTTAGTGAAGTTTTAGGATTATAGCAACTTCGTCTGCCTCTAGTTATAAATAATGCCCCAGTGAACGTGTTAACGGGATAAGTCAGAGGGAACTTTTTATGTTGTTTGATGCTAATTTTATCCCCTTCGGGGAAGCAGGGAGTTTTTAGACAGATTACATAGGGCATATTGTAGACCTTCTCTATGGGGATACTAGCCTTTGTTGCCGAGAGCTCTAATCACTACATTACGTCATGTCTTAAAGTAGTCGGTGCCACATGAAAATAATCAATTAAGTCAACTAGGGTGACAAGTGTTGAAACCTTATTATCTGCATATTGCATATTGTTTGACGTCAATTGATTATTTCTAAAGATGGTTGTTAAATAATATTTCAAAGATCAGCTACAGAGCGGTAGAATTCAGTGTTATTTGTTACATAAATTTAAGAATTTTATTTCTTTAAATTTAACTAAGAATTTTTTTAGTAACACCTTAGACTTATACATATATTGATGGTAGTAGTTCAATGTTTTCCGGTAAGGTTTTCTTTCTTTTGGGCCTAGTCAGCAGATTGGTAGATTCACTAGTGCGCCATTTAAAATTTTAAATTTAAAAATACAATGAAACAAAAACGGTTTGAAATTTTGCCAAATTAATTTTTTTTGTTGTGAAGTGAATATTATTTTATTCATATGACACATCTGACTGGCCCCACGGTACCTCATTCGATCTGGCCAATGTTATTGCACTTTTTCGACTATATGGAATCGTATTTTTGAAATCATATTACGAATGTTGACCTTCAAATGCCCAATTGTCTTGGTTTGTCGGCATAACACTTTTATTTAACGGCGCTCCAAATAAATTGTCCTACGGTGTCAAATCACAGCTTCCTGGCGGTCAATTGGCATCACCATTTGGGTTTATTAAACGGCAATCAAACCTTTGAAACAATAAATCGATTACGGTATGGGATCGGTGGCAAGTTGCACCATCTTGTTGAATACAAATATTATTCACATCAATACGATGAAGAGCGGGTATAAAAAACAAATCGAGGATCATGGTTCGATAGGTGCCTTCATTGAACGTAATGGTTGCGCTGTGCTCGTTTTCAAAGAAATATGGGTCCATAACGGACGAATCAAACGCTCACTCGTAACGCGTGCATTAGGTTCTGTAGGACCATGTGTGGATTTTCGGAGTCCCAAATATGGAAATTTTGCCTCTTAACGTACCCATCATGAAAATGGGCTTCACCCGAAAAAGATGATTTTGTTTTATTTTTTGGCAAAATCGTCATTATTGCACAGTTTCTCGTTGGCGTTAATCGATTCATTACGTTTAGTGGAGATAATATACTGAATTATGTGACAGAATAGAATGAAATAAGTATTGCCAGATTCAAAATAACCGCTGGTTCAAATTTAAACTGATAGATTCGACCATTAATAGAAGAAAAGAAAAAAATAATACGTGAATGTAAGAACGATTAAACGACTGTCTGTTATTTATTCACTTATTTTCAGTTTCAGTTTGCAGCATCTAATGATTTAAGTCTTTGAAACTCTGGCAATAACTTTAGTAGCTCAAAAATAAAAAACTAAAGGTTTGAATGAATCAAAACAATAATTTACCTTCTCTTTTGATTTTTATTTTTTCCATTCCATTGTCATTACTATGTGAGTGTGTATTTTATTTTTAATTGATTGTGTACGTGATTATCGAGACACATCTAATAATGCAATAACAACAACAACAGCAACAATAACAATAAAGTATTCACGAGTGAGCTAAACAATGAACATTTTCTGTTTAAAGTTTTCCAACGCACATATACGTCCATGTGAAGGTACCGTTTCGTTTTGTTCCTTTGTTTGGTTCAACATTCAACAACATGCAGTCGTAATAATTCTTAAACAGTTTATGTCTTTAGTAAGACAACAGTAACAGTAACAACACCAACAACAACAACAACAACAGCAACTATAAAGGAATTGAAAATAAAAATGAACACAAAGTCTGAGTAACACAGATTAAAATCAATTTTTACCTTTTTTTTTCCACTGGGTCGGTCGTACGTTTTCCTGGCGTATTTTTTTTTTCTTCTTCTTCCTTCTATTTGGTACGGAACAATTTGGTGTGGTTCACTACACTGCGACATGCTATGTATTGTTATTGTAGCTTTTGTTGGCGTTTTTTCTTATTTTTTGTTTTTGTTGGTAATGGTGTTGATACCTCTGTCCCTCCCTCTATCAGCAGATCGATCATGATAATGATTATTATATTATATAGTCGAGAATAAATAGTTTTTGTTGTTGTTTCAACATTTTAACTCTTGTGGCCCAACATGATTTTTATCAGAAACATTAAATGATGTTTCATTACAACAATAATTTTATTTGTTTTTGTTGCCTTTTTATTTTTCATTCTGGGCCATAGGACAGGATATAGGATTTACTCGTCCATACCCAATGCCTTATTGAAGGCCCTATTGATGATGGGTTAATACAGAGTTAACCAGCTTAATTGATGACGGTATACGTACGTACATAAGTATCTTATTTAAGATTGTGTGTGTGTGTGTGTGTGTGTATTTAAGGTTATTTATTGGGAATTTCTGATTGTATTTTGTTACAAAGATTTTGTTGTGATTTTTCCCCTGAAAAGGAAACAAATAAACGCAGATGATAAAAACAACAACAACAAATAATGTTTACAGTCCCCTTCGTATTTTTTGATTTTTTTTTTTTGAAAAACTCAAAACCGTTGTCGTCTCATAACATTTTTCAATTTTAATTTCCAAAAAAACATAATAAATGTTGACAATCTTCAAGAAATTCCCAAGAACATTAAAAGCGACACTTCTATTCGAATCAGAGAAATTAATAACGAAACTAAATCGTTCACACACTCAATTTATAAAGAAAGATTCAAATTTCAAAAAATTAATCCAATTCGATGCAACAACACAGTCCTTATTTTGTTACACAAGCGATGTAAGATTACTAGGAATTTCGATAATCAAATGCAAGTGGTAATACAAAGAAAAATCTCTAATTTGTTATTGCTTTTCTTTATTAATGTTCACTCCTAATCGGAGTGATCCTATCTCGGATTTTTATTATTTCTTTGCTTTGTTGCAGTTGCATTCAACAGATTTTGTTTACTAAGCGCTTCAAAGATCGTAGGGAATCATTTCATCTGCAAAAATATTTGGAATATGAATTTAGAAGTTTGCAAGAGCAAATCAGTAAGAAATGTATGAAATAAAGTTGTGGATGGGAGAGAATCTGAAGAATTTGAAGTTACAATTCCTGAGAAAGCTCAACAGAGAAAATATAAACACTAAAAGCAAAGCACTCTATCTATATCGTTAGATATGCCAAGAGCTACAACCTTACTTTCAAATTTTTTGGAGAATAACGCCAACAAGTCGCCAACAGGAAGAAAGTAATGCTAACCGTATAACCTGCCGATTATAAGGTTATTTGATTTTAAATGTCTTGCAGGCTGAATAGTGCGCAAATTTTCGTTTCGCAATTGTGCTGTAGTTTTAGGGATTGTTTCTACATTTTAATCTTCTAACAAAATGGAAAAATGCTACATAAGGACTACATAAGTCGCCGTAGTCTAGTAGGCAGTGTGTTAGCTTTTTAGACGTAAAGCCAGTGTTCGAGCCCCAGGCTAAACATCAAAACAAATTACAAAAAGTATTTCTTCGGCGAATTCCTCTCAACAGATTTCAGGCGAAAACTCTGAGAGTAAATAAAATTATCGAGAAAAGTTTTTTAAAACAATCTGTCGTTCGGAATCGACTTTAAACTGTAGGTCCCGTAACTCACTTATAAAATTAACGCACACAACATGAGTGGGACGAGACACTAGGCCGTAATCCTGACCTAAGGGTTGTAATGGCGAATTATGTATGTATGTATGTATATCATAATTCGCAGTTTAATAATAATGTTAGTTAAGTAATCTAGTGTAAATAACTTGAAGATTAATTTAATTATAATTCGGTCTTTAAATATGTCATTTCTTATAGAACTTTACTTTCCCATACTGTAAATATTAGGTTATGTTTTGTTTTGCGGGTATTGAGGAAATTAATAAATATTGTTACGTTTTTACCCTTTTAAAAACGTTAAAAATATGAGTTCGTAGATTGCAAATAAAATAAAAATAAATTCGTATGTAATTTTTAAATCAATTCTTTATTGTTCGCACAATTCCGTGTGCCACCTTTCACGACTTGACTTAAACAACAACAATTTGCTTTAATTGTTATTATTCTTTACACTCTTGCGTGTACACAATAACAATTGTTCAATACATCTTTATAACAGAGATCTTCCAACCACGATTGTTCTCTTCACACGCAATGTGGCTTCACTCAAGACTGACTGAATACTTTCTGAATTGCCGTTGCCTGCTCTGACTTGTCTTTTATATCGCAGGATAGGCAGTCTGATGGATGTACTTGAAGGAGAATGACTTTGCCTTCGAGAAATCTCTAAAAATGTTAACAAGTGTTTACGTTATTGTTGTTTGTGTATTTTGTTTACATTTGTCCTTGCACTGTTGTTGTTGCCTGTTTACTTCTTTATCCCTTTTTTATACTGATTCTATTGCTATATTTTTTCTTATTCTTTGGCCATGTAAACAAGTCCATTGTTTTTGTTTTTGGAGCTTTTGTTTATTATTATAATAACACCATTTCCATTTTCGTAACAATATGATAAACACTCAAATAAATGCATTAATAGGGACCAGGGGACCTATGACAGAACATTAAATAAGCGGCCTTTGCTGGCAACACATTTCGTCCATCTGTCAGGTAATTTGTGCTACTGTTCGTATTTTGAAACAAACCAATTAGACACGCAAATTTCGACTTTCTCGTTAAAATCGAATTACTGCTTAGCAAATGTGTTTCCCACCAATGAATACATACGTGGGTGGGTGTGGTAGCAGCCAATCTAAAGCTTTACTTGTATCTTGATCCGGTTTTCCTTTGTGTGCAGGTGTATCATCTTGCAGCCAAATTGCTTTGTTTCGTCTGGTCGTTTTTCGATGAATACATGGTAACAGTCGCCGTAGTCTAGTAGGTAGTATGTAGGCTTATTAGCCGTAAGACCCCGATTCCAGGGATATGAATCAGACATCAAAACGAAAATATGAAATTAATGCACACAACATAAGTGGTGTGAGAAGATAGGTTGTAATGCTGACTGAAGGATTGTAATGACTAATTATGTATGTATGTATGTATGTTTTGCAACTAAGTTGATGGCGAACTCCGGTTAACTCACAATTTTTTCCACCAAGCATTCTAAAAATTAATTAATTTTTCGTCGCCAGTAATATAGGGTTGCAAAGCCCCATTTTCTACCGTGTTGCAATTAGAAGTTTCCAAATATTTTTGGTTGTCTATCACCGAGAATGATAAACTAATGATTACGCTTTGCGCATGATTTCCCGTTAGATGACGTTGTTAAGCTATTTTAAAGATTTCCAAGTTTTTTTCATATGCGAAAATTAACATTTCTTCTGAAAAGTGTGTGCACTATGTGAAAGTAGTTGGCAGCCCTGCAATATAACTTACATTGTCATTAGCCAATAGGAACACAATTTGCGTGACGTCATTGATTGAACAGAAACTTTTAATTTTGTGTGCGTGATGGCGTAATCTTTAGTTTATCATTCTTGGTCTACCACGATCTACATTTCTCACATCAAAATCGTTATCTTTGGACCATCTCTGCATGTTTCTTCTGATAGAGCATAACCACCAAATGCCTCGACAAGCATTCGATGTGACTCTTCAGCACTTTTCTTCAAATGAATATTAAAAAAATTAATGTTTGTAGCAAATCATCAAAATGTGACGTTAATTGTTTGAATATGTTTGACAGATGACAACGCCAACAAAAGAAAATTCAATACTGATTCATAATAAATGTGTTCTATGGAGACATTTATATCTTGACACTCACTTCATTATCGGTGGACCTATCCTCCCTTAAATTAACAATCTGTTATTTAAAGAAAACTAAACTTGTTTGTCTTCTTTTTCCAACACCGTTTCTTTTATTTTCCATACAGCTTGGTGGGTTCCATAACCTGATAATTTTGAAATGGATTGGTGACAGTAAATTCACCAAAGTTAAATTCATTTTATTTTATCCACTCTACACTTGTGTTGGGCTATCTTTTGATGGCATATCAAGTGGATGAACTTGATTCTTTAGAAAATTATAAATTAGTTTCTCAACTATTTTCATACTCGAAAATCTATGAAAACTATTGACTGAAGTATATTGTCACCACCTCTCATGCAGAACTGAACTGCTTTTGAACATTTTAGATTAGAAACTTATTTGTTTAAAAGTTAAAAATTAGAAACAAAAAACAAAACAAAGGAAATAAAATAAAATGAAATGAACCTGATTATATCACAAAAATAATTTGTATACGAAAACAATGGAATTTTATTATTGTTGTCCAGCTGGCCCCTCTTGCAACTTTTTCAATTGAACTGAAAAACTTCATTGAAAAGATAGAAACTTGGAAACAAAAAAAGTCATTCAACTATTAGATTTTTTGCTATTTTGACCGAGTTTAAGTGCAAAAAAATACTACAAATATTTTACACGCAAACAAATACTATTTTTTTTTCAAACAATTTTCTTTTTTCTTTTTGGTTTTTGTTTTCTAAAAACAAAACTTCTTTTTTTCTCAAAATGGTGAAGAAAAAAAACAAAAAAAAATCAAGAAATCAGACAACTTTTCTGCAGAAAGTTTGTTTGCAACTCCTGGTTAGAAAACAAAACGACGAACGTGCAACAGTGGGAAAAGAGCTCAGGCGGAATAAAATACTGTGGCAGTGCTTACAGGTTATTGCAAATTGCTACTTTCCTTTTCTCCCTACAACGCCGGATGTAATGCCAAGGGAAAAAGCAAAATAGAAATAGAAAAAATGCAAGACAACAGGAAGAATTTATATTTTAGAGGTGTGTGTGTGTGTGCTATAAAAACGAAAAAAAAAGAAATCACAAACTGCCCTTGAACACCTCATAAACTCGAACGGATCTCCAACTGGCAGCCAAAAACATCGACAAAAAGTGACGCAGTGTGCAATCATTGCCAACTGCTGCTGCCATTTCTCATCCGCCATAGGAATTGATGTATTGTCTGTTGAAAAATGTACAGGCAATAAATATAGGGTTTTCAAGTCCGGGTTTCGATTGCAATAGTCGAGTAGAAAGTGTAGAAGTCAGCAGGTTAGATAAGGTACGACGGATTGTAGGAGAATATTACATTATTGAGTGAACCCTATGAAAATGATACCATTGTGTGGCAGTATAGTAGGTACCAGAACCAACTCAAAAAGTGACCTGTAAAAGAAATTAATACAGAGGGGAATACATTGAAGTCAACTGACATCAGTTCTGTTGTATCCATTTAGAGCTTTTTAACAACTGCAGGTCTGTAGGATTAATTTTTCAGCATTATGGTATGATTATGAATAACTATTTTACAAGAAATTGTCAACTTTATAAAGGAAAGTGGAAATATTGAAAAAGTTATGAAGTAGTTCGTCCTTTGCATTAAAAATATTGCTTCTGGCTGTGAAACTGTGACATGTACTTTGAATTTGTCAATTCCATAGCTTTTTTAGCAATTGGTATTGCCTAACAACTCATTATGGCGTATTTAGGATTTACAACTTTAAGTCCAACGTACATGAAAATTATGCAAATATTATTCAACGAATATCAAAATCGTATCATATTTGGTTTGTAGAACCCTGAAACTCACAGAATTCCGAAAAACGGACTTTATGATGTCCATTATTGTCTGCAGTAATCATTGGGCCGTATTAGTTAGGAAATGATTTTGATAGAACCATTGCCGTCAAATCAGATTACCACAGCAGTGTGATAATCGACAGATTGAAGATTACTTACTTACATTACAACCCCTTAGTCAGCATTACAAACTAGTTTCTCGTTTCACTAGTTTCTTTCTTTCATGAGTGATGGGATCGACAGATTAATATCGACTCAGTACGACAGCTTAGAAACCTTTTTTATTTACTCTTCAATATTTTTGCCAGAAGACTTCTGAGTGGATATTGACAAAAGAAATATTTTCATTGGTTTTGCCCGAGATTGCTATTCCGTGCTGTACCACAGAATCGATCACGTTATCGCTATCAGCTAATCTAGCGCATCAATGGATAATATTGAGACAAGAATGAGCTTGTCAATAGAGTTGTATTTTTCAATTATTAATCAATCTGATAGGATTCAGTTGGTGCAATAATTTCGTAGAAAAAATGTCGAATTGGGGTAAAGTGCTCATTTGAAATTTAACTGAAAATGAATTTAGTTTCTTTTATTTCTTTTCAATACTTTTTGTGGTTTTCGTCATATAATCCACGTAATAAATATTAAAAACATAATTTCAAGTAATTACTGAAACAGTATCCGGTATCATCTTCACGACCTAGAAGATGTTAATAAATTTTAAAACAAACATTTCAATTCTTATGAGGCGGGAAGATATTCTCACAATATGGGACTGTATTTGATTTGAAAACTCGTTATAGCTTGAGGCCAGTATATTAGATTGTTTGCTTGCAGTAGTTAAGTAGCTTTATATTGGGCCTTTAGTACTTTCTCTATTTAAATTTAAATTATACAAAGTATGTTTGAGATATCATCATATCATAGAGTGCGCTCGAAATGTTCAATTTTCCATAACTCTGATACTTAAAAAATATTGAATTTGCCCGATGGCTTGTGTTATATTAGTATTGCCGACCGTTGCTTGCGGCTTGTACAACTCATACAAATCTATGACTACACAAGAAAAAGTATAATGAGGCCAAATGTGGAGATGACCATGCCGTCTAATCGCTAGTGCGGTATCCAATGTGGCTAACGTCATTCTCAAAAAAAATATGGACTTATGATGCCACCAACCCAATTCGATATCATGATAATTGGTATCAGAGATCAGCAACGAGTATTCAAAACGATGAGTAGATTCGAGTCATACTTATAATTTATGATACTTATACGCATTCCTACTTATTTTATTATCATGCTCACACTACTCATATTGAAAGTTTGAAATACTCATCGTACTCATACTTAACAATACGCATGATGTTGTTGATTTTTACTCGCTTATATTTAACATTTACACGAAGCACAAACTAAGTATGATTCGCGTACGAATACTACAATACACACAAGAAGGTTTTGTGTATGCTTTGCATGCTGTCTTTTCTTTCTTCTTTGTTTGTAAATGCAACAACAACTAAGACCGTAAATTTTGATGAATGATTCGAGTGACTGGCATCATTCATAAGTATTATAAGTATTTTTCTAAATTTATGAATCTGAATGAGTAAGCGTATGAATCATACATATTTCGAATGAGTCTGATGTCAATGTTGTACTCATACTCATTGGAACTTATACTTATAATTCAATGTTGTAGCGAGTACGAATGAATTAGAGTAGTTGAATATAAATACAGTTGAGTCACTGTTACGCAAAATTGCATGAGTACTTATAAGTACCGAAGGAACGATTCATTGCTGATCTCTGATTGGTATCGTCTTAAATTCGACAGTTTTTTTTTCGTGTATCCGCTGATTCAGAAACGTGCGTTATGGTTGAAAATTGCTAACTACTCCAGAACTCGTTCATTTACTGGTTCGGTTGGGTTTTTTTTTATGGGAGCAAGACGAATTCGCGATACAAAATTCAACAAGTTGTGGTCTGTGAAAAACAGATTTTTAAGAGCTATGCGAAAATACTGTTTCAGATTCTATTGAGTGCTCTCACGGATACGGATGATGTTTTCGTCGATCGTAAAGTGGGAAAAGTGCTCTGCATGCAATACTTCAATTTGTTTTTTGTGCAGTTATTGCACAGAATTTGTTCAAATAAAACAAAAAGAATTGAATTGAAACCATCAAGATTATGGCGAAATGTCAGCAAACATTTTTCTAAAAAAATATAGCCGAATATCCTCTTTAATTGTAATGTTTCCATGATAAATTTCATGATAAACTTGTTCGAATTTCTGTATTTTATTTGCATTTGGCCTAGAAGAATGGAAATGAAAGACCCTTTATAGGTATGAAGAAAGAACAGTCAAATTTAGTTATTTTTTTATTTTTGTTTGCACCAAGAAGCAGAATTACTGTTGTTTCTGCAATTTTTATGTCGGTTGGTTAGCTCTTGTTTGTTTGCAGCATTTCTGTTTGGTTCACTTCACTTGCGTTCAGACTCAACCGGTACAGGCCAGACCATACCAGACTGACTGACATTCATGTCTGGCCTGGAGCCAATGTAATGAATGTGATAATACAGGGTAAACTTTGACACTTGCCAAGTGCAACTTTAATAAAAAACAAAAAATGAGAAAAAATAGAAACAAAAAATATGAACCGATTGTTACAACTTCTGTTGCTGCCACAACTATTGCTCTATCAGTGTTGCTGTAGCATTGCTTTCGGTATTTTTGCAAAAAATTTTTGGGTTGTTCAACTCCAACTTTATATTCAAGATTACAGGATTTACATACACAATTACATTTACAGTTATTTAGCATGTGCTACAAATAAAAGCAACAGTAGTAGTAGCAACAACATCACAAAAAATAAATTCTCTTAAAAATCCCATCATATTTGACTTTATTTTTTAAGAGGATTTACATTCGCTAAACATGTTTTTTATTATTGTGATACTCTCAATTCACTTTTACGTACGATAACAGTTTTTCCTACGTCTGCCCGTTTTTTAAAAATATTGGCTGATAGAATGAATTTTAAATTGAGAGCCCTTTTGAAAACATCACACACAAAAAAATTAATGCCAAAAAACATAAAGTGGGAAATAATAGTTTCCTAATAAAACTGAGAATTGTTCGGTTGAAAATGTTGAAATCACCGTATTCCAAGAGGTAGTGTGTTGGTAGTATCCAAGTAGTATGTATGAGTGTAAAATAAAAATTACTATTAAAAGTCAATCATAAATCTGTCGTTTGGAGTAGACTTTAAATTATAGGTCTTACCAAACATGTATAAAATTAGCACACACACAGCATAAGTGTGCAACTAGCAAAAGTTAGGTAGGCTAGGTTTTATTCCTTGCTAGAGGGTAGATGAAGTTAGTTTTCCATTTTTTTGCATTACTTTTTAACCTTTAAAAAGCGTTAAAGATATGAATTCGTAGATTGCAAATAAAATAAAAATATATTAGTGTTTAATTTTAAATCAATTCTTTATTATCTGCACAGCTTTTGTGCCACTGTTCGAACTTATTCCACGTATACAACGATAACTTTCATAATATGTGCTTGTTCGTAATACTTCTCTGCTTACTACATTTTTGAAAGTAACAATACTTGTTAGTTATTCTTCTTTGCTCACAATCTTTTTGTAAGCACAATACTAACAACTGTTTTCCTCACACGAAACTTGTCTGCACACAAGACTGACTTAATTATAATTCGATCTCGCGTCTTCACATGTGATTGAATTATCACTGCAAACAACGTGACGTCGTTACACACGACCAACTTAATTCGAACTCCTTAATTGCTCGCTTTATCTTCCCTTTTAAATCGCTAGATCAACAGTGTGATGAATGCTCTCGAAGGAGGGTGTCGGCCTTTGGGAAAGATCAAAAAATGTAAACAACTGGTTTCCATTTTTGTTAGTGTATCTTGTTTACATTCGTCCAGGCAGATTAGTTGTTGCTTGTATAGTCGTCTATCCGCTAATTTATTTTTTTACGCTGCAATTTGTTTTTGGTTGTTTACATCTTTTATCCCTTATTTTTGTTAATTCATCGATCTTGCTATATTTTTTTACTTATCCATTGATCACGTGAATAAGCGCATAGTTTTGTTTTTGGAGCTTTTGTATATTATTTTAACAACACCATTTCCACTTTCGCAACAATATTGTTAGGAAAAGAGAAACGGTGTAAAATCGTTTAGAATTAAAATGATAAACAAAAACTACAAAAGCAAAAAAAAAAAGTAAAGCAAGTAGGTGACAACGCAACAACACAGAATGCAACCAAAATACACAAACAACAAATAAAACGACGATGGAATTCTTGATAAAACGAACATTCTACTTTAAGAACATTTATCAGACTGTTAACGGCGTATAAAAAGAAATAGAGAAAGCAAGCAACGAGTAGTATTCAGTCAGTCTTGTGTGAAGATACGTTGCGCATGAAGAGTCGTGGTTTGAAGATCTCCTTTGTAAGCAAAGAAGAATACCGAACAAGCAATTATTGTCGTATACGTCAAGTTATCAACAGTGGCGCACAAAAATAGGGCGAACAATAAGGAATTTAATTGAAACTAAACACTAATTTATTTTTATTTTGTTTGCAATTAACGAACTCTATTTTAAACGTTTTAAAAAGTTGAAAACGTAAATAGTGATCGTAAATACTGATCGCCAAAATGGAGCGAAATATTTAACTGAACTATTGTAAATAGGTAGTTGGAAAGGAGCACGTCCAGAACATCCAGTCTTTAACGCTCTTGTGGGTAAAACACAAGTTTTAGTTTTAATCAAGATATGTACGTCCAAATTTATTCATGCGAACTCCCGACATCAGGTTTTCCAACAAGAATTTCCAAAGTTTGACAGTAGATAATGGCCTTCTCGTTGGAACTACATCTGTCAAATTTGTTGCACTTTAGTCAGAGTGTTTCCACCAAAAACCATGACGACTTAAGCTGTTATTTCTTGGCATCACAAATTAAAAGTTTAAATATTAAAAAGAATTAGTCGCCGTGGTCTAGTAGATAGTGTGTTGGTTTATTAGACGAAAGGCCCGGGTTCGAATCCCAGGTCTCAGACATAAAAAAAAACAAAAATTAAAAATATGAATATATTTCTTCGGTGGCTTCCTCTCAGCAGATGTGTGGCAAAAACTCTTAGAGTAAAAATTGCTATGAAAAGCTTTTCAAAAAAATCTATCGTTCGGAGTCGACTTTAAACTATAGGTCCCGCCACTCATGTATAAAAATTAACGCACACAACGTAAGTAGTGTGAGAAGCTAGGGTGTAATCCTGACTTAAGGGTTGTAATGTAATGTATGTATGTATTAATAAAAAAAATAAAATCAAATTAATTTTTGTTTATAAGTCAACAATTATTTTCATCAATATCAAGACCACGAACAATTGTGGAAGGTTTACAGGCACAGATTGCCATGAAGCTATTAAGTGTCAAATTTTAATTGGGTGAAGTGGTTAAGAATAGAACTGTGCATGATATATCGGTTGTAACAAAAGAATATTTGGCGCAGACGAATATCTTTTCCCTTTTGTATGTCATACTTATCATAAGGCATTTGGGAGTGGTAGTGGTAGTGGAATTCCGTTCATAATTTGTCATGATGGCGACAAATTTGTGTCTCTATAGTTTGCTTCTTGTTTCTTGATACAGAAAAGGGAGAAATTCCCAATAATAGTGGGTGTAGGAATAATTATGAGCCACTTTATGGGGATTTTATTGTTTTAAATGCCAAACAATATTGTTTTAACATGAATATTTTCCCCCTTTGTAGATGGGCATAATTGAATGTTTGCTTGCTACGAATGAAGAGGAATAACATTTGTTGCATTAAAATAAAGTAAGGGCCGCTAGGAAAAGGCAGGCTAAAGAAATTCATGAATTCTAGCTGGTATAAGAATTGTGTAAATATTACACAATTACATACAAATAAATAATTGTCAATTAATAATCTTTAGAATGTAGTAGTTTCGCTTAAAGAGGAATGAGTTCCCTATGCAAGGAAACCTAGGTCACATTCAAACCAATTCTTGGTTCTAATGAAAATATTTAGTCTTCTAACATTCTAATAAACGCTGGACAATAATAGAGGAAGCGATTCCCCCAGATCATTGCAGCAACAAAAAAATTTATTGTTTGGAAAACCAAGTCTTCCCACATTAGCATCAATAAGACAAGAACCAATAATCATATAAACTGTTATGCCCGATCCTCATCTTTGAATACCGATCATTATTGTTAGGGAATATATATATGTACCTATGAGCTCACGATGTTCTGGGCATGAAAATTTAATGCTAAAACCAGCGAACTAACTGTGAAAAGAAACATTCAAATGACTTGGTTTCTTGAAATCTTCTTACTATTTACACCACTTTCATCCGACCGAAATTAGAAAAAACTCTGGTTCAAAGTCTATTTTGAAACTCCTGAACTTTGTGCACGAGTGAGCAAACGACAATATGGATATCCCACACCTGTGCAATGTGGTTTGTATTTTTCTATTTTATTGCCACTTTAGTAGAATTTGTTCTAGGGACTTAAAGGTACTTGTTCCCCCAACTCTCAAAATTTTTCATAATAGTCGGTTGTCACATAGAGTACATTCTTTTGTGGCCGCTTGGCCAATGGATAACACAATGTATTGTAGGTATAATTCGTTTTTAATCTGCAATATCCATATATAGAGGTCTGTCCTTTCTATTATAATACAAATAAATTCATATGTAAGATCCACAAGCACTACTCCATAACCTATTTTCCTAAAAGTGAATGAATGAATTGTTGGTCGTAAAAATAACAAAATATCATTATTAACTGCGTAAATTGTGTTGTAATACTATGGGCAGAATCCTTATCGATAATGTTCTACAATAGCTTACATCATAACTCACTTTTAAGTGAAGACTAAGCAGCAATAATGATCAATACTTTGATTAGATGCTGATTGCCTGTCTTACCAAGTCTGAAAGCCAATATACGCAATCAATCATATAGGATAGGATAACATTAGAATTGGTCTATTCACACAAGCCGTTGTATCGTTGTATTGAGTGTTTTCTTCGACGAATATACAAGAGTGTATGCTTGTTGTTGATAATTTTCGTGTAAAAATCAGATACACTTATACACAAATTTTTCATATGTTTTTTAAAGTTGTATTAGTTTCGTGCTATCAAATTTGGAATACAAAATACACAATACATTATAGCATTGAGTGTTTACATACAATATACACGATACAAAGTCGTGTGAATAGGCCAAATGACTATGCATACATAAGTGTGGTTTCTTCAGTTTATGAATCGTGAATTAATTTTAGTGTAGTCATTGCAAATTGGGGCGAACAATATACAGTCATCGTTGTATGTTTTCTCGGTGATTTTTATCAAATTGGCGTTGTTAAGGCAATTATAATATAATCTAGACATTATTACAAAAAACAACAAAAAAAAAAAAATAAAACAAAATAAAAATAGCGTGACTGTACATCGATGTTTTAAAAACGATCGATCGATAATCATTGTATCCTCAAAGAACATAGAAAGTCTGGATTAAAGCAGAAATTATTGGAACACCTAATATATGCTAACGTCAGTGAAATAAGTCGCCTGGTCCTTGTATTTAGTAATTAATCCATATAACATCGATGGTTTAATGTAATGTTTTGATCACAATCACAAATCCTTAAATTTTTTCGTTAAAAAAAGGCATAGAAAAAGTTTTGTTTGGATAGGTTAATGGACTGGTGAACTTGATCGACACTAGAAGGATAACACCAATCTTAAGCAATATTTAATGAATGTTTTTCCAAAGTGAGCGTCAATATCGAAATGTCTCCGTAGGGAACGTTTATTGTGAAAGAGCCTTTCTTTTTCTTTCATGTTGGCGATGACATCTGTCAAACATATTCAGTAAATGTACATCAAATCAGGGAACAAACAACATCATGTTGGGTATCAGAAAATTACGACTTGTGGAAGGAAGACTTGGAGAAAAATGGTGGAGAGTCGCATCGAATGCTTATCGAGGCATATGGTGAAAATGCTATATCAGAAGTAACATGGAGAAGATGGTTTCGAGGTTAGGATTTTGATGTGAGAAGACCACAGAAAAGTGTAAGGACGGCGAATTGCGAACTATATTTGATGGAGATGACATTTTCAGTATATATGTATGCTAAATGTTACACTGAAAATAGATGTCGTATGATTTGACAGATGAAAATGCGAAAAATTATTTGTTAAATTTTGCTGCAGAGACACTATGGAAAAGGACTATTTATGGCAATAAAAAAATGGATTGTTTTTCAAAATGCTGAATGGAAAAATTTTGTCCTAATTCGGAAAAACTATCAACTTCGATCGATTCGGGTGGAACACAATTCTGTGTGCTTGGTAGGACTACAATATTGTAGTGTAACTCGACCTCTTAAAACCCGATGAAACCGTTAATGCAGATCGTTACCAAAAAAATAATGATTTTGAAACATGTATTGATCGAAAAACGACCAGAATGGGCCACAAGATATGACATAAGCAACTTTTGCGAAATGACAATGTACCAGCATACAATGCAAAATCGATTCGGGACACAATCACTAAAATTTGTTTTCCTTAGTGAGACACGTATTGTTTGTAGGGATGCAACATCGTTAAGAAAATCATTGATGTTGGCAACATCGATGTATCAAGAAAACAAAAAAACATCAATATTAAAAAACATCGGTGAGAAATCATCGATACATCGCTGTTTTTCGATGTTTTATTTTCATATAAATAAAAAATACTAAAAAAAAATATTATTTAACACGTTCCCTGCAACGTGTACCGTTTTCGGTGCACACTAAACCTCATTTCTACGCCAAACTGAATTTTTTAATTTAAAATGTTTTTTCGAAAATTTAATTATTGCTAGGAATGTTTATATAACGTAATGATGTTTAGAGCAATTTTAGAGTAACGTACCGAAAATGGTACACGTGCCCTAGAAATGACACCTTTTCATAAACCGATTGGCAGGGAATGTGTTAACCAAAAATAATCGTAATTGTAATCATTATTTCACCATTCAAATTACTAATCATTACGATTACTAATCATTACTTAACAGGTATGTTTGAGATAGAGTTAAGAGAAAAAAGCTTTGAAAGCCAAGATCCCTAAATTCTATTTCTTTCTCGTGTTATTCTTGTTCCAGCTTCCGAAAGTTTGGCACAGAAGTAACAACAATTGGGAGATATTGAAGTGAAATTCGCATAAGTTTTGGAAACAAAGATTTCATATCCTTCTAAATAACGTCGCTTTTTTATTGGTGCTACCGGAGATGATAGGTATATTTCCGCTTTGCTAGTGGTGTCTAAAGTCAGATGTCGGCACATAGAGAACATGATAATAATGTTAGTGTATTTGTGAGAAACATGTGTATAACCCAGAGGAAAATTTATAGTAATTACTGTTTCAAGCAGTGTTCGAACAAATATTGTATTTTCGCACAATTTTTTATGGATTTGTAGCATGAGTCATCATTACATATTGCAGGAACCTGAAATTCAATATATTTAAAGAAAAAAAAATTCTCTTTCCCAATTTTTTTTCACATTTAACTAAATTTTTCTTTGGGTGTATAATTGATACACAAAAAAATTTCAAAAAGGAGCGACGAGTATCAGATTCACTGAAACCTGACAAGTAACTGAATGCATTTTTAAGCTATTTTTAACGAACGTTATTGATGTTCGCGCCTTATGCGTGTAAAAAACCAAAGATGATCTTCCCCTGAGGGACATTTGTACTGTCTATATTAGAGGATGATTTTTGTTTCATATTTTTACGGGTTAACAGTTTGTGGTATTTCCAAATATCAGATTGTAAATCATTTTCATCATCATCGGTCATTATTGGAAGTTGTAGAAGAGTTAGAAACATTATATTCTTGAACATATTTATCAAGGTTATTAAGTTAAGTGAGTAGTTTTTCTTTGGCCATTAGCATTCAAAAGAACATCGAAATTTATGTGTAAAACATCGATGTTATTGAAACATTGATGTATAGTTTGCTTCCCTAATTGTCTCTGCAGCACTTTAATTCCTATAAGCAAGTCGACAATTTTGCGACTAATCGGTTTGCTTCAAAATTAATCAAAATTTCATAAATTATAAAAATATTTGATGGGAAAAATTATGTAGCCAGCAATGAGCTGTAAGTATAAATAAAATGTTTTTACTTCACCATTAAAATTTAATGTTTTATTTTCGCAAAAGAAAAACGTTCATTTCATACCGGTACACCTGGCAAATATAATATATTGTGGTATTCTCACTTTTTACTACAATTTTAATTAAAATTATTCTTATTTTCATTTCAAATATGGAATCATATGTTTTAATTAAAATTCATTTAAGAATGTGGTGGATGGGGGGTATGAGAAAAAAAGGATAATGCAGTGTTATGTAGGCCCTTTTATAAGCAGATGTTTTTTCTTGGAATCTGTGTACTTTATACGTGAAATATATTACTAAACCTATGATTATGTGAATACATATATCACACATATACACTGAGCGCCAAAAATGAGTAAACACCACTGATATAAATTATTTTCTTAAGATTGCGAGAAAAGTAAAGGAGAATAGCCGAATAAATTTCCAAAAATAAAAACGTTTATTTTTACGCTTACTTTTAAAATTAAAAAAAAAAAAAACAAAATTATTGTTGTGGTACAAGCATATTTTTTATAATAGAAAATTTAAAATTATAGTGGGTGTTGTCTCACTTATGGCGGTCAGTGTATAAATAAAATATTAAAAAGAAAATTACATAACAGCAATGCTTCTTGTTCATCCGAAATTCATTTAAAAAACATTTAAAAAAATTTTTTGTGCACTTTGTTTCTCATCCATAACTCCTTAAAAGTTCCTTTTTAAATCCAATACAGAATACAGAATACATTTGAAACAACGGAGAGACACTTAAATAAAACATAAATTTGTATGTATGTATGTATGTATGTATGTATGTCAAAATGTCTTTTGACACATTGAATTTCCTAAAATGTGAATAGCCCCACAGACGGACAAGTGATACAGATACGGATGGGGAACATTATGAGAGTGCCAGACGAAATTCCTTAAGTTTTATTTCATTATTTTTAAACTAAATGGGTGGCCTTAAATAATAAAAAAAAAATTCAGAAGAAAACGAAAAACTAAACAAACCAAATAATCTTAGGGGAAGGAGTGTTTGCCATCCAACCAAGCAACCATATTTCCAATTATATGTAGCCGTACTAGTGAGTATGTATAGTGAGCGCTTAATGATGATGATGATGATACAATGACGAGATCATCATCCTCCAAGCATTTAAACAACCGAATAATGTGGAGGATGACAATAAAATTAAATTCAAATGTTTTGTCGTCTTAAGCCCATCGGATGGGACAATGAGACAATGGGATGAAAAGAAAATTAATGTGATTCTCTTTATTATTGGGTTGTGTCTTATTTCAATCAGATAAATTGAAAAGGGTTACACGATAAGATCTGTAAATATTGTGTATCTGCATTCGCAAATATTTTAAGTAACTTTTATTATAAAATAAAGTGTAAAGTAGCAGTAGTCTAGCAGGTAATGTGTTTGCTCAATAGGCGTGAGGCCACGGTTCAAATCCCAGGTCAGGCATCTCCAACCAAAACAAAATCTGAAAAACAATTTCTTTGGCAGATTTCTGACACAAATTCTGTGAGCAATTTAAATTATCATTACAAGTTTGCCAAAAATCTGTCGTTCGGAAATGGCTTCATACTGTAGGTTCCGCCTATTATGAATACACACGCAACAAAAGTGCTACGGAAAAGCTAGGTCGTAATCCTATGTAATGCAACATTTTGTTAAAGCCATAATTTTAAATACATCCGACAGACATATTGGATTTGCCCAGACAGATATCTTATAAGCCGATGAATGGAAAAATTATTTTGTCCGACTTAAAGTATCATGATTGGCATGATCTTGACCAAGCAATCCTTTGTATGATACAAGGAAAATTTTGAGAAAGGAAACGCTTTAAGGTGGAAATCATTGACATTTAATTTGAAGATTACAAATTTCGACGAGCAATTTTTAGATCGCTATATGTTTTTGGACAAACTAATGCGGGTATATATCGTATGATAAGATGTTGCGCATACAAGTAAGAAATCGTTTTCTTCAAAAAATGTTAATCTACTTCAAATCGACTAAATAGAGTTCGGCTCGTAATTACTTCAAAAACCAATGAAGAAGCCTGGCAGCTGAAGATTACGAAAAGAGCTAGAAAGGATGGTTTTGTATTGAATTTTAAAGCCTTCCAAACGTATTTTAAGTTTAAATTAAAACAAACCTAAATTAAAAAAAAAAGCAATAAACTATGTTCGTACATACAGTGACGAGCACAAGTGAGTGCATGTTCACAATTCTGAGTTTCGTCATCCACAAAAACAAAACCATACAAGCAAATACAAAAAAAAAAAATTATTTTAATTCTCCATTTTATTCTTAACAAATAGCAGTAAAAAAACAATAATTAATGAAATGAATTTAATGAGTTTGAATGAAAAACCGAAAACAACCCACATACACTCAATTTTGCACGTTTCAAGAAAATTCAAGAAACTAGCCAAATTTCAATATTTGGTCCATAGCCCCTTATTAGAAATGGCTTGATTTACGTGGTTTGAGATGCTTTCTACCAAATGATCAATAACATCTTTCGGAATTCGATGCCATTTCGCATTTATACGATCCCAAAGTTTGACCATGTATGTTGGGGCTGTTTCGTACTGTCGGAGCCGGATTTTCACGAATGGCCAAAAATTTTTAATCGGATTGAGGTCGGGACTTTGTGCGACCACTCTAGCAATTGAAAATTTTGTTTCCCATCCCATATCTTTACAATTTTTGCTGTGTGCTTCGGATCACCATCCTGTTGAAAAATTATTTCTTATTTGGGATAAGCACATTTGTCTGTAAAATTCGGAAGATGGGCTTGTAGAATCTTTAGATAGTTTTTTTTCACATGATACCATCTACTAAATGTAGAGGGCCAAGAGGCCACCTTATTAAGCATCCGCAACCAATTATATTTTCGCTGCCATGTTTAATAGTTTGCTTCACATATAATCTTTGAACACGTTCCCCAGGTCTTCGATAATAGTACTGATTGGAACGTGTTATCCATCTGATTGGAAACATGTTATCTAGTCTGATGAGTCCAAATTTAACCACTTTCAGTAAGATGGAAAGCAGTACTTCTACCGCAGATCCAGGGAACGTGTTCAAAGAAACCAAACCAAGCAAACTGTTAAACACAAGGATGAAAATATTTTGGTTTGGGGATGCTTAATATGGTGGCATGTTGGTCCTCTACATTTAGTAGATGGTATCATGTGAGAAAGACTATCTAAAGATTTTGCAAGCCCATCTTCCGAATTTTGTGGACAAATGTGCTTATCCCGAATAAGAATTTATTTTCCAACAGGATGGTGATCCGAAGCACACAGCAAAAATTGTAAAGATATGGGATGGGAAACAAAATTTTCAATTGCTGGAATATCCGCACAAAGTTCAGACCTCAATCCGATTAAAAATTTTTGGCCATTCGTGAAAATCCGGCTCCGACAGAACGAAACAGCCCCAACAAACATGGTCAAACTTTGGGATCGTATAAATGCGAAATGGCATCGAATTCCGAAAGATGTTATTGATCATTTGGTAGAAAGCATCTCAAACCGCGTAAATCAAGCTATTTCTAATAACGGTCTATGGACCAAATATTGAAATTTGGCTAGTTTCTTGAATTTTCTTGAAACGTGCAAAATTGAGTTTATGTGGGTTGTTTTCGGTTTTTCATTCAAACTCATTAAATTCATTTCATTAATTATTGTTTTTTTACTGCTATTTGTTAAGAATAAAATGGAGAATTAAAATAAATTTTTTTTTTTGTATTTGCTTGCATGGTTTTGTTTTTGTGGATGACGAAACTCAGAATTGTGAACATGCACTCACTTGTGCTCGTCACTGTATGTCTTTGCGTATGATATGAAAATATTTTATTATTTCTATGATAGGGTGATTCCATTTAAGTCGAAATACTTTAATGTTTCCAATGGTCTGGTATTAAAATCAGATTTTATACTCCAAAAACTTTTGATTCTTTTTTGTTACACCCTTTAATGTCCCCTGCGTATACAATAATTCACCAAGATCACTTAGAGATTTTGGTTTGTTCGTTTTTTCCAAAAGCATTCCAAATTTCTTTTTTTTCAGATTTTATTTTATACAAGCGCCGATTAAATTCTTCCATACTTTAATTAAAATAGTCGTACGTTGAACTCCGTTTACTAAAAATCAAAATAAAACTTTTGATATGTTTAAGATTTCTTGATTGATATTTTTCATAATTTGTGATTTAATTTAATCGAATATATCTTCTTCCTTATTTCTGCAAATACGGTAATTTTGCTTACTAACGTACCCACCAAGATGAAAATGAGCTTCATGCGAGGAGATGCTATATTTTAGCAAAATCTACATCATCGTGCCGTTTCTCACTGGCCCAATAAATCACAACGATACTAAAGCGTAAATCGATGCATTATGTTCAGTGGAGAAAATACACTGAATTTTGTGATGGAATAGAATTACATAAGCACTGTCAGTTTCGAAATAACCGAGGGTTAAAATTTATACCGATAGATGGTCCATCCTAAACAATCTTAGAAAAATGAATGCCAACAGTTCGACAGCTTTTTTCTAAGCATTTTAACTCAAAACTATGCTTCCTATACGAGGTATTTAGGTTGAATATAGAAAGCTTTCTTTTCCCAAAATCTTTTATAATTGGTTTTACAACCCTTCAGTAAGAATTACCATCCAGCTTCTCACATCATATATGCTGTGAATGTTAATTATATACATGCGTGGCGGGACCTACAGCTCAAAGTCGACTTCGAACGACAGATTTTTGAGAAACTTTTACTCGCTCTTTTATTTGCTCTCTGGAAATATTTTTGATATTTTTTTTTTTGATGGAGACTTTTGACCTGGGCTGTTAAATGTGGTCTCACGTCTAATGCTAATAAACTACTACGACTTCTATAAAGCCGAAAAATTCAACCACAGTTGTGAAAACGGCGACAAACTGATTGTGTTGGATCTTCTTCAATGTTTCTCTGCACTACGGCTACAGTGTCTTTAGAGCGCATGGTTAAAAATCGCTCACTCACTCACGGAAAGCTCACTCTCCATAGGAGTAAATGTGGTATGCAAACGATCTATTTTTAATCGAATTAGGTACGATTGTGTACATCTTAAAGTGGGCTCATTGCTCGATTTATTTGACAAACGGAACAAATATTGTTAGAAAACCTTAAAACAATTGGCAAGCGCTGCTCTGGCTTTAATGATCTGAACATTTTTGCAATTTTTTTACTTTTTTATTCTATTTTTTTTTTCAGGGCAAAAAAAAGAACAGATGTCTACAATAAAGCCCAGTCCATCTGTGTTAAATACTTAAAACAAGATTTTGTAATCGATACCACTTTGTGTAATTCTTTAATCATTACGAGTATTGTAGAAAAACATTTAAAAATCCATCATAATTCGTATTGAATAAAATAATAATCATTCTCATATTCGGCAATATTCGACTGCAATCAATAAGCTGGAAGCATTGAATTACTTCAAATAATAACATGATCTTGACTAAGAGAAGAACAACACAATAAAACAATGTTTGAAAAATTCTAGCAAATAGAGGAAATACAGAAATAATGAAGGGCAGTCAAGTACAATGTTCTTGAGTCTGTAAGTATTTTTTTTTTTTGGTTAGTTTTACAATTGAATACAATTAATCTCAAAATCCAATTTCGAAATAAAACATATTTATTGAGTTGTCATGAAGGTGAACTTGATTATTAACATACAAAACCACTATTGTGCTCAGACAGTTTACAGTTCTTACAATATTTCTTTGGACAACAACTGCTATTTTACTTTGTGTTGCAATAGATTATTTACTTCAAACTACTATAATTGTGTTGTTAGACATAGCTCAGACAGAAAAGTTTCAAATTACGTTTGGCGATTTACAACCTGGAAAGAGAGAAAGACAATAAACTGAAAGACACAATCAGCTGTCCAGCTAACAAAGGAGAAAAAATGTAATTGTTGTAGTTGGTCAATGCCAACTGTATTATACCGTACAAATAAATTAATGCGATTTGTTATTCTATCGGATCTTCCAACAGGGACTTTTGACTTTTAACAATTAATAGCAGATATCTTATTGGAGCTATATCTGTCAAATTAGTTGTCATTTAGTCAGTGTGTTTAGCCAAGTCACTTTCAACAAATACAGTATCAAACAATATGCTGGTGCATGTTCTGATGATTCATATGAATGGGCCTCAGTAGTACGCATTCGATCAGTTTCTAATCTCACTTCTCGTTGTTCTAGTGGTTCATGCGAACGGGCCTCAGCGGCATATACTCGAAGATTTTCCAGTCACAGTGCTCGTCTGATTCTGAGGCTCGTAATGCTCTTTTCTTCCGTGCTTGGGGTGTAGGTCGACCGATTGCTTGCCAATCATTTTGAATAATTTTCAGTGACGCCATCCATCAGAAATTAATCGCACCAATCACCGTCGACTCATACGTAACAGCTTCGTTAAAGAATGCACACTTTACGATTTAATTTATTTTAATTAATTTTCAGTGGCGCCACATATCAGATATTGGTAATACCAACTTAGAAATCTTCATCGGCTCATGGGCAACACCTTTGTTAAAAATCATAACAAGATTAAATGCACAGTTTTCGATTTAATTAATTTTAGATAATTTTTAGTGGCGCCACCTGCCGGAAATTCGTCATATCAACTTAGAAACTTACCCCAGCTCATGCGCAACAACTTTTCTAAAGATCATAACATGATGAAATGCATAGTTTACGATTCTATAAGATACATACAAACAAACATTAATTTTTATATATATAGACTATGGGAGATGAAACGCCCACTAGTCAATTCGCCCATTTTGTTCATATATACGTCAAAGTCATCCATACAAAATTTGAGGACTTTAGCTGTTGCAGTTTATGAGATATGCGATATTAAATACTTATTGAGTATATGTGGGCGTGGCACCACGCCTACTTGAAATTTTAAAATAATAATATTAAGTAAAATAAATTAACACACATTCATTTCTCAATACATTTATTTCTTTATAGATTTATTTTAAACTAATCTGCCAACTAAGTTGAAGTTCTGCGTTGTACAAATGTATCTGTTTCCACTTTCTGATTCCGAGTAGGGATGACTGCAATCCTGATACGATCGTCTCCCGGATATCCTGGATATATATACTGACGGCTCTAAACTCGAGGTTGGGGTCGGAAGCGGCGTCTATCCTAGGAAACTGGACCTGAATATTTCTCTCCGTCTGCCGGACTACTGCAGTGTGTTTCAGTCGGAGGTGATGGCAATTTACCGGGCCGCTCAATGGATCCTCGTTAACGATGCTCCTTTCAGTCGCGTCTCGATCTTTTCGGATAGTCAGGCTGCGATAAGATCTCTGTCAGGGTTCGTGATCAACTCTAGGATCGTTAGGGAATGTCGTCGCTGTCTCGACCTAGTCTCGGGGCGCTTCACCAAGGTCTCTCTGGTGTGGGTACCCGGGCACAGTAATATTCCGGGAAACTGTAGGGCCGACGAGCTCGCCAGAGCTGGTGCGCTCCTTCCGGAATCCTCTTCTGTTGAGATGGGTATGCCACTTGCCTTGGTCAAGTTGACCATTGCGCGGAGGTTCCTTCGGGACGCCAACCTATCCTGGGTAAATGAGGAGTCCTGCTCCACCGCTAGAATTACCTGGCCCTGGATGAATGGAAGGCGTACCAACCAATTACTTAGTCTCGGTCGTGATGTCATCTCGACTGTAGTGGCCGTGCTTACGGGTCATTGCATCATGGGTAGGCACGCCGAGAGAATGAGGCTCCCTTTTAACGACTTCTGCCGTGGATGTAGGTCCACTGAGGAAGAGGAGAGCGTCGTTCACTTTCTTTGCCAGTGCCCGTCTCTTGCTAGGAGTAGATATAGGTTATTTGGCTCCCCATTCCTTGTTAGCTTAACGGAGCTATCATCTATTGATATCAAGGATATAGCTTCGTTCATCGAATTTTCTGGCTGGTTTTCCAGTGCGGGGTAGTCGTGCTTTTATTGTGCAGCCCTTGCGCTGACCAATTCCTGCCTTTCCCTGATTTGGCGGAACTTGGTTAGTACAGGGACTGCGTTTCACCCGTGGCATCACAACGGGCCGCCATGCGTGCTCAAGTGAGCTTTGTGATATCAGAGCTACCATTACGACCTAAGACCTAAGACAAATGTATCCATGTTCAGTTATACAATAGTTGCTTGCCGTCTGATATTACAAATTGTACGGAGAAAATAAAATTGTGATCTGCATAATATGTTTAAATGGGCGTCGATTAATGGTCTTTGCCTTAATCCTAGGAAATCAAAAGCTTTGATAATAGGCAAGGTAAAGTCTACGGTACAGCTTACGCCATTAGAGATTAATAATACTACTATTGAGACTAGGCAATATGTTAAGAATTTAAGAGTGCTATTTGTTGTAAAACGGTTGCTATATTGCAAAGTCTTTGACTAATGCAATATTTTACTCCGTTTAATATTCGTTTACTGCTCGCAAAAACATATCTCATCCTCATTTTAGAGTACGGATGTAAAATATTTTCTAGTTGTGACTCAGTAAGTATGGAACAGACTTAAAGTCACTTACATATAAGAAATGTTGCTAAATATGTTTACGGTCGTACAAGGTGCAGTAGAATGTCTGAGTTCTCATATAAAATCTATAAATGCGTTAAAATTCGGAAGCCCCATTATTTGTTCAATGGATTAGCTCTTTCAAGATCTAATAGAGGCTTGAAAATTAATAGCGTTAAAGGAAAGCAAAGCAAAGCAATTCGTCTCTGTAATGAACTCCCGAACAACATACAGTTGCTAAGAATTTCATGACATTTTTGAATGAACAATAATGTTCAAATGTAATTAATTAATCATATTTTTTTTTTTTTAATAATTAAAAATAGTGGGAAAAAATTGGAGAAACTGGATTGGTTATAGGTAGTAAATTTTTTGTGTGTCAATATACCGTCCTTGGGGCTTTGTTTAATCTCGGGTTTGCGAAAATAAACCAGAAACTATTCTTGAGCATAATTCGTCATGTATTTTTGTATAAGAAGATAAGTATATAGTCTAGAGATAGACAGATGTTAGGGAACCTTGAGGGACTTACAAATTTAAATCGCTCTCGTATAATGTGATCCCTGAGATAATTGCTATCAATACAAAATTTAATAAATTTCAATTGAAACGTTCCGTGTCAGACTTATTTAAGTTAGGTTCGATAAGGTGACGCTAGAGGAAACCAACTAACGTCTAAAATAAATTTTTGTATTACAGCAATCTTTATATTTGGAAGCTTATACAGTATTCCCTCGATTTACATACATAACATAATTGGCCATTACAACCCTTCCGTCAGGATTACGACCTAGCTTCTCACACCACTTATGTTGTGTGCGTTAATTTTGTACATGAGTGGCGGGACCTACAGTTTAAAGTCGACTCCGAACGACAGATTTTTGAGAAGCTTTTCATGGCAATTTTTACTCTCAGAGTCTTTGCCAGAAATCTGCTGAGAGGAAGTCGCCGAAGAAATATTTTTCGTTTTTGATGTCTGACCTGGGATTCGAACCCGGGCCTTTCGTCTAATAAGCCAACACACTACCCACTAGACCACGGCGACCTCGATTTACGTCGTAGAATAATCCGGAAAAAGACGACGTAAATCGAATTTCAAATAACTCACACTAACAGATGCATTTTTAATGTACATTTTACAAAAAAAAATCTAAGATAACCATTTCCCTGTCCTCTACATCACATGTGATGCACAGCAAGTTGGTTTCATACGTTTGTGTATCGCATGGACAGGGAAAGGTATAATTAAATTTTTATTCTGATTTGGTTTATAAACAACAGAGGCGACGTGATTCGAATAACGACATAAATCGAAGTTGAAGGGAACAAAATTTTTGACGACGTTAATCGAAACAACGTAAATCGAGACGACGTAAATCGAGGGAATACTGTACATGGGAAGCTTTTAAAAGCTACAGATAAAGAAAGGTTCGCATTGATTCGACTTACATATATAAAACCAATGCTCGTAGAATAAGTTTCTATTTCTAGCCCTTAATTAAACGTACGAACACACCCTGAACCGAGTGTTGAAGAGGTCTACTCTAGAATCATTAAACAGAGAGCGATCAGAAATCAATAGCATTTAAACATTTTATGAAAACTCTGTGCTTAATTTTAAGAATTCCACTAAGTTTTCTTGAAACAGTGAACTCTTATTAAGTGAGGCATAAAGAGCTTATTGAATACATGAAAATTCTTCGCCTGCAAACTTGGCACAACCTGTACGATATTTTTTTAAAAAAAAAAAAAATTTTTTTCTACGAGCATTGACCATACTTCGGCAATCATTTAAAATAATTGAGAGTGTCCTTATCCACTTACGTGGCAGTGTATCTAAGTATTGTGTTTTGAGTTCATTTTTTTTTTTGTTTTTCGTTGAGTTATTTCATTAATTACTTTGCGATTAACTGTAATATACTCCCATTGTTAATTGTGCACAACATGCTTAAACTCTACTCTACTAAGGATGGGGTATTAATAACTAAACACAACAGACACAAATGCTGGTACACATACTTCGACTGGTTCGTTCGTTACCAAAGCAGTCTGTCGTGAGTAGTTAAGAGTTTGAATTTCCTTGTTTTACTCGCTATTCATATTCCATGCATTGTTGTAATTGTTAATCCCAGACAGTTATTTGTACTCGTAATACAATATTTTCTAGTCTCAATCTCTAGTCCATAGAAAAGCAATTGGTAATGGAATGGGTCACAGACAATATTCAATGGGGAGAAACGTAATCCGAAAAAGTATGAGAACAAAACGAGAAGGGAGCTGATTGATGAAGGTATTGTTGTCGAACAGTTCTGTGAATGAATTGCATTTCATTGTCAATTGTTTTCAAGTGTAAAATAAAATTGTTTTTAGTGTTTTTTTTTTTAATTTAAAACAAATGAAAGCAAATTATCGGATTTAGATCGAAATGTGTTAGGTTTCAATTATAAGTGTGGTTGCTTGTAGATTTATTTATTTCTGTATTGAATGCATTTTTCAATTGAAATGAATTTTCTTACATTCTCATCTTAAACAAATATAAGTGCATGTGTATGTATGTGTATGATTGTATCTTAATCCTAGTCTGAGAAATACAATGTACAATTATTTTAAAGTAATTCTGATAATAAATTTTTGTTGCACCAACTGGAAATTATTGCAAAAGCCTATAATGTCTGATAGAAAAGATTACAGGCGATTAGAAGATGGTCAAATGAACAACTCACCGTACGAAAAGCACACTGACACCACAATGTTAAGAATATTGTCCAATTAAGTTTTTTTTTTTATTTCTTGTGGCAAACATTTTTTAAAACTAATCTAAGTATCCAATACTTAAATTTATGTATAGGTGAATGGCCAAGAAATAATAGGGACAGATCAAAATTCCATAATTTTCATATACACATATTTATATTTACCCTTACATACATAATTGGTCATTAGAACCCATCAGTCAGGATTATTGTGTGTGTAAATTTTATACATGAGTAGCGGAACCTACAGTTTAAAGTCGACTCCGAACGACAGATTTTATAAGAAACTTTTCATGGCAATTTTATTTACTCTCAGAGTTTTTGCCAGAAATCTGTTGAGAGGAAATCGACGAAAAAATACTTTTTGTATTTTGTTTTGATGTCCGGTCTGGGACTCGACGCTAGCCAACGCACTACCTACTTGACCACGGCGACTTCATTTACCCTTACACGCATTAATTAAACTAACTATGCAGTTAAGTTTAAAAATGTTAGAAGAAGTCTAAATAAAATAATTTCAAAAATAATAATTATCACGTATTCTTTGTGGGAAATCAATAAAATCTTTAGAAATATTGTCTGACAGAAATAATACGGACATCGTGAATTTTTAAAATAAAATACAGTAAGACCCCGCTTAATGCTGTTTCAGTGTCACTTTGTAGTGTTGGGATTTCCCTAAATCGCACACTGTATTGATACTTGTGGTATATGTATGCGTGCAAATAAAACGGCCATGCACCAACCAAAAGTGATGCACTATAAAGTGACGATGTAGCTTTTTCAAGGCTCTTTTGTTAGTCTGTCTAGAATACAGATTCCGAATATATTTTCCGAAATCACAATGTATTTACATGGGTTGCCTCGTTTAACGCTGTTTTGATTATCCCTGCAACTTATTGGAACGTATCCCACGCGTTAAACGGGGTCTTACTGTACATATCGACGCCTTCGTCCAATAACATATTACGTTGAAAAAGTGTGTTTTGAGTTATGAATTCACGCAACATACGACTATATTTATATTCTAAGTAGATTTTCCCCTATAACTTTGGAACGGATCGGCGCATCTTAACCAAATTTTGACAGTCCCCGTTTAACGCTGTTTCAGTATTACGCGGTTGAAAATGAAACGGCCATGCAATAACCAAAAGCAGTGCAATAGATAGCGGCGGTGTATACAATGTATCTTTTTGAACGCTCTTTTCTTAGTCTGACCAGAATAAAGATTTTCCGAAAACGCAATCACAGTACGTACGCATCTTTCCTGCGTTACAATTGATTTATTAGATGTCATTAACGTTACTAGGTGTATAAATATGTACGTGTTAAGTTGCCTCGTTTAACGCTGTTTCGTTTAGCGCTGGAACTTATTGGAACGTATCCCCCGCGTTAAGCGAGGTCTTACTGTAATTTAGTTAAAGAATGCAGAATTTAAAAATGCAACCACATTAAAAACACTCTAAGTACACTCAGAACGTTATAGAATGGAGGCGTCGATATGTTTTCCAGATATTACTAATCAAACCATTCAATATTTCATTTACTACAGTGTATCTAAATAAGAATGAATAACTTTTATGATGTGATTTTTATATTGGATTGTCAGTTTGAAATAAGATATCCGTTAAATGGCCGCCACAGCTCTAATGACGGAAGAATTTTTAAGATAGTTTGTTCTGTAATAATTTACTACACGCGCTGTGTGTCACATGGTGATGTTTTGCTGAAAATACAAGGCGATCGATGCATGCAGTTTAACAAAGAACTCCTTTACCATGTTCCTACAACGAATGCCGTTTACAGTCACTGCAATTTAGGTCCCTCTTTCAAAATAACTGGACACAAAATCTGTACAAAAAATCTGCAGCGTGGTGGTTTGTAAAATTATAAGTTGTTCAAAGTGATGCGAATTAAATTTTCGCATTTTTGCTTATTAGACGTGACGCCACGGTTCAAACCCCAGGTCAGATATTTCCAACAAAGCGAAATACAGAAGCGAAAGCAGATTTCTGTCAAAAAATCTGAGAGTAAAAAAAAAAAATTGTCATGAAAGTTTTCCAAAAAGCAATCGTTCGGAATCGATTTCAAACTGTATGGCTCTCCACTCGTGTTTAAAATTAATACACACAACAAAAGCGGTATGAGAAACTGGGTTGTAATCCTGACTAAAAAGGATTGGTTGTAATGACCTACCGGTTTTCTAATCATTGACACCTACTGTGAATTCTTTGAAGTTTGTGAACGGTCTCGGCGAAACTTTCTAAATTTTTGAAATAAATGTTTAAAATTATAATGCATAGTCTCTTCCCAAAGCTCCAAATTTTTAATGCTACCATAATCACAGTTGCCATATGCACAAATAGAAAAACTTTTGGCATCGCCATTACATTGAATTAACAAGATTAGGACAGACATCCATACACAAACACGCGGCATCATTCTCGGAATTTGTTAAGCTTTCCTTTTAGATTAACATTTGCTTTATCCACACACCTCATTCCATTTTAATTAGATCACAAGATTATTACATCGTTTTTATCCAAAATTGTCAATTTCTCCCAATACAGTGTTGTTTAGGGTACACGCTTACACGCATGTATAGTCTTTTGAAGGAATCTCACGAATACATTTTCTATCATCCTTCTGGCAGCTTCAACCCTAATGTAAATAATCGCACAAGATTTTAATTGTTTTCATTGGGTCAGCCAACAAGTATTCCTGAACTTTGGTAGTTAATAAAGCGGTCACTTAGTTGAAGCTTAACCTATTGTTGTTATTTATTTAGTCGGCTCCATGTAGTTCATACCATCTCGAGCGATTTTAGAGAATGGTCACATGGATATAATATAAACTGGTCACTGTGAGCTTGACATCGTTAGAAGATATTCTTGTAGAGTTTTCGTTAGCCGAATAAGTTACAAATCACAGCGGTCCACGAGGCTGTCACAACCGATGCGATCAATTAAAATTTGATTTATACGCCATGGCCATGCAAAATTTCATCATTTTGCTCCACCAGAGACACTGTTGAGGATATTTGAACGATGTTATGATAAATGCCTAGCGGCAGCAATGAATCTAAACGATGAAGTTTCACGCACACTATTTTTAGAGTTTTGATATGTTACTTAAGTGTATTTTATCTTTGGTTAGGATAGGAGTTGATTCTGATAATCTCGACAACTAAATTCTATTTGAATGACTGTATGATGGTAATGCCTTTATAATTTATTATTTAAACGATTATATCAGCTTTTGCGCCAACTTAGTCTTGTTTTTCCAGCCATATTCATTAAAATTTAATTTCCCCAGAATATGTAAAAGAAGTCAAGTCTCAGTGGTGAATTACGTGGAGCGCATTTTAAGACTGAAGAAGAGAGATCTTGAGGCTGCAGAACATGTAGGCACGCCGGCATAGATGACACTGGTACAGGTTAGGAACCAATTAAGAGGAAATAGTGGAGACAGTTAGATGTCTCCTCAACTTTCGATACCCAATCCGGACGCGGATATGAGCATGCAGGGGCCAAAGAGCCAAAAGGACTCCACTCCGAAATAATACCACCGTAGTTCCGGAGTGCTCACAACAATCCACGAGATGAGGGGAAGATGTGACGACTTCCTCTATGGTGCGGTTAGGTACATTTGCCCTCCTCGGCGTAGACAAAAAAAATTATAACTTGCCGTTAACCTTAGGTTTAGTTAAAGGTACCTTTAGCTATAAATAAAGTACCGGAGCAATGTCGATAACACTGCTCAATTGAACAAGCTTTAGTAACAACAGGCTTTGTTTTCTTGTGTTTTTGTTGTATATGCTCATTCTGTTGATATGTGAAGTTGCCATATTGAAAATAATATAAAATATGGCAAGTTCAAACATAAATTTAACTTTAAAAGTTATCTTTAGGATGATCATCCCTTAAGCTTAACACTCACTTCTACCATATTGTCCACTTAAAATAATGAAAACCAATTTATCTGCCCGTTAAAATTTTAACTGTAGTTAACGGCGAGTTATAGTAATGGCTCTAAGAAATTTTATTAAAGAATTTTGTTTCAATTGGTTTGTATACGATCCTCGTATTTTAGACTTCCATTTAAAGTATCTTCAGTTATATGTATGTGTACGTTTTTATTTTCTATTTTAAGAATATACATGGATTTTATATTAAATTTGATATTTACGCTTGAGTGCGAAATGAAATTGTGATTCGAGCACAACAAAGGAGAAAGAGAAAAGAAATGAAAGATAATAGTAAAATGAAAAGAAAAAGGAAAGAATACTTCTACACAGTCATTCACACTTCCAAATCATCCAATTTATTATCCTGCCATCTACTCTTTCATACCCATTTCCCATTTCCATACCCATTATGTGCTGCTTAATTGTCGGTCTAAGGAAATTGTTTTGTCAATATTTTCACAACATGTACGAGTATTTACGATTGTATTGCTAGTGGAGTAGATAAAACAGAAAACTTTATAAGTCTGAAGTGCCATTATAATAAGAATTCCTCTCTCACACTATCTTTATGTATACGAGTATTCGCAGCAACATAAATTAATTAAGATTTTAACATTGACCCGAAGTAATTGAGTGGTTTCATCTCTATCGTCCGGGTTATAGTCTGCTTTGTTTTATTTTTATTATTCGTTCTTATTATCTCAACGTTTTTATGGCCATAAAGTAAAGCAATCTTAAATACTTGTACATACGTATGTATGTACGTACATATGTATGTATGTATGTATATAAAGGATAGTTAAGTGTTTATCGTAAACAAAAATTTTTACAAGTGACGAACACTTACTTGTGTTCACACACATACACTTCTGCACGTTCCACGTTAAACAACAGGAAATAGCACTACGCCATGTAGACCGGAATTAACAATTAAAGACTTGTTTACAAAGATAATCGTTAGATTCTTTCGATTTCCGAATACAGAAAATTTTGTCAGTCATTCTTTTCTAGGGTTTCCTCAATGCTAAGAACGTTTTACATGGTTTTTTATTATTCCTATGAAGCCCAATAAGTATCGTCATTATTCAATTACACTTAAATTTTCTTTAATCTACTGTATCAGATTCTAGTATGATATGGCTGCCATCTGTCGCCACCTAGAAGCGATGGATTCTATGAACATATAAAATGGTATTGTATACATAATTGTATCATTACAATCCTTCAATCAGGAATTACAGCCTAATTTCTCACACAACTTATGTTGTATGTGTTAATTTCATCCATAAGTGCCGGGACTTACAGTTTAACCTCAACCCCGAACTACAAATTTTTTTTGAGAACTTTGTCAAAAATTTGCGGACAAGAAGTCCCCGAAGAAATATTTTTCCACATTTCGTTTTGTGGGACATGTCTGGCCAGTGGTTTGAACCGTAGCCTCTTGTCTAATAAGCCAACACACTACTTACTAGACATCGGCGGTCTTCTATAGGACTTAAAATTATGATAAATATTCCATACAGATTTACTCTTTCACAGGTTGCTTTGTCTGGTCCCTGAGGATTCAATGCTAAAAAGGTTTCCTGGATAGATTTGTAAAACTTATAGCCAAATATAACCTCAAAATAGTTGTAACATTTGAAAAATAATAATAATAATACATTTCGTTTGCATAAAACTATTTCTACCTGACCTGTACAATATAATACAAATTTACATACAATTCAAATATGATATTCACAGAGTAATATAACCTCTTTTGATTTGTTTGAACGTTCATATAAAAATTGTTCTCATTCGAAAAGAGATTAAGAACTGAATGGGTTTATCTAAAAAAAGAAGAAAAAATAAAAAAATAATAATGTGAATAGAGTTACGTACAACCTAGGGATGCCAATCCCGGGATTTTTCGGAATTTTTGGAGATTGTGAATTCATATGTATTTTGTCTCTGCAAAAGGCATTAAAAATTCTATATCACTCGACATCGTTAATAGCATCTGAGATGAGGAAGTAGGATTCTCTTCCATTGATAAATTTTTGGATTTTTGGAACCCAATTATCCCGAAATATCCCGGGATTTTGTTATCCCGATCCCAAAATTCCGAGATTTTTAAAAATCAATCCCGTTTAGTATCCCTAGTGCAACCTAATTACAACGACAAAACAAAAAACAGATAAACAATAACAAATTAACAGGAATTTCTAGAAGTTGTCAAACGTAATGTACGTAATTCGTCATTATAACCCTTTAATCAGGATTACGAACTATCCTCTTACACCACTCATGTTGTGTATAATAATTTTATATATGAGTGGCGGGACCTACATTTAAAATCGACTTCGAACTACAGATTTTTGTGAAATTTTTCATTTTAATTGTTATTTTCTTTCGTAGTTTTTGCCAGCAATCTGCTGAGAGGAAGTCGCCGAAGAAATATTTTTTCACATTTCATTTTATTGAAGATATCTAACCTTGGGTTTGAACCGAGGCTTCACTTCTAATAGGCCAAAATACTATCTACTAGACAACGACGACTACATCTTTGGAAACTTGTTAAATTGCATACTCATTAATTTATAAAACGATTGAAAATATTTCCAACCTGGTGTATTTCATTGGAAATTTAATTGGAAAGTGTTTCAAAACCAGAAAAAAGTTTAGGAAAATTCGATTGCAAACATGATGGCTTTGATAAGGCATCCACACACACTCTATTGTTTTTTTAATTTGCTATAGTTGTGGGTACACATACATATGTACTTACAAGCAGACAAACTCCTACCATAGCTATCTATTTATGAATTGGTTTCGGAGTATTGGAATTAAGAGCACATGTGCCATATCAATCTGGCTTTGTTCACCATACGCCTAAGAGTATTTCATACGTCTTCATGCCATCATTGTATCGTCACTATCTCATCATTTCATATTGCATGTGATTGAATGCTTGTGATAGACGAACGTATAACTTTTTAATTGTGTGGTTAAATCTATCAGGCATACTTATTTCCTTATATGCACGCTATTTTCTCAAGTACGGTATTAATAAATAGGCCACAATTAAATTAACATGATGAACAATAAAAGTACACTTATTTTGGCCTCTTTTAAGGACAAAGGATGAGATAATGAATGGCACGAGCTACAAATGTTTAAAATAAAAGGGAAGAGAATTTTTTAACTTTAAAGAAATTTCTTAACCCTTTCAGACATTGAATGGAAATAGTTGAAGTTGTGAAAGTACTTTGAGGCTGCTGATTTAGCATCTTATTTCAATTTTGTATAATTCGACTAACCTGGTTGTCAGGTGATGTCCAATATATTTGTTCAAGTTGGTCAGGGATCATGGTGCTCATAGACATAAATGTAATTTAAAATTGTACTTATAAGTGGTAATTAATAAAGTAATTAGTTTCGCGGTTTTCATAGGGATAAACCTTGTTTTTTTTGTCATTAATAAAAAATCTCCCATTTCACATCAAACGGTATTTATTCAAAATAACAACATGTGATGCACGGGTGGTACATGGATGGATACAATAATTGTGATATTTTTATTTGTCATACTTATTCGAGCCGTGCTCCACCGTTCACATATAAAAGAAAATAAATGGCATGTCTGGCCTATATTGACACGTAGATGGCTTAAATTGGCCAAATAGTTTACTTTTGACGTAGAAGGCGCATAACAAAATGACTGATAAAAGTTTTCTATAATTTTTTTGGCCAGATTGTATTTAACTTGGGTAATATAATGTTCTCGTTCAAGAACACATTCCGAAGTATAAACTTAGTTTATTAGAAAATTGTTTGAAAGAATTTCTCAAAATCACATCCATGCCCAAAGTCAAATTCTGCGGGCTAGAAGATTATTATTCAGATGAACTTCTTGCAAAGTGACAACGTGCACGTTAATAACCAGGAATTAAACTGGATAAAGCAGGTCATCTGAATTGTCCACATTCGACGTGTTTTCTTTCTTCCATGCTTGAAATGGCATCCATTTTCACGTACTTTAAAAATAACTGCTGGGATGCTACCGTACTTTTATGTTGTATGCACCATTCTTTTCTATTACTTGATTTATATTCTGATCTTTAACATTTTGAAAATTAATCACTTTTGCATCGAACTATCACTGGCGTCGAAATTGGTCATTGGAATCCTTCAATCAGGATTACAACCTAATTTCTAATTGAATGCATACTTTAAAAAGAACAAGGCTTTGCGAAAGTTTTCATGATAATTTTATTTGCTCTGAGAGGAAGTCACTGTAGAAATAATTTTTCATATTCCGTCTGATCATACATACATACATAATTGGCCATTACAACCCTTCAGTCAGGATTACGACCTAGCTTCTCACACCACTTATGTTGTGTGCGTTAATTTTATACATGAGTGGCGGGACCTACAGTTTAAAGTCGACCCCGAACGACAGATTTTTGAGAAGCTTTTCATGGCAATTTTTACTCTCAGAGTTTTTGCCAGAAATCTGCTGAGAGGAAGTCGCCGAAGAAATATTTTCCGTTTTGATGTCTGACCTGGGATACGAACCCGGGCCTTTTGTCTAATAAGCCAACACACTACCCACTACGCCACGGCGACTTCCGTCTGATCCCTTCCATTTAATAGTCGAATACACTACTACCTAGATATACTATATACACTACTATAGATATCGTATGAGAAGCGTGTGTAACGACTAAAATCTACGGTCCAGCAGAACATTCTTTGCACAAAGGTAATATTTTGTATTTAGTGGGATCAGAAAGATGTGAAACGTAATGAGCTATTAAAAATAGGTCAGACTCTTTTGGGAGAGGTGAAATTTTTTCAAAATGACCAAAAAAGTCCTTAATATGTCAATAGACACTAGGCCATAATATTCTATAATAACAATGCTAGACTCTATAAAGTATCACCCGCCAAAAAACTTTTTTTTTGCAAATACTTTAAAAAAAACTACTGAATATTATCACAAATTTCTTTTCTTATTTGAAAGTACAATCCTTCCGGTTAATAATCGAAATTAATTTCATTCAAATGGCTGCATCGGCCTCCTCCACGGACTAACTTACATGATCGGTCCAATTTTTAAGCACATTATCGATTGTGTGCAGTGATTTCACCAATGGCTTAGTATTTGTGCTTTACAGCATAAATTGTCTATGCTTTCGCCATACAATGACGCACCCACAATATCAGTCAACGGTGTCAAGGGCAGCTCGAGTGCAAACGACATCAATCTGCGCGATAAGCGATCTTCAAACATATGTACGCTGTGGCAAGTAGGCCGCCATTGAACCAATTTCAATTTCCTCCTCTACAATTTTGTGATAGAAGGGCCGCGCAAACATTGCTTAAAATTGGACCGATCGTTGTGGCTACAGCTGCCAACGAGGCAGCCATTTGAATGAAATTATTTTCCATTATTACCCGGAAGGATTTTACTTTCAAATAAAAAAAGAAATTTGAGAAAATATTCAGTAGTTTTTTCTTTAAAGCATTTTCAAGAAAAAAAAAAGTTATTTGGCGGACCCTTTATTTGGATTCGACGTTTCATCTCAACCGTCCTGTTGCCTAGATCTAACCTGTCCTGACTATCGTTTATTTCGTTAAATGTAGAACGCTTTACTAGAATGCACGCTTTGCACTTCAAAGCAGAGAATTAATAATTGCCTCGATTTATAATTGGTGGTATTCAAGAGAAAGATGGAAAAAAATCGTAGTTCCGTTGGAGAAGCTGAAAGGAATTTAAATTGAACTTTCTTTAAAAAAAAACGGTTTTAATAAAGCATTTATTTTCCATAAAAAATATTGGTTTTTAAGTTGTACCACCAATAGAAAGATTTTTTACTTCCGAGATGCCCTGATAGTGCGCTAGACTGATAGCATTAGGATCGTGTATTTGATTCCCACCAGAGTCTATGCTCTGCGACACTAACCGAGAATATGATCAAAGTTAATCAGCTCTTATATAATTCAATATAATTTGTAATTGTATTTAGTTCAGTAAGTAAATAAAATACTTACCTTTGGCTGTAAAGGTCCGAGAGGAATTAAGTTTAATGAACGTTTAGCAAATGAAGATTCTATCAGCAAAAGGAAGCTGAACGTATTATTTTGTACAAAAATATTCTCAGACATTATCCAAAAGCTATATATAACAATGGTCAAGAACCATTAAAGGCGTTCTCTGTCATTAATTGCTACTTCGGTAACCTTCAGTGCATCACAAAAAAATTCCTACTCCTTGCAAATAAACGTCTGCTGACTGCTGCTACTGTTGAAATTGTTTTTAAGTAATCCTAGTAACAATCGTAGAAACAATTAAAAATTTAATTTTCCCTGCGTAATTAAATTCAATTCCCTTAATTATTCCCTCTTATATAATTTCACACTTCAATAAAATCTACATGGGTTTGTGCGTGAGCATTTCATTTGCTTAATAAGATGTCTCTTTAAAAAAAAAAAACGAAAATTAAATTCATTTGTAACGATAAAAATCTTTCACTTTTAGAAGTAAAAGAAACAATTTCCGTTACATGCCAACGTGTAAGATTTAAAACGGAAGTAGTAGCGATGAAGTAGTCCCTTTATATCATCAACCATTGGCACTTAACTTAATTCGAGAGTTCACGGATAGAGAGGGAGAGGGAGAGAGAGAGAGAGGAAGAGAGAGTTGGAAATAAGCTTTAAAACTTCTATTGTATCATCGTTTTTATCTTTTGCTTCTTCTAAGGCAGCTGCTTTTTTCCTTTGTCCAAAGTTGAGTGAGTACTCACAATATTCTCCCGCATCTCTTCTATGGCAGACAGTATTTTACATTCTTTTTTTTATGAATTTTGCTTTTGTTTTGTTAACATTTCCAAATACAACTTCAAACTTCATTCTGTCGCGGCTCACTTCAATGTAATCGAGACCATGATTGCTAAAGTGTTCCTGCTGCAGGTGACGGTGACGATGTCTTGGCAATGACGGTAAAGGTGATGATATCATCCCTATTATTAAACGCTTCTATTTTTATGTTTTCAGTGTTTTTCGTTTTTATGAGTTTTACAATTCATTTTCTTAACATGCCTTGCCTTCTATCTCATATTGCCACCTTCCTTTTGGGGTATTTTTTTTTTATCATCAAAGTGTTTCACTTTGGCACTTAATAAAAATGTAAAGTTTCCCTTTTATGCTCTGTCTTTATGACATTTACGTTTACCCACGTAGAACAAAGACCGCTTTTGCAGCAACGAAATCATTTGTTTCGCATATTGGAAGTACAAGCTTTTTTTTTTATATATTATTCCACCTCTAACTCTATTTCTTAATTCCTTTCTATCGAGTCCGCCATTTGACGTCGTTTTTCAACTAGTGCTTATTTCGTGAAAGGTAACACTCGGCTCATGTCTGATTTGACAGATAATTAGTTTTATCCTTCCGCTGAAGGAATATGGTTGTGTATATGCGTTTTCGCTTCGCTAAGTGGGCTTGTGATCGACTTACAGTAGATGGCGACTTTGGCAAAAAAAATCATCTTTTCAGATGAACCACCATTTTGATCTTGGCGGGTATGTCAACAAGCAAAATTATAGCATTTGGGGCACAAAAACTCCGCATGCATATATTGAAAAGCCGACGTACCCAAAATGAATCACTATTTGGTGCGAATTTTGGTACAGAGGCATAATTGGTTCATTTTTCTTTGAAAATGAACAAGGAGTGGCCATTACAGTCAATGGCCATCGTTATCGGGCCATGTTGAACGAAATCTATTTTCCATTATTAACCGTACTTTCAAATCAACAAAGAAATTTGAGAAAATATTCCGTAGTTTTCTTTTAAAGCATTTTCAAAAAAAAAAAAAGTTATTTGGCGGGCCCTTTACTACTCGAGTCCTATCTTTGGTTTGGCGGATGACAGGTATTCATTATTCATATTCCTGTGACCATCCACTTTGGAGATTCACACGAATTGGCTTATTCATCTCAGATTATATTGCTGAAAACAATTAAATGAATGTTATGTACAGCCATTGGACTAAGTTTATATGGTAATGCAGTTTTAAAATTAAAATAGTTTTGTTTGACAGCTAATATCGCTATTTGTACAAATGTTGCAACGATACTATGTTTGTTAGGTCGGGGTGATAGCTCTGATACCACAAAGCTCACTTGAGCACGTATAGCGGCCCGTTTTGATTCTACGGGTGAATGCTGTCCCTCTACTGACCAAGTGCTACCAAAATCAGGGAAGTGGAAGAAATTGGTGAGCGCAAGAGCTGCACAGATACTATGTTCACTAAGGTGTCAACTTCACGATCGCCATGTTGTGCTATCGAAGTAATAAAAATAATTCGCATTATTGTCGTGCTTCGACTGCATTAATTGAGTTTTCTCAACACTCTTTCTAAGATTTAAGAACGCAGCAGCTTCCAGCAAGTGCGGGGTGAGACAGTTGTTAACAGAATAATCGATGTTGCTTAACTTCTCTAAAAGGTTCCATTGTATGCTGCTTACAACTTTACAATTCGTTTTCAGCATCTCTACATCACACAAGAACATGAGAACAGTTTTGGACAAAGTTTACAAAAAAGTCGTGAATGACAATCTTTTCGTTAAAGAGACAAACTCGTAAATGCAAGCTTTTTATTTCATTAAATCTGATTCGACTTTTCGTATTTCCGAACAGTTCACGTGTAAAGGATAATGATATTTTCATCTGTCAGTATACCTCACATGACGTCACATAAAAAGGGTTCAATTGGTTTTTAAGCTGAAGGAAAAATATGAAAAGGTATGCGTTGTATTCCTTTGATTGTGATCAATAATTGATACGATCAACGCAGAACATCCAAGACCGAAAAACCATCGTATTCACAACGTAACACCGAGTCCATAGCTCTCGTCGCATACTTTGCATTAATATCGCAGACATAAAACCATTTTGTGGTCGGGTAAGGTAAAGTTTCTGGCAACCTCCTGAACGATCTTTATCTTACTGTATGCCTCCACGTGGCGCCTCCTGGATGCCATACTAGTACCCGTGAACTTTAAATTGGGTTGTGCGTAGGGCTTGCAACCCATCGCGTGAAAAAAATCCAATGAAAACCAGAACACAAGTCCCTACAAAGATCCCTTTGAAGGCTGACGAACTACAATTTAAGCTTAGGTACATAAAATGTCGGCACTATTCACAGGTTAGGCACTTCTGCCGCTGGCGAGTGCCCTCATAAAATGCAGGACTAACATCACTGTTAATATTATAGGCCTGCATCATCTGTTACAAGGCTTTGCCATCTGCCATCCCTGAAAAGTCACAATTCGCAGCAAAGCAAAATTTTACAACATAAGCCTTATTTGTGCGATGTGCTGCCTAGTCATAAAGAGGTCAAAGTCGCGTTTATGCATCTTAAAAACAATGAAGATAGAGATGCTCCCCACCGAATTGTTTAAGGTCGAAATGAGAAGAAATGAGTTGGTAGGGCGCATATAAAAATTGGCTGGAGGAGATTGCAACCTCAGTGTCCTCTGTCCTAAGAGATGACTACAGGCCTTCTCCCTATTGCATACAAGGTTCTGTGTGAACGACTGATTGGAACTTATCATTAAGGCTTCATACCTAGCAAATCCACTATCCACCATATCTGCGGCGTTAAGCTGTAGGTACCGCCACTCATGGATTAAAGTAACACGCCAATTAAGTAAGCAACATTCTATTAAAAAAGATATTTGAGACTACATTAGACCTAAATTTATAAGTTAGGAATATAGTTATTCATCATGTAGTGATTTAAAATTACATTCTATTGGTTCTCTGCTTAATCGTACACTTACAAAAATTCTTGTCAAACTTAAAAGTAAGAAATCGTTGATAGGATAAAATCAAGAGAGTTTTTCACTTGTCGTCCCCTTTCTTTTGTGTTTTGGAAGATTTTGTGTGAATATGCTGGTATTTTTTATGACCGTAAAATTCTTTTACGACATCGCGTCTTCAAATTGGAACGATGACATTTTGATGACTGCGTACAGTTCGTCAAATACCAAAGGGATGGGTTTTACATGTCAAAGCATTTAAAAGTGTCGGTATCTTTTTGTACATTTTTTTTGCCGCATAAGAAACATGCTTTTTAAATTTACATTCACCAGTTTCCTCTCTCCCGCTTTTGCTCGCGCTAAGCCTCTTCATCAACTTCCTCTTTACACTTTTTTTGTTGTTATTTTTTGTAAGTCTGAAGAGCCCAAAAAGATGAGTATCACTAACACATCATCATCTAAAAAGTGCTTTTGGAAATACAGTGAGAGACAAAAATATTGTAGACAAACATATTGTTACGTTTTTACCATTTAAAAACGTTAAAAATATGAGTTCGTTGATTGAAAATAAAATAAAAATAAATTTGTGTTTAATTTTAAATTCTTTATTGATGTTCGAACTTTTTCTACGTATACAACGATAATTTTCACAATATGTGCTTGTTCGTTGTATTTCTTTGCTTACCACCTTTTTGTAAGCAACACCACTTGTTAGTTATTCTTCTTTGCTCACAACCTTTTTGTAAGCACAACACTAACAACTTCACACGCAACTTGCCTGCACACAAGTCTGACTGAATTACAGCTCGATCTCGTGTCTTCACACACAACTGATTGAATTCTCACTGCAACCAACGTAACGTCGTAATTCGAACTCCATCAGTGCTTTTTTTTAACTAAAAGAAAAAAAATAAATAAAAACAAAATTGATATCAGAATGTGGAAATATTAGTTAACCTTGCGTACTTATGAAAAAGTTTTTTTCTTTTTTGTTTGTCCTAAATATTTACAAGTTCTATTGCTAGCATGCTGAAAATCTGTGGTAGAGTTACATCTAAGGTGTTTTTACCGTAATTGTTATGGAAGCTACCAGCTTCAAATCTACCTGTCGCTTTTTGCCTTATGTTGTACTGATGATCAATCCTTTTGAGAAACCTTGAGTCATTATAGAATTCAGTTGGTAATGTTTTGTGCTCGCTCTGTCTTTCCTTTTAAATCGCTGTATCAACAGTGTAATGAATGCTCTCGAAGCAGGATGACGGCCTTCGGGAAAGATCCAAAAATTTAAGCAAGTTGTTTTCATTATTGTTGTTTGTTACTCTTATATGCATTTTGTTTTTGCTTGTTTAGTTCTTTGTTCGCTGCACTTTGTTGTTGGTTGTTTACATCTTTTATCTCCTACATTTTTTATGCTTATGTTGTTCCTAATTTTTGCTTATTTGTTGTTTTCGGAGCTTTCGTTTACTATTTTAACGACACTATCTCCACTTTCATGACAACATTAACTTACACGCGTTCGGTTTTGTACGCTTTGATCTTGCAAATCTGAAATAAGAATAATAAATTGTGGTAAAAATACGATTTTTAATCGTCTTGTTAAGACTTTAAAGCTTTTCATTATATTTTGCATAGGGCCTTATTCTCTGGATTTAGCTTTGAGTACCTATTTCTTGTTTTGGCGATATCAAAAAAACATGTTCACGTGGCGTCACTATCTGTCTGCTTATGGTGCATCTTATTATTTCATTCCCTGTGTATGTTTCCGCAAAAAGTATTTATATAACTCCTTTTTGAGCGCCCTGGTAGTCTAGTGGGTGGTGTGCTAGACTATTAGTGTAAGGGTCGTGGGTTCGATTTCCACCAGAGGCTCTGGTCTGTGACACTACACCAGGCATATGGTCGAAGTTACTCAGTTCGTATGTGATTATAATATAATTTGTAATTGTATTGTAATTCTTAAATAAATAAAGAAAATAACTCCTGTCTGCAATCTGGATATTATAGGTTCTAGTATACCCTACATTCTTTAGTATGTTCTCACATCATTTGCCAATTACTCATAATTTATTATTTGATTACGAACCTGAATTTCAAGCTTTGAAGCATCTGAGGACCGATGAGATATACTTCTCAGTATTAGGCTCAACTTTCAGCTTAAAATTATTGGGCCTTTCAACAGGAACTTCGAACTTCCACATTTTATAACAGCCATCTCTTGAGGCTATGTCTGGTAAAATAGTTTGCATTTATTCAGTTTGTTTTTGTCGGATGAAGGGGTGTATTCATTAAGAAGTATCTAAATTCTAATCCTCTGATGCAGTAGACGATCAATCAACGCCCGTATGTTTTCAAAACGCGGGGAGGAAACCAGGTTAGTCGAGTCTTTCTATCGCAAACCAAAATTTGAAGACTTGGTCCTACACCCGTGCAAAATTCTACTGATCCTGGAACTCGAGGCAAATGCTTTGTAGATAACTGACTCTAATATTCATTAAAAAATCATCTCCATCGCTGAGGTCAATAATGAGGTCAAATAAAGTACCAAAAAGCCAGTGTTTTGGGGAGAATTAGGAGTTGACGGCATATTTAGAGCACATATACATACAGTGGCTCACAGCTTATTTCAACCAGCACCTTTAAAAAAAATTAAGCTCGTATAATTTCGAAACAAAACAAGATATTAAAAAAATAAGAGTTCTTGGAATATGTTTAAAAATAAAGAAAAAAAAGTTTTATTCAGTCTCAAATGTAAACCTACAACCATAAAATCAAAAATATAGGAACCCAATTCGTCACAGTTTATTTCAACCCCTTACTATAAACAATTAAACGATTTTTTAAGTAATAGTTTTAATTTCAAAATTTAATATGACTTCCTATTTGCTTTCAATCTGTTTTGGATTGATTTCACTTTCTAGTGGTTTGGTGAGTTATTTGTGCCAATTCCTTTTTCAAAGCTGCTATAAGGTCATTCTTTTTTGAAATCTGGTGTTGACGGAACCTTTGATCACAAATTTTCCATAAATTTGGGATTGAATAAAACTTTTTTGTTTAATTTTTAAACTTTTTTAAAGTGCTGGTTGAAATAAGCTGTGAGCCACTGTACATAATTGGTCACTACAACCCTTTAGTCAGGATTAGAACCAAATTTTTCACACAACTTATGTTGCGTGTGTTAATTTTATACATGGGTGGCGGTACTTTCAAAGTTATTGTCAATAATCTGTTTTGAGGAAAAATCGCCGAAGGAATATTTTTTTTATTCGAGATACTGAACCGAGGCATCACATTAAAGCCAACACTACTACCAATCTACTAGAATACGGTGACTTAATCTCACACTCACTTTGTTTTATTAAATTTGAAAATAGAAGCGCTTAATGAATGATTCGGTACATATGTATACAGTGGACAAAAGGCTTAGAACTTCAATATATTTTGACAAGAAAAAAGTCCCTACAGTTTTAATACATTTCCACAAAGTCCCGATATGACTTCAAGAGAGTATTTAGGAGAACATTTGAAAGAATGGCTACGTAATCGCTAAACCTCAAACAAAAGTCAATTGAAAAACTTGCTCATGATGCCACCAGAAAACGCTAAACAACACTTGTACATTCAATTCCAAACGGGTTAAATGGAGCGTTTGACCTTACGTGATATTCTACTAAATACAAGAGATAACATTATCATATATTAGGCCTTTGAATTTTAAATTTACTTAGGATTCTCCTTGGGGGTACCTATGGTCTTTTCGTTATTTTTCTCTTGTTTTATGAAAAACATTAACAAATTTTTTGTTTTATAACAAAATAGAAAGAAATTAATAAAATAAATATAAAAACATAAATTTTTAATACAAACTATAGGTTAAAATTCATGAAATTGTAAAAATATGTATATGGGAGTACTAAGACTTGTGTTGTCCACTGTATGTATACATACATATATTGGTTATGAGAGTTCCTGGAAAGAATCGAACCTACAACTCTCACATTACCGACTTGAAAGGTAAAGATGTACAAATTAGTGCCTGTAGATTGGCGGATAAAAATTCAATTTAAAGACAAGCTAAGATGTGTTTAGAGAAACTCCACTTCCAAAAAAAAAAAAAAAGAAACTAAAAACTTTATTTTTTACAAAAAAATTTTTTTTAGAATATTTACTTATATGTTTAAAACTTTTGATTCGTACTGTACCGTATATTACGCCAACGCTATGTTAAGTCTATGAATACGTTTTTGTTAAGTGTGTATGTGTATGAGCATGTAAAAGGACGAGAAAAAGAAGAGTGACTAGGCTAAAAATTATAAAAGATACTTGAGTTGCAGTTTTATTTTCGAATGTACATGCATTTTGCATTCAAATTAAAGTAAAATGCAGGAGAACAAAAAAAAAATGGAATTCATCATCATTATTATCACCAGCAGAAGCAGAAGCAAAAACAGAAGCAGTAGCAGTCGCAGCAGTGACACTGTCAAGATTATTATATTGCCAAAGGATCTCTGGGCGCGTGGGTTTGTTATTTTTTTTTATCTTTCCCACTGACTGTATATAAATAAAATCCTTAATTTACAGAAAGGCTGCTAAAAACAAAACATTGGGGGTTTTTTTTTATTGTGTTTGTTTTAGAACATCATGACAACCAACAAAGGCTAAACATTAAATGCATACAAAGCGACTTAAAACACTCATAATTGCAGTTGCAGTTGCCAAAGAAAATCCCAACTCAGCTCTCAGCAAAAGAGAAATTTGCTAAAATGCAGATACAAATGCATTCACATTTGCATTTACATTTACGTTTACATTTACGTTTACGTTTACATTACACAAGAACGTACATAAAATTACACAAAGAAACATCATCATGTCTATGGATGGCATTTGTCATTCTGTTGTTATTCTAAAAACATAAATACATACATACACGCATACATACATACTTACATACATTTTTAATCTGCTTAAGGTTAATTTCAACAAACACGCAGTTTTGCAAATACATACACAACATGCATACATACATACATACTGTTTTACAACCGTGAGCCTAGAAACTTATTAAATACATACACAGAGAGATGGCAACAATTCATTATAAAAGACGCCTTTGTTAACGGTAACGGTGATGGTAGCCCATAAATATGAATAACATTATACGGGCGGCTAACAAGTACTTGCAATTCTTTTATTCCTGCAAGCTCAACAAAGGGCGTACATGACCTTTTAATTGTATTTTAATTTCTATGCTAATCAAAAATGCAACTACTTTGTTAATTTTCTTCTTCTTCTTTTTTTTTTGTTTGCTTTCCGGCATAATAAATTAGTTTTTAGTTAAGTTAATGTGAAGTCTTTAAACTTTGGCAGTCACTTCCAATGGGTATTGCTTTTGTAGTTTTGTATTCTAAAATCTTTAAAGTTTTTACTGTCTTACATGGTGTAAGAGTATAAAGAAAATTTTTAATGGAATTAGTCTGCAACAGATCATAAAAAAACTAATTATTTGGCCACAAATTGTGAAAGGTTTGAGGTCTCTGAAATACGATATTTACTTTTCCTCGTCATTATTGTTAAACTGTACATTCTCTTTTATCAATAAAATTATTACTTTGTATATAATATTGTTTCATTTTTACCTTTTCAAAACGTTTATGTATGAGTTTGTTTATTGCAAACCAAGTAAAAACAAATTTGTGTTTATTTTAATGAAACTTTTTATTATTCACACTACTTTTATATCACACTGTTCAAACTTAATCGATACAACGTACGCAATAGTAGCTACAACAATTTATTGCTTTTCCGATATTATTCACACACTATTCGCTACTCTGTTCACAACGGATATCTTCGAACCACGACTTTTACTTCATACGCAACTGCACACAAGGCTGACTGAATTTACTCTGACTGCGTTGCTTGTCTTGTCTTGCCTTTTTATATGCGAACGCCTTCAGTCCGATGATGGTTCTCGAAGTAGAAGGTTCGCGTTCGCGCTTTCTCGAGAATTCTATAGCTACTGCATCGTTGTTTGTGTACTATGTTCTCGTTGGTTGTTGTTGCGTTCGCTTATTTGTTTGTCTCTTGTTCTCTCACACTTGTTGCAGCTGGTTTACTTATAATAAGTTCGATGCATGTGTTGTTAGTGTGTTTTTGTGTGCCGCATTATCTTTGTATTCGTTGCTGATGTCGTTTATGTTAACGTTAAACGATATTAGGTCGTTTCGACTATTTTTGCGTAACAATATTTTATAAGACGGTTAAATAAGCACTCCATCAAGGAGTTTTAGAGAAATTATGATTGGTATGGTTTGAAGTTTTTCTAATAGAAAGAAGTGCCAACTTTATTAGATTCGACGGCCGAGTGTCTCTCTAAGTGTGTACTACTTTTAATAGAATAGATTCATGACACGCATTCAGCTGCAGTAGATGATTGTCTGCCAATGCTATTTTTCTTCATCATTGCCAACAAAACTTGTATAAAATGTCACGATTCGATTTACATTTGGGGATTCAGTTTGTATTATTTTTTTTTGCAATAACTCGTCCACATATGTATAGTCTTTTCCTGAAGCCTTGCTGCTTCACACTTGTTCATCTGGAAAGCTTCTAATATAACACCAATTCTAACAACCCTTTACTCAGGACTACGACCTAGCTTCCCACACCCTAATGTGATGTTTATTATTTTTATGCATGAGTGGCGGTACCGATAGTTAAACGATAAAATTTTAATAAACTTTTCATGGTAATTTTATTACTCTCAGAATATTTGCCAGAAAGCTGCTGAGAGGAAGTCTGGTTGGAGATGCCTGAATTACGGCTTGAATTGTGGTCTCACATCTAATAAGCTAACATACTACTTAATAGACTTCGTCGAGTTTTTTACTTTATATCGTCGTCGAAAATCCAAAATTACGTATCATAAAAAAAATCAAAATCGAGTTTTTGATTGATTATGATTCGTGAGGTTATTATATCTCTACCAATTTTTAGACTTTTGCGACCAAAAATAACATTTTTATATCAATAATTCAAAATGTTTCTACGTGTGGAGTAGTTGATATTTTATAACTTTTTTGTTTCTCCTGTAAAATGCGAAAAATGTTTGTTACGTTCTTTTAAATTTTCGACGACGATATTTAACATAATTATTACTTTATCTGTACTGTGTTTATTTTCAATTACTTTCGCAATCAACCTATAACCTTTATTATTGTCCTGAAGAGCAGCCATTGTGCTGCGACCATATATAATCCATTATACTGCCCACAAACGGTATAGGTCTTCCTATAATGTTTCTTTCAAGTGTATTGCCCCGGCAAATTTATAGATATTGTTCGCTCTCAACAAGGACAATTTCCTCCCAGGTGTTTCCTCCAGGGATGTGTCACTGCTTCACAGGTTCCAATAATGTTTTCTGTTGATTCATTCTCATCATAGTAGACTTTAGGTTGACATGATTTCCATTCTGAACAAGTCCAGTGTCATGTCAAAAGACTATCCTCAGAGTGTTTGATGCATAACTCGATACTCTTTCTAAAAAGGTTTGTTTGCCCGTTTGGTCTGACAAAAGACTTTGCCCCGGTTTATCTTTTCTTTGAGTATAACTTTGCAAGCATCTGTTCTGGTATTATAATGCAAGCGCATCTGCCTGTTCATTGCCGAAAATTTCTAAATGACGCAGCAGACGTAACCCGGAATTTATTACATCTTTAGATGGCATAGATTTCGAAAACTCCGGTTTCTATCCCCAGATCTACTCTTGAACTTCATGTTTGCCACAAAATGGTGTATTATAGTCAGCATTTCATAGCTCACTGAATCAAAATTATCGTAGAAGTTGACCGTGAAAGTGGAAATTGAGAAATAAACTCACCAATGGCGGAATAAGTGGAAAAGGTGCCATCCACATAGTGATAACGGGTAGAACTATTTGAAAATGTTTCAGCAAATTGATGGAAAAGGCGCGAAGCACTGAATTCTTTAGAATACATTTACAACTACATATCTCTAGACGAATACAAAAGTGCTATATGAACGTACAGTGTTGTTCAAAAAAATAAATTCACCTGGTATCCAAAAAGCTTACTATATCTAAATCTTTTATATGTAAAAAAGTAACTGCACTTTGTGTACTGACCTCTTATGAATATAATTTTGTTACATTTCAAAAATTTGAAGTGTCACTCTCCTTTTGGAAGTATAGATTTGGTCGTGATGTTAGATCATGGTGTATCTGCTTTATTGACCAGCACTGTACATACATATATACATTTATGGACAACAGTAAATTATAAATTTTTATATTTCGATTAAAATTAAGCGGGGCTGCTAAAGTAAAGGAAAAGGAACTTTCTTCAAGGAAAACAGATATTGCACGAACAACTAAAGAATGACAAGAAAAAATAAACAACAAAAACAATATACATTGATCATTACTACCCTTTAGTGAGGGGGTTACGACATTACCTCTATCATTACTTATGCTGTGTGTGTAAATATGGCTGTTTATATATGAGTGGTGGGATCTACAGTTTAATCTCGACTCCGAAGGGCAGATTTGTTTGAGGACCTGTTCATGTCAATTTTAAATTTAATTTTACTTTTGCCAGAAATCTGCCGAGGAGAAGCCACTGAAGAAATATTTCTTTAATATTTCGTTTTAATTTGAACCGTGGCGTCACGTCTATGAAGCCAACACACTTCCTGCTGGAAAACAGAGACTTCTAACACAACACAAACCAAAAAAAAAAAATAAAGAATTAAAAGAACAACACAAATAGTGAAATCTCGAAGTTGCCAGATGTAAAAAACGGATTGTAAATAGAGCAAACGGTAAGACAATGTCAGTCAGTACACATAGATTTGTAATAAAAAGTGAGCCAAGAGTATTGCACGCCGAGTGTTTGTTAATAAAGGATAGTGAATGAAGTAGATAGAATAGGATAAATGAACAACGATTAAAAACAAATAATTTCTTTTATTTTAATTGCAATCTCTCCACGGAAAATTAGCGAATCAGTAGTTGATTCAATAATCTAATACAGTCGTTGCTACATAACTGGTATCACCTCCAATTGCAATTGAATGCAGAAAAAGAAAACCAAACATTGAGTGCTATTGCCACCATTGCGAACTTAAATTGTTTAATAAAGTAAAATTATTTGAATGCATTGAACATTGAGAAATTCGATTGCAATATGTCCCAACTCAAAGTATTGTAAAATATCTGAAATTCTGTCAGAGTAAGCACTTTCAATCTTAGTGTTCAAATTTTTCCGAGTGGTAATACATAGAAAATAATCTCAAATAGCAGTGGAAATGTTAACTTTTTATATTATTCAGATTGGGACATGCATGTAAATTAAATTTTGAAACTTAAATGAAATAAAATTCCAATGGCATAAATTTACAAACATCCATACGTACATACCTACAGTGAGGGGCACAAATGAGTACATGTTTATACTTTGGGGGCTTTTTATTGAATAAAACTAAAATTTAGCATTTGGTGCTTAACAAAATACAATAAAATTTAAAATCGAAAGCTTCAAGTTCTAAGAATAAAACAATCAAAGCAAAGATAACCCACATGTACTCAATTTTGCACGTTTGCTTTTTTATGATATGTTTGCACTACTTTGACTATTTTAAGAAAATATTAGTTAAATATTAATTACTTAATCTCGTTGAGCAAATATTTTTTGCAACTCATAGAATAAAAATCAATTTCAATTAAAAAAAATGAAGAAACTCTCCAAATCAACTGAAGATATTATTGTAGCTTTGACTGGAAGTGGCTATTTTACCAGGAAAATTTCAAAACAAAAAAAAACTTGGAGTTAGTTAGTCAGTAGTCATCAGAGTCCAAAAACGTCGTGCTGTAGTTCTCAAGCCTCAAGTCAGAGGTCGTAAAAATCGACTAACTAATGCAGATGCTCGTCTAATGGTAACAAAAATGAAAAGGGACAAATTTTTAACGCCAAAAGGAGCTTCTTTGGCAATCGGGAAAACCGTTAGTCGATGGACGCCAAGTAGAGCTCTTAAAGATATTGGCAATACCTCAGCAATCAAAAGGAAAAAACCTGCAATTCTGGTAAAAATGTAAATGCGCGATTAAAGTTTCCCAGAGAACACAGAAATTGGACAGTGGATGATTGGAAACGTGTGATTTGAAGGTAAGCAATATTGCTGGCGCCGCCATGGGGAAAGAGTTCAAAGACACCATGTTAGGGAAATGCTGAAACACGGTGGAGGATACCTCATGGTATGGGGTTGCTTTGCCACCATTTTGCCTCAGAAAACTGAAAAAAATCAATAATATCATGAAAAAAGAAGATTATTTGAGAATTTTGCAGATCCATCTTCCCGATTTTGTCGACAAGAGCAGCATGGCGACCCCAAACATACCACCAAAATCGTAAAGAATGGCTGGCTGATTGAGTAAAATTTTCAATTAGTGCAGTGACGAGCACAAAGACTTGACTTCAATCCGATTGAAAATTTGTGGTCAATCGTACAGAGGCAGTTGGGGCATTACTGATCAGCCCCAACCAATTTAAATGAGCTTTGGCAATGGATTCATCAGGAGTAGGCAAATATTCCTAAAGAAATTATAGAGAATTTGGTGGAGAGCATACCAAGTCGAGTAGATGAGGTTTTATGTAACAAGAGCCTTTGGACTAAATATAATTTGTCCAAAATGGAATGGTGCAAAATTGAGTACATCCGAGTTATTTTTCTCTTGATTATTTTTTTTCTTTGAATTTAATAATTTAAGTTTTGAATTTCATGTTATTTTGTTAGGTACTAAATACTAATCAAAAACGAAAATAATTTTTGGATTGCTTTATCACTTTTATTTTTATGCAACTAAAATTGCTTAGAGTCCAAACATGTATTCATTTGTGCACCCCACTGTATGTAGCTGACGTACGTAGGCATAAATGTAAATTTATATTCGCTTTTAATATGTAAAAATGCTTGAATACAATGGAATATTTAATAACGAACAATACTTTTGGAAAATGGAACAAAACTCGTTATTGAAGATGTCATTGTCATACGGAAACCGACAGATAAAAAGACCCTTTCTTTCTCTATGGGGAGGCAAATAGTTAGGCAGGCAGACATGCAAAGATACGCAACAACAATATGAAAACAATATAATGCTCGTATTAAATATGCAGAATAAAGGGACTCTCTTTCGCGTTTAATCACATACATTCTTTCATACCCCGTATATCCTGTATTCTTTCGTTTCATTCAAAATCATAACGTGCATACATACTGGCATAACCCCCAGTACATCCTTTCAATAGTTTAAATGAAAAAAAAAAAACAAAAAACTTTCATTCTCTTTTTAGATTTAAATTTAAAATAATTTATCAGATTTTGAAATAAATTTTGTTTTCTTTTTTATTTTTTGAATGCGTGTTAACTTTATGAATAAATGAATTTAATTTAAGCATAAAGGCGTCGAAATGATTTTTGATTCGATTTGGTTTGATGTCTGTCGTCGCATGATAATGAAGTTAAATAAGGGGTGCGCAAGTCAATTAAAATTTTATTGTTTAACGCCACTTTTTCACGATGTACAACCTTAGAGTGGCAAAAGACACAACAGGAGTAGCATTCAAAAATTCAATTGCGATGATAATTAAAATATCACAACATTTCCTGATGGTAAATGGGCGAACAGAGTAAAAGGATTGGCGGTTTAAAATAAACTTCTAAAAAGAATCACAAGTAAAGGTCGTTGTGATAATTTGTAAAACTATTTTTTATTAGAATTCTTAAATTTAATTGTGAAAGACTTCAATTTAAAAAAAAAAAAAATCTGCTAATTTGACTGACAAATTCTCTAAGTAGAATTCTCTTCAGAAGCATGTACAATTTTAATAGAACATTTTGTTTGCTCGTATAAAAGTGTCTGACCCGAGCATAACGTGAACTGTTTTCTAATTCTTGATCCAATAGCTATCCAGTCCAATAAGTCACAGAACCGCTTCTTTTAAAATGTTATGTTATGTTATGGCACAAATACTTGATTTTTGAACTTTATTTCTCCAAACAGCCAATTTTTATTTTCAATAATTTTTCTTTTTTTTATAAAATTCAACGGTTTAGCTTCGTCTTTCTTTCATTTTTTCTCTAATTTATCTCTACTTTTGCGATATTTAATCGATTTTCTTTCCTCCCTTTTCTAAAATTTTCAATTATGTTAAGTTAACAGTGTCTGTTAACATAACATTCACTGTTATGGGAATATAACTTTCGTAAATAAGTTGACACAAATTTAGAAAAGCAGTAATTTTCTGATAAATAAATTACAATGTATCGTTATTAAATTATTAATTATTAAAATTATAGTCAACAATTTCTTAGACAAAAAATATAGGATTTCTCTGGAATCTTTATTATAAAACTACCGTCGAAAGTGGGTACAGGTATCATGCAATTAATAAAACGATTAATCCCCGCCAACAGAATTTTGCTTCATTTTCTTTCACGATTTAAGATTTAGTGTTACCTTATAGCTCGACTTAACTTCAGTTTCATTGTTTTGTTTTCGACGTACATATTGATATATTGTCTAGTATTCCTTAGAGTGGCAGTGTTTTATACTGCCACCGCTCTCCAGGACGACATTGAGAGAGATATCATGATAAACAGTTGGAGCGAATATTTACATACCAAGTCTGAAGAGGCACCTATAAGGTTGCTCCAATTTTTCTGAGAAGACTTAGATCACTGTAGTTAGCACTAGCGCATATTGTTTCTCCTTTTTCAGAATAGAAAAAATTAATTCTATCGTTGGGTATACTTTCCTCTAGCCATAGTGTGCAAAGGCACCCTACCATTTCGTTGGCTCTACTTTTGAACATAACAGTGCTGTGACTGTTAGTGCCAGCGGTAGCTGCGCATCGGAATCTGAATGCATCGTACTGCTGCTTCTCAAATGGTGAATTTGGTGTCCTAACAGCTTACATTACCTCAGCAACTAGAGTTTGTAAACAAGCCACCGTTTTTATTCTTGCAGGAAGGTGTTCCAAGCTTGCAACATTCTTGACCTCTTTGTTTCTTGATTTTGCAACCCAAGTTTAAAGTGTAAAACTTTTCTGCAATTTCTAACTTCTTATTCTTCTTCTTTTCATCTTTCTCTGTACCCTTTAACAATTTTATTTGCTTTGTAAGCTGTCGTGTGGAATTCTGATTTGTGGCTATAAAATCACTTCAAACTAGTACGAATAATCTCTCCCAGCATTGTTCTAAATTTGTTTGAGGTCGCTTACTTTGGATGTTAATGATCGTATTGTAATTCATAATAAAATCATCCAAAGTCTTTAAAGTCAAAAATCAAACATTTTGGCATTTACTTTCTAATAAAAAGAATCAAAATATATATTGCATTTATTTTCCATTATAACCCTTTAGTCAGGATTACAATCCAGCTTCTGAGACCATTGTGTGAGATCATTGTATGTGTTAATTTTATCCATGAGTGAGTAGGACTTAATCTTTAACAATAACTCTGAACGATAGATTTAAGAAACTTTTCATAGCAATTTGATTGAATTTCAGAGTTTTTGACTGCTGATTTCGTTTTTTTTCGAAATGTCTGAGCTATGGTTTGAAATGGGGGCTAATAAGCCAATAATCTAGCTAATTAAGCTACGACGATTGTCTGAATATATTACTTCTTAATCTAAAGCCACACTTAAAATTTTAGATTTTTCGTTTTTTAAATTTTCGAAATAGCTTTTAACTTGCTTCTTTCACGTTGTGTTTTATTTATTTATTTAAGAATTACAATACAATTTCAAATTATATTCTAAATATATACGAGCTGAGTAACTTCGACCATATGCCCGGTGTAGTGTCACAGACCAGAGCCTCTGGAGGGAATCGAACCCATGACCCTCACGCTAATAGTCTAGCACACTACCCACTAGACTACCAGGGCGCTCAACGTTGTGTTTCTTTCATGTTGTGTTTCAGTATTAAACTTTTCCTGTCTTGTTAGAATAATTTCCGTCTTGCGATATCTCCAGAGAAATAATCTATTATAGAAAGATGCTGTTACGCTGGGTACGCTGCTAATTTTAAGTAATAGATTTAAGTAATGTAAATACATTTATGTGGAACGTGAAAAAGAAAATTAAAGAAAAGAATTGATCGTTCTACTCTCGATCAACCTCAGAACAACAAGGTACTATTTCTATTTGGAAACCTTTTACATCCATTTTATTAATACTTTTCTGTGTTTTTTTTCTTTCGATGGTTCAAAACAAATATTTCATTTTCGATACTCTACGCCAATTCCCCCGAACCAGTCTTTAACGCTAATTATGTTGACAGATTAATTTTTTCTCAGTTTGTGAAAATGTTCTTTTGGCAAATTGTTTTGCAATAATTTCATTGTATAGTGGGCTAAGTGACAGTTTTACCATCTTGTTGACCAAAATGAAGATGTAGTTGGTTACCAACGACTGCTTACAAGAAATAAATTTAACATAGAATCACGGAAGTAAAGAATTGATATTTCTGCTGCGTTCATAAAAATAAGAAACAGTTAAGTTCAGAGCTGTTAAATACAAAACTAATCTCTCTTCTTTCACATCTAGAAGTCCTATCAACACCGATATTTCTATTGGACATGCTGCAAGCAAAAAAGTACGATTTTTAAATTACTTTAGTATTGGTGAAGTCGAAATATGAAAAATATTTCTGAGCGATTTCCCCTCATCAGATTTGTGGCAAAAACTCTGCCATGAAAATTTTTCAAAAAATGAGCCTTTCGGAGTCGTTTTTAAACTATAGGGCCCGCTTTTAACGTATACAATTAACGCACACAACATAAGTGGTGTGAGAAGCTAGCTTGTAAGCCTAACTGAAAGGTTGTATGTGTTTTATGGACAGATCTATCGAAAAAAGCAACTGAGTAGTCCAATATTTATATACTCAGGCATTCCCATCCTTCACATAGTCTAGAACTCCACTTTGTTGAGATTTATTGAATCCTAGTAAAAGAAAAATACGTTTTCTAGGAAGTGGGGAACTGGAGCAAAATGGTAACAGAAAAACAGAAAAAAATTAAAATTTAAATTATCGGAACCTAATGAAGCCTTTCCAATTTATTTGAATAATATTTTCTTAATTTCGAATATTATCTTTAGCTTTAATAAAGAAAAGCGTATGGCCTTGGTTATATAGAAATTCATTAACTGTAACACAAGCAGCTTCATCACTGGAATCTGAAAAAATTTCTTCTTATTGTATTCTTCGTGATGGTAGAGGATAGTGTGCTACTTCCAAAATACACTAGGCTCAGTAAATAAATAAATTTTGGTTTATTTTTTTTTCATTTAATCAATTTGAACGTTGACGTTGCTGAAGGAATTTAATTAATGCATCACTGAAATTGTTATGCCGAAACTTCACATAACATTTGATATGTGGCAACTGCGGAAAGATAACGACCTTATAACGAATCCAAATCCCTTACAGAAACGATATTTGTAACTGAACGATGGCAACAAATATGCCCTTCTCATTTTATAAGTCTTGTAGGGAGCCGATTAATTCAAGCTAAGCATTCATATTTTTGTCTCTGTTTTGTAGATTATGCCATACAAAGTATCCATAATTTTAATATGTGGTTTGCTAGGATCCAAGAGTTCATTTTTAACTGCGCACATATTACCCGATAAAACAAAAACAAATAAATACATAAATATACATACTATGTACATAAAGCTCTCTTTAAAAAGAAACTCGAACACGAATTCTTCACAAATATTAAAATTTTATCATACTTTTTTCATATAAATTTTCAATAATTTTATAGACTGGAGAACTATAAATTTATTGATGTACAGGTATCCCTCCTACAACACGGTAGATAGGTTCCTAAAATATGACGTGTTGTGTGGCACCGTGCTACAGGAGATTAGAAGCTGGTACAAAAACAGGGTTTTAAGTTCCAATAGAATATTTTAATGCCACGTGATAAACTTTATTTCTATTAAAAAGGGCAAAATAAATGAAAATCCAGTGAAATGTGTAAACAAATAAATATAAATCCACGTAAATACATAAAAAAACAAACAAAAAATGAATTTATATTATGAATTTAGTTTAGTAATTTTCTTCATCATTAAATTAAATTAACGTTTTTTCGGCTGAATAATATCTTTATTCCAAGGTTTTTGTAAATTTAATCACAAGAGTCTGCATCCAAGAACAATAATTCCAATTTTTTGGCCAAGTCTAATCCTTCCTGTAACTTGTTAATGTCAAATTATTAACTTCATTATCTTCATCAGAATTAGAATCGATTTCATTCACTTGGGGTTCGGATGCGATTTCTGCCAAATCTGCTCCCCGATCTTCTTGTTCCACTAATAACCATATCCACAAACACTTCTCCTCCCAACGACCTCCAATTTCATTTTTTCTTAATTCATGCGTGTTTTCTACCTCAACTACTGCTGGCCATATTTTTTTCCAACATCGATTTAATGTTGTAATTTTTAATTCTTTCAGCGATAAAGATATGATATCGATTCAACCTTTAATTGAAAATTGCTTCCAAACTTCCTTTACAATAATAGATTTGGAATCAGTTATGTCTAAAATCCATTCTAATGATCTTCTTATGTAATAAGTCTTAAAAAAAAAAAATGGTGTTGTGGAAGTACCGCCTTAGTTAGTAGAGTGAAACCGTGTTATGGGATACCGTGTTCCTGTATTTAATACCAAAATGTCATACAAACGTCCTTAAAATATTTTATTTCTTAATAATATTAGAAAGACAAGGTTGGTTCTACCAGAATGAGTTTAAAGTTTCCCATGTACGTACATACTATGTATGTGGTGTTGTCACAAACAAAATATCCTTGAATCTTCCCCTGATGACTTTGTTTTTTTTTTCACAATTAAAGATTGAGGTCATGTAGTCTGTACATGTGATATTGACTGTTGGAAAGGAAATATTTTTATTGTGTTTTTATTTCTCCATTTGGTGTCTTTTATTTGTCATTTTATCCCTTTTCAGAAGAGTTTTTTTTTTTTCTTTTAAGACTTTAAAGCAACATTATTTATGACGTTTTATTGTTTTAAGCGAAATTTATTTACCATTTAGCCTTAATCCTTTTTGGCTTCGCTAAATTGAGGCAAATATGTTGAAAAAGCTTTAATTCCTCAGAAGAAAATGGAAAAGAATTGCCACTTTAAAGTAGAATACAAAAGGCTTTAAATTCAAAAATGGAGAACAAAATAACAAAAAAATTTAAATAAAAACATCGAAGATAAAACTCATATGAGCACCATTTCTATTATTTCTGCTTTCCCTGTTTGTTTTTTTTTATTTTTCATTATTTTTTAGAGACTTTCTTTCTATTATGCTGTACTGGAAAATTGTTTTCCTTTTTCCTTTATTTTCCAAAAAAAAAGGCAAGACAATGAGGTCAGCATTTATCGCAAATCAAAAACAGAACATGTGCCATTAGAATGTAAGGGATATTCTACAAAAAAAAATAAAAAAGAAAAAAAAAATGTGCTCCCATCTCTGAACATATGCAGTAACAAAATGTTTCTACAATCGTAGTCCTTTTTCTTCTTCTTTCTTTATCCCCCCCATGTATGTATGTATGTATGGATATTCGGTTTCTGGTATTTTAACTCTTCAGGCAGTTGTTAACAAGAGTAAAATACCAACTGACAATACCAAAATATTTATATTCATGGTGGCAAAGAAACCAAACAATAAAAATAACTTTTTCTTACTTTCCCTACATCCCTTCCCGTTGAACACCGGTAACCATTTCTCGGAAAATGTGTACCGACCAGTTGGGAAAAATAACGAAAAAACTGAAAAAGTGAAAAATTGAATAAAGGACACGTCGTTTACAAACATTAACTAGTAAAACTCTGTATGTTACTGTTATAATACAGTGAGTGGTAAAATTATTAGGGACACTGTCATTAATATTTTTTATAAAGAAATAATTTCGATTTCGGCATTGTGCTTCAGAGACTAGAATGCTTAAGTAAAATGCAAATTCTTATTCAGAACTCGTCGGCAATTATAGGCTGAAGTGAGTGATAAATAGCGATGGAACTACATTGCGGTGAGGAGTACATTTATAAAACTCCTCTAGTGGATTTTCTCTTGTGGGGTTTTCTTAAATCGCAGGTGTAAATGAACAGAAAACATAACTCATGCGATCATTTAAATACAACCAGATTTACGAGTCAGAGTTATGAAAAGTGACCGTTTTAGATGCTCTTTACCCAGAAAAGCCGTTGCGTCAAACGACTAAAAAATGTCGACGATATTGTTACGAAAATGGAAATGGTGTTGTTAAAATAATAAACAAAAGCTCCAAAAACAACACAATGGACTTGATCGCGTATAAAAATGATAAACAAAAGCTCCAAAAACAAAACAATGGACTTGTTCACGTAATCAACGAATAATCAAAAATATAGCAACGAAAACTATCGTCTTCTTTACATGATCAAAGAATAAACAAAAATATAGCAACAACATCTGCATAAAAAAATAAAAGATATAAATAACCAACAAGGAAGTAAACAAGTAAAAACAAAACGCATATAAGACACACAAACAATAATAATGAAAACAAGTTGTTTACATTTTTGGATTCATTCCGAAGGGCGTCGCCCTCCTTCGAGAGGCAAGACAAAGCGAGCATTGCTCGAGTTAAGTCAGTCGTGTGTGACAACGTCACGTTGGTTGCAGTGAAAATTCAATCAGTTGTGTGTGAAGACACGAGATCGAGCTATAATTCAATAGAACAATAGCAGTGCAGATAATAAAGAATTTATTAAAATCAAACACATATTTATTTTTATTTTATTTGCAATCTACGAACTTATATATTTAACGTTTTTAAAAGGTAAAAACCTAACAATATCTTTTAAACAAAGACCTTTTCTGAAAGTCGTATATACCGGATTAATTTATGCAAGCAAACGATGGTAATCGTATTGGCTCGAACGAAAAATTATACGGCACTTATAATCTTTATTGTTGTAGGGAATCCTGTATCAGTTAAGTCCTTTTCATGTACAAGTGTTTTACGGATAATAACAGACATGAGTACTTTGACAGAAAAGCCTGTAGTGTGTTGGCTTATTACGCATGAGACCTCAGTTCAAACTCCGGGTCACACATCTCATTTCTTTTGCGACTTCTACAGAGTAGATTTCTAGCAAAAACTCTGAGAAATAAATAAAATTGTATCGACTTTAAACTGTAGGTCGCACCACTCATATTTGAAATCGACACACACAAAATAAGTGGTGTGAGAAGCTAGGTCGCCGTGGCCTAGTGGTTAGTGTGTTGGCTTATTAGACAAAAGGCCCGGGTTCGTATCCCAGGTCAGACATCAAAACGAAAAAATATTTCTTCGGCGACTTCCTCTCAGCAGATTTCTGGCAAAGGCTCTGAGAGTAAAAATTGCCATGAAAAGCTTCTCAAAAATCTGTCATTCGGAGTCGACTTTAAACTGTAGGTCCCGCCACTCATGTATAAAATTAACGCACACAACATAAGTGGTGTGAGAAGCTAGGTCGTAATCCTGACTGAAGGGTTGTAATGGCCTATTATGTATGTATGAGAAGCTAGGTCTACGTGCAAGTTTAATCATTCTCTGAATGCTGTTTTCCAAATCTTAATATTTTGTATTCAGTAAATAAGAATTGGAATTGGAGATAGGATAAACCCTGTGTTGCCACTGAATTTAGTTTGAAGTCATTTTGTGAAATGCCTTCTATGACAAATAGCGTGCTCTCACCAACGGCGGATTCCACCTTAATGATAGTAATGTCAATATGTTAACACAGTGATGTGTTTTTCGGACTCCCATCTTGCTTATCACTAATAGAATTGTTGAACTTTAGATGTCTAACAAACTTAACCATTCTTTCCATAAGAAAAGATTTAGTAGAAGACTGTAATCGGACTGTAGTTATTAGGGTTAAATGGACTACGTTAGCTAATAAACAACCGATACTATCTGGCCCTAAACATTTATTTACACTGAGTCCGTAGTTAATTCGATGAGTAATGTAACCACTTGATTTTATCTGGCATTATTGTTCCCTGTTACCGTATAAGAAGAAGGTAATTTCGTACGATATATTCTGATAGGATCCATCGACATTATAACCATCATTTGCGATTTCCTTTTTTTTACACAGAAAATAAATATTCCGGCATTCTTTAAGTTTGGAATCTATATTTGATAATTTTTTGTTATTTTGATCACGATGTGACTTGAAAGGCATTTTTGAAAAAATTTAAAAACAAAGCGACTAAAACTCTGGACATTAAAAAGCTTTTAATATGGCGGTATAGACGTTTGCGTATATAATTGTTATTAATGTACCCAAGAGATTTCGTAAGTATGTATTTAATCGATAACTTCAATTAGTTAATCTCCATGCTATCGTCATATAAGTTTCCTCAGTGAATACAAATTTATATGAAAATATTTTGAACTTAATTTCTCAAAGCAGAAAACTTAGGAAGCGTTTGAACAATCGGAATGCATCGAAGCAGTGATATCAACTGCTTGGAAAAGAAGTCCCAAAATCTATACTGAAACGGATAGTAATAATAGAAGCAGGTACCTAAAAAAACATAAGACGACGACACCAGACTATTGATTGTCCAACTAATTGAAATTTACACAGTCTCTGATCACAGTTAATCACAGCAATTCAACTACAGAGGACAGTAAGATGAACAAATGATACTTTGCAGATATGAAAATATTTCTTTGGCGACTTTCTCTCAGCAGTTTTCTGGCAAAAACTCTGACAGTAAATAAAATTGCCATGAAAAGCAGTTCCAAAACTGTCGTTCAGAGTCGATTTTAAACTGTAGGTCCCGCACTCATGTATAAAATTAACACACGCAACATAAGTCGTGTGAGAAGCCAGGTCGTAATCCTGACTGAAGGGTTGTAATGACCAATTATGTATGTTTGTATGTGTCGAGACATGATGAAATACTAAGGCAAACCATCTGAAATTCTAAGAGCAACCGAACATGAAGGATTATTTTTTAAAATTTCATGGTAAGAGAACTAAGAGACTAAGTGTCCTGAGTCAGATAACAGACGACTGTAAATGGAAAATGAAAATATTAAATGTTTCGAATGAAATGTAGGTGAAAAGAAAGTTTTCATGTGTGAGTAAGTGTACGTACGTGTATCAGTACGTGTACCATCAGCATCAGTACGTGTGGCTGTGATAAAACTTTTCCCTTCATTCCGATGATGTTGTTGGTTTGAATGTTGCAAAACAATTTTACTTTTTCTTCTCTATTATGATTGTTGTTGTTGTTGTTATTATTATTATTATTGTTGTAGTTGTTGTATTTGTTGTTGGTGTTTTTTTTTTCTTCTTCTCATTTTTATTATTCAAAGGGATTTTAGAATAAAATATTCATTTTACTGGATTATGCATTATAATTGTGATTTATGGTGACTGTAATCACTGGGATTAGTTTCACACAAACAAACATTCTCCTGTTCGTTTGCTCTTTTCTTTTTATTCACGAACACAAGTGTTGGGTGTTTTTTAATGTGGGTGTTTGGGGAAAGTTTCAACTAAAAAGATAACTGGCCACGTAAAATACACATACACTACACATACACATACATATGCATATGCATATCATTTAATTTTTATCATCTTAATGCTGTTATAATAACCTGATTATGTATAATTTTTTTTTTCCTTGTTTCATATATGTACGTATATGAATTTGTATAAATATAAGGTATGGTAAGAAGGAAACCATAATTTCGGAATGAAAATTTGAAAATTGAGTGTGCATGAATGACACATCAACAGAACATATGATACTACACAGGAATTTTAAACTAAAGTTTACGCCTTGCACATGATTTCCCGTTAGATGACATAGTTGGACTATTTTAAAGGTTTCCAAGACTTTTTCATATGTGAAAATGAACATTTCTTCTGAAAAGTGTATGCACTACGTGAAAGTAGTTGGCAGGCCTGCAATATAACTTACATTGTCATTAGCCAATAGGAACACAATTTGCGTGACGTCATTAATTCAACATGCGCAGAAGTTTTAATTTTGTGTGCGTGATGACGTAATCTTTAGTTTATCATTCTTGGATACTATATCTGTTTTTGGTATCTCTGTTGTGTATGGCTTTATCGACCATAAAGTACGACTTTATCAAAGACTAAAGATTTCTAACAAAACAACCACCCGGTGGGGTAACAATCGATTGCTTTTTACTACACCTTTTCATAAAATTAAGGCAATACAGCAGACTCACATATGTATTTAAATAAAACTGTTGTTGTCGCACATACGTTGTTACTGTAATCCTGTTTTATCTCTATTTGCATACGCAATATGTATGTATGTATGTATTACAATCGTATAAGAATTAAATTTAATTACATTTTCATTGTTTATATTTACAATTATAGAAGAGATTTAAAAATTATTTTTAATTAAAATTCAATTTTCTTTTGTTTGCCAAAGTTTTTCTTGTCAATTATATTTCACTTAATCATAGTGGATTGAAAGTCTTTGAATATGTTTATCGATAATGGGCGCAATAAAAAACAATTTTAATTTCAACGAAATAAATAATAAGATCTTCAATAGTAGCCATTAATAGTTTACTGGTGTTAGCGCCAATAGCTGATATGCACTGAGCGCCATAAGTGAGTCAACACCCACTATAATTTTAAATTTTCTATTATAAAAAATATACTTGAAGCACAACAATATTCGATTATTCTCATTTACTTTTCTCGCTTTCCTAAGAAAATTAATTATTTCAGTGGTGTTTACTCACTTTTGGCGCTCAGTGTATGCATGTTCTAAAGAAACTACAAGATTTGATACTGAAGAAGCAGAACTTTTGAAACGAATTATTCAAAGAATTTTAGAAAGTCGTCGTAGTCTAGTAGTTAATGTATTGGGTTATTAGACGTAAATTTAGAGTTTGAACCCAGAATTAGAACGAAATACAAAGAATTATTTCTTTGGCGACTTTCTTTTACCAGATTGCTAGCAATAATTCTGAGAGTAAATAAAATTGCTATGAAGAGTGTCTCAAAAAATCTGTCGTTCGGAGTCACCTTTAAACTATAGATCTCACCATTTTTTGGAAATTTCAAATACGCTCCTATCAGAGAAGCTGTGGTCGACCTTTGAACGATGTTTGATTCCAAATAAAGGCACCAATAGGTCTTCAAACGAAAAAAAAAATTTGTTGATGTCTCACACTTATAGTTTTATATAAATTTAAAGATGGGAATGGAATATATCCCTATAGGAAATCAAACTAATTTTAAAGTAACTTGAAACTGGTTTTTTAACAACTAGTTGATTAAGCACAACGAGTTGATTAAGTGTCTTTTTCCTTGTCGCCGACTCATTATTTTAACATAGGCATGTCCTAGGCGGTAGTCAATTGGTCATCTCTGCATGACTTTTAAATTGACTACAAATTACTTATTTTTCAACCAATTTGTAGTTCAATAAAATATTAAATAGTTAAATATTAGTTGACACTAAATTATTTAAAAACCATTTTGTTTTAAATTCAATTTTAAACAGTTTTATTTATATTATATTACATACACATATTTATATATAGAAATAATTATTATAATATAAAAAAAAAATAAAAATTAATTAAATTAAAAGAAAATTCATGTACATTTCAGGACTTAAAATAAAAGTTGTAATAAAAAGAATTTAAATGAAAATAATACTTATATACATTCGAAAGTTTGTACCTGAAAGAAAATTCAAAAGTAAAATATTATTAAGTTTTTTTCCAACACAAACGTGATGAAAATGCCGTTTTGTAATAACTGCTAGGGCGTTTGGTAATTCTTTGTCTGGGTCATAACAGAGAGGCTGAAGTGCATCGATCAATGCATCAAAAACTTTTTTGTAACCCTTCAAGCTCTTTTTGCCATGAGTGCCATCAAAATGTATAGCAAGATTTAATTGCAGAGATAAAATTGTAGTTAAAGATTTTGGTATTTCCCTTTCAGTGATAATTTCATGGCATTGTCTGCAAAAATGCACAAAAATTTGGAACATGATAAAAGTAGAGAAGAATAAAAACTCACGGAAATTTGCTAATTTTCATCGATTATGTTATCATTGAGCGCTTTCAGCTCCTCGAGGGTATTTATTGCAGAAGTAGTCTTAATTGCCACACTGCGCTTTTCCTGTCGAACAAGGCTTTCGGTCACTACTTTTTGGGTAGACAATGCTGCCATTATAATCTCATTTTGAGCTCCTTAATTTCGTCTTGAAATATAAATCAGAAAATCGTGATATTTTGGTAGACAAAACGTATTTTCATTTTACCTGTTATTTCTGATAATTTGGCATTCATTTAAGAAAATTTTACATCTAATTGGGGAACATTGGCATCATTATTTTCTGTACCTTTATCTGTTAAAATACAATATAAATAATAAGGCATATTTTTACGATTGTACAAGATACTTACCAGCAGTGCTCAGATAAATGCGCTTCATAATTACTAGTACCAGTATAGATTTGGTATATACACTAACTAACTAACTATTTTATTTCACTATCACTTCAATATCACTTTTATAGATACTAGATGACCCGTGCGAATGTTTCGCACCGTTAGTTGTTATTTTTGTAACACAAAATGAAAATAATTAATAGAAATTTTATTAAAAATATAAAAATATTAGAAATCATAATATCATCATACATATTTACATAGATATTTGAATACAATGTTTGAGGTAATGACATGATCATCGTTAACTTTTTGCCCGTACGAATCCTTAATACAAACAAAAATATCTTTAAACGTACGCACTCGAGAAAAACCCACGGATAACTGCCCATATGAAAAGATCGGTTCTGGTAAATACAATTCTACCTTTTGAAGGGTTTGACCTTGTGCTTTGTTTATCGTCATAACATTATAATTGCATTTGTCTTTAAAATCAGTTTATGAGGTGGTAAACCCGATGAATTTATATCATATACTTTATTATATAACTTACAGTTAGAAAATTGACAAACAAATTTTTGCGATTAACACAAAATCTGGTTTTGGAAATACTATAAGGTAAAAAAAAAAATTAAGAACTAAATAGAAAAAGATGTTTTACGTTACACGTTATTTTTATTCTTAACTGTTATATATCAGCTAACACTATATATTGTATATATTAAAAGACACCGCATTACTACTCTTCATAAAACAAACAATGCCATGATAATAACGACATTACCAAAATTTACAATTGAGCGACCCTGTTTATCGCACTTGATCTAACAACTACTGCAAAGTATTAACAAAACGGCTTTTTACAATTTAATATGCATATTAACATATGTATGTATGTATGTAAAGCATTTAAACATATGTATGTATGTATGTAAATATGAATGATATATTATGATTTCTAATATTTTTATACTTTTAATAAAATTTCTATTAATTATTCTCATTTTGTGTTACAAAAATGATGACTAACGGTGCGAAATATTCGCACGGGTCATCTAGTCCATTAATAACAATGAGAAATTATCTCCATTTTTAGAATAATAATTGTCAAGTTAAATATGCAGTCTTCACGGATTTGGCGCTGTAATTTTTTTATACTTTCAACTACATCTACATATTATTTGGTTACACTTGAAAATACTACTAACAATTTTCCTCTGGGGTAACACATGCGTCTCACAAATTCATTCAGATTTTTATCATGTTCTCATTGTGCAAACGTCTGGATTAAATTCAAAATTAAAGTTTTACAGTGACAGCAACAGCTGGTGGATATGTTCAACTATAATGAGTTGTAATTCATAAAAGAATTTGAATAATTTCACTTTTTTTTTGTGATGATAAAAGTGTACTGAGCGTATTTGTAAATGATTTTTCCTTGTTTTTGTTTTAACTGCGAACCATATTCTCACTGAATCCAAACACTTAACACTTTAGATGATACAATAGTATTGTTACGAAAATGGAAACAGTGTAATATCATTTAAAATTAAAACGATAAATAAAGACTACACTAACAAATATATCGAACTTGTTCCAAGTAAACCAACAACAACAAGTATGAGTGAAAAAGGTGTAGACAAGTAAGCGAACGTAACAACAAGCAATGTGTACTTAATACATAAACAATAGTGAAGCCCCGATAGAGTTCTCGAGAAGGCGAAAACCCGAAAACGTTCTACTTCAAGAATCTTCATCAGACTGATTACGTGGGCATATAAAAAGGCAAAACAAAGCAAGCAACGGGTAGTAGCAGTTTAGTCTGTCTTGTGTAAAGACCTGTTGCGTGAGAAGAGAACAGTCCTGGATTGAAGTTCTCCGCTAACAAGTCTTGTTGCTCACGTAAAGGGTGTGAGCAGAAAAGAATTACGAACGACTAAATTATTGTTGGATACTATAAGTTATAAACAATGGCACACAAAAGTAATGCGAACAATAAAGAGTTTAATTGAAACTAAATACGAATTTATTTTTATTTTGTTTGCAATCAACGAACACAGATTTTAAAAGTAACAGTATCTAGGCAATTTATTAAAATTTAAATGAATTTTCTTTAAGCATAAAGAATATTTCATTGAGCATTTATTTATTCATTAAATACTTACAACAAACAATAACACGTTTACTGTACGTAAACAAACAATCAATCAATCAATCAAATATTGCCAATCCTTTTTAAATTAAGAAACGTATACCCAAGTAAGAGACATTTGCCCAATACGCATATGAGAATTTTTCATCCGTCAATGTAACTTTTAAAATTTTTTTATTTTTCTAAAGAATTGATTACTTTCCATAAAAATTACAAAATTAATCGATGTGTACCTTAATTGTGACATGTTTTGAATAATACTGGCATGAACATGAACTTTTTAAGTCTTTAAAAAACTAATTCGTTAACCTTTTTTGTTTCTTGATTGGTTTCTTTATTATTGAAAAAAAAGAATGAAAAAAATAAAATAAAAAGTAATCAAAAAGTTTTTAGTTTGTACAACCTTTTTCCTTCGAAACCATTTATTACCACCACTATACATATGTATGAAGAATGTAGGTTTATGAGTAATTTTTTTCTACTATAAATCACAATTATCCATCGAATAACGAACGAAAGAGTGAACGAATGAAGGAAGGTTATGAACTTTAATGGGAAAATAGCATTGAACATCATCTAATAACGATGAATGGATTCTGTTTTCTATTTTTTCCTGTGGAAATTATTTTTTCATTTTTTAATATTTTTCTAGTTGTTGTCTTCGACCAGTTATAAAATAGAACGTCTAACATGAAACCGTGACTTTCACATGAACCGGAGGCCAAACAACAAGTCAAAGTGCATTATGACTACGAGGATGATAGGAACTGCATGCCAGAGTCGAAGAGACTAACAAACACCATCGAATTGTTGAAAATCATAAAAAAAAAACTTATACGGGATTCAACTGCATGAAATTTGTTTTATCAATTGCTAACAAAAAATATTGTTATTGGTTGCCTTTCTCTTTATTTTCAATTGTTACAAAAAAACAAAAAAATACAAAAACTTTTGTTTTTGCGAATACATAATTGCCTTAAATTTCATAAAATTTTTGAATTGAAATTATTCAGTCGCTGACAATGGAAATTATTTCAAAATTTAAAAAAATTTTCGTTGCAAATCTTTCAAATCATGTGGTACAAGAGCGAATTCAGAAACACAACATATTGATGGAAAGTCATATTATTTGTCAAAAGTCTATATCGATGGCTTAATATAAAAAGGGCTTAACTCGATTTTTTGATACTTTACAGTACAAGCAAAAAACTTGATAAAATCCGTAACATTTTAGATACAACAAAACTTTAAATACAGTTTTCAACAAAAAAAAAAAGCAGCAACAAATTTTTTGTTTTAACGAAGTTATCTAAGAAGGCCCTCCTTTCATTGATATTTTTGAAAGAAAAATTAAGTTAGGCCTTTTTTAAACTGAGTTGAAAATTAAGTATATTATAATAATTCAGGTTTAAATAACAAACGGAAGTAATTCAGGAACTTAAGAGAATTAAAAAGTTAACTATAAAAAATTAGTTCTTATAAGACAAATTATAATAAAAAATATGACAATCTGCAGGTAAAAAGACCATCCTGCAGGTGGTCCCATAAAGTGAATCAGGGGGTATATCTTTAATCGCCGATTTTAATCTATGTGGGAGAAATTTGTAATCGTCTGTTATGTCTGTTTAAAAATATATTAATCCTGATTGGTCATATGCCAAGGCCAGTAACGTATTAACAGTAGGATTACCAATACGTCTGCCTAAAATTTGAAATAGAGGTTTGAGTGCATAAATTTTTAGAATTATTACAGAAGCATCATTTTTACCAGGACGAATTGAAGAGTATCGTTTAGGCACGTTTTGAAAATTCAGAAAATAGTCGTATTGCAATTGGTGAGCTTGTAGGGGTGCTGGACTTTTCGTGGCTTTATTAATTGCACAAATTGCGACGACAAATTTATTTCCTTATTTTTAATTTTTCTTTCTATAAGGGAATGGCTCACATTCCATTTACGTATGTTCACTTATTAAAAATTTTTTTCAATAGTTATTTGTGTTTCCATAGTAAAAGCCAACAATGCATTAGATAATATTACATTGCGGTTATGGTAGAAACAGCCATCCGAGTATATAATTACGTGATGAATTTCTGACGATAGTGTTTCGATCTTCCTCAACTTTTAATAAAATACTCGTCGTAAAAACGGAAGATACTAGGCATGCATCTGTTTCATCCCAAACATAATTGTTTGATTCGTATATTAAAATATTGTATATTGTGAAATTATGTATTTGTAGCTTCATTTTATAATATGCAGCACTCGCCTTTAGTTGAGGAATCAATTTTATAGCTTGGACATCCATACAGTGGCGAGCAGAAGTGAGTGCATGTTCACAATACTGAGTTTCGTCATCCACAAAAACAAAACCATACAAGCAAATACAAAAAAAAAGTTTATTTTAAGTTTTTATTTTATTCTTAATAAATAGCAGTAAAAAAACAATAATTAATGAAATGAATTCAATGAGTTTGAATGAAAAAACGAAAATAACCCACGTTTCAAGAAAATTCAAGAAACTAACCCAATTTCAATGTTTGGTCCATAGACCCTTATTAAAAACAGCTTGATTTACGCAGTTTAACATGCTTTCTACCAAATGATCAATACCATCTTTCGGAATTCGATTCCATTTCGCATTTATACGATTCCAAAGTTTGACCATGTTTGTTGGGGCTGTTTCGTACTACCCGAGCCGGATTTTCACGAATGGCCATAGATTTTCAATCGGATTGAGGTCGGGACTTTGTGCCGGCCATTCCATCAATTGAAAATTTTGTTTCCCACCCCATATCTTTATAATTTTTGCTATGTGCTTCGGATCACCATCCTGTTGGAAGATAATTTCTTATTCGGGAGAAGCACATTTGTCCATAAAATTCGGAAGATGGGTTTGCAGAATCTTTAGATAGCCTTTTTTCACATGATACCGAAACCATTATATTTTCACCGCTATGTTTAACAGTTTGATTCACATGGTACCTTTGAACACGTTCCCTGGATCTTAGATAGCAGTACTGCTTTCCATATGATTGGAAACGTGTTATCTAGTCCGATGAGTCCAAATGGTAAGATGGAAAGCAGTACTGCCAGCGCAGTTGATTTTATTGATTGTTAGAATTTTATCCATATTGTAGACTTTCTTTTGACGCTCACTGTACATACTTCATCCCTAATAGACTCAAATAGATGTTTTAGCTAAAGTGAACTTTAAACTCAGCTTTAACTCCTTTTCGTTATTACTACCTAATAATAAAATAAATTTAACTTTATTAAAAATATGGCAGTGCCGAAACAATATCGATAACATTGCATTATTGAATAAGATTTTTTTAAACGCAGTGGTAACGACGGCCTTCTGATTTTTGTTGTATTTGATCATTTTGTTTATATTTAAAGTTGCCATATTAAAAATAATAAATAATATGGCAAGTTCAAATATAAACTTAGCTTTAAAAGTTACCAATAGGCTGATCCTCTCTTATAATAAATAAAAACAATTTATCTACCCGTTAAAATCCTTCCTTTAGTTAACGGCAAGTTGTAATAATGGCTCTTAAATTGTTGGTGGTTGTCGAAAAGAGTGGAAAGAGTAAAAGCACGAAGCATTTCTCAGTTTTTTAAACTACCACTTTTCATACACTAGCCTATTGAAAAGATATTTTATTCGTTATCTTTCGATTGGCCCACATAATTTGAAGAATTTGAAGGATATGATGGTTTATAGAATGATTTTAATTTTACACAAATTGCTTGCCATCTCTGTTACAGAATTTTATGTAGAAACAAAATATTGTGTTTTCATGCAAACAGATGTACGCCCATATGTAGTATTTTAGTAAATAAATGTGAAGGTCTTTTTAACGTTTATCAAGTTTATTGAACTAAAAGTTTTTGCTCCCATTAGCTTTGATTGTTTTAAATCTTTAAATATCTGTTTGAAGAACTTTAAAACATTTGTTTTTGCTTTAAACAGGATTTTTCTCAAGGCCCCTTTGTAAACTCTTTATTATGTTTGTTTAATGTAAAATTTTATTCTTTTTAGTTTCATTTCAAATGTAAATTCACATTTAAAAAAGTAAAATTAAAATTAAAAGAAAAAAAGAAAAACATTCAATAGAAATCAAACAAACCAAATCTAAAAAGACAAACAACAACAAAAACAAAAACAATTTATTTGTTTAATGCACAAAGTTATGCTGGGCCAGATGTAAATGATGATGAGCTCAGGCATTCAATCAATCAACAAAAAAAACAACAACAACAAAGATTGTACATGAAAACTATGTATATTGGAAAGAACAGACATTGGATGTACATACCATCGGATGTACCACATAACCACATAATAAAGAAATGTTGGTTTGCCATTTGAAATTCGATACAATTCCACAGTATTTTTATGTCATTTTCGTTGTATTGATTGTTTTTGTTTTATATTGGCATTGAATACTCTCTAGCTACTACATATAGATACAGAGTGACAAAGAGTACGAAAAAAGCTAAATGGATGGTCATTAATAGTCGTATGTATTATCCCCGAACTGATGGAGCATAAAAAGGAATTGAAACCACATCGAATTGACACTACTTTATATCTCGAAATATTTTTAAAATGCCAAATTAAGATGTACAAAATACTAGTATATACATGAGGATCTCAACGGGTCATCCAGCAAATCGGAGTTAGAAAAATTTACTGAATCCATCTAAATCCGTTACATGTTTAACTATCGTAGCGCTGGGATCTCATTTTGTCAAATCAAAGGGCGTCAGGAGTTGCATGTACACTCGTATACGTTGATACAACACCCGCCAGTATTGGGTTCCAGGCCATTGTGGAATAGAGGAAAACGAAAAGGCGGACGAAGTGGCACGGAAATGATCACTGAGCAGGTGACAATTGGCGGGATAAACCGCAGGAGAACCAGACAACTACTTCAGTTCGACTTTTATTCTAATAGAAGTTCTAACAGGACACTGTGCTATTGTCATTTTCTCTGATAAACTAGGTCTGCTCCAGTGTTGAAAATTCTGTACTTCAGTACTTTTTCGTTTCAGAAATACCACAGTATCCCCGCGACGCTTTTATATGTCGTGTGCTTTTCAACTATTAATGCTTTAGCAACGTAATGCTAAAGATGGAATTTGTCTTTAACCCCGGTTAGCCAAAAGTCCATGGAACGAACGTCGTTTTTAGAATACGAAAAGCAATGAGAACGCCTACCGACCGACAAATGATTTCTCGGTAACCATTTTCATTGCACTTCACTTCATAGCTACGAACGAAAGTATTTTCCATAACGTTCCGTCGACGTTTGACTACGCGAAACTTTTACGTTTTATTACGTTCAGAATCAGCAATTTTTGTTTTATATGTGAGGAACACGTGTAAGTAGTTAGTTTTTCGGATCCGTATCGTACGTGAATTAAATATGATGAAATATATAGTCAGTAGGTAGTGCGCTGGCTTACTAGATGTGAGTCCGCGGTTAATACCCAATATCCCGCCACTCATGTATAAAAATAACTCACACAACTTATGTTGTGTGAGAAGATAGATCATAATTCTGATTAAAGGGTTGTAATGTATGTACGTATTTTTTTTACAAAAGTACCATTTGATTCGAAAAAGTACTCTTTCAGTTATATTTCAGTACCGTTTCAAACTTTAAATTTTTCAACATTTGACTGCCCTACTAGGATTACTGCAGAAGTTGAGATGATGTGGAGGAAGCGGAATCGAAATCGGTGCAACATGTTTTATGCGAGTCCCCTTCACTTCAGGACAGACGTCGTTGGTTTTTGATGTTAGAATATTTAGAAATCTGGACATGGAGACGAACGTGCAATCAAGAGAACGGTCAGATTTCATTCGTAACTAGGAATTGTTCAAACCTACCACTAACGCATCTTGATAAGGGTGTTTAATTCACACTGGGCGACACAATTGTATACCAGGTGAACTTGCCTCTGAACGGCAAGCTACCCGCTAATCTAATCTAACCTAACAAAATCAACAATTGAGTCATCTAATGGAACTAGTCTACTCTAGCCTATTATATAGCAAATCTATTCAATTAAAACAATAGTAGAGATAAAATATTGTTACGAAAATGGAAACGTTTAACATTAAAATGTGCAAAAGCTACACAAACCAATACAACGAACTTGTTACAACAGTATGAAAGAAAAGGGGATAAACGAGTAAGCAAGAACAAAATATACAAACAACAATGAAGTTGCGATAGAGTTCTCGAGAAAGAAAAACCGCTAACGTTCGACTTCAAGAACCTTCAGCAGATTGTTTACGTGAATATATAAGAAGGCAAGACAAAGCAGACAACGAGTAGTAAGAATTCAGTCAACATTAAGTCGCGTTGCGTGTGAAGAGAGCAGTCGTGGTTTGAAGATCTCCGTTGTAAAGATCTGCGTTGTTCGCGAACAAAGGCAATTATTGTTGTGTCCATAAAGTTGTGAACAGTGACACACAAAATAGTACGAACAATAAAGTATTTAATTCAAACTAATCACCAATTAAATTTTATTTTGTTTGCAATCAACTAACTCATGTTTTAGATGTTTTTTCTGACCCCAAATTCGGATTACAAGTTCTCCTTGCTTACAACGAATAACTTTAAATAATACTTGTGGTTTGAAAAATATATTGCCCCATGGGAAAGATCTAGACTTGCTACCAAAATCGAACAAGTTATTGTTAAAAACGGTGTTTAACCTAGTTTTTCCAGAGACTTAATGGCAAAATGCCCAATTGCCTAGGGTCGTATTCACTTCTTCTTTGTTTTAAAGTTCTGTTTTCTTAAAAATATAACTCAACTGAAATTCATGTACAGTAGGACCTCGATTATCCGTGATGGTCGGATAATTTATTGAGCACCAATTTTGGCCAGTTTTTAATAAATTTTTTTATTAATAGTTAATGAATATATAAAAACTAAATGATTCAAGCATTTTATGTATATACATGTTTCACAAATATAAAAAAGATAGTTTTGTCAGAAAACAGTGAACAGTAGATAAGGATTTCATCTTATGTAAGGGAATTCCCCTTTTTCGCTTGTTTATTTGAATAGAAAAAAAATGTTTGCTTATAATCACGGATAATAGAGGTAATCAAGGTTAAACGATGCAGAAAAATTTAAGTCGATCCAAAACCAAATTAAGTCGATGATGCTGGATAATCAAATAAAGAATAATCAAAGTCCCATTGTAATAAGTTTTGATTGAAGTTGTGTGATATAATGTATCTCCTTTCTGGGATTATATGTTTTACAGATTGGAGTGCAACACAATAATTTCATTGGTTTGAATTTAATTTACAACAAACATTACATGATGTCGATATAACCATCTGAAAAGATTGTATGAAATATACTTTATCACACTGTAACGGATTCTGTGGTGTTACCATTTGCCAGTACATATTGATTTTTATTTAATGTTGGCAAGAAATAAGAAAAAAAAATGGAAAACATGGATTCTGCTTTAGTTTCTATTTTCTTTTTATAATAAATATTTACGATTGTTTTTGTAGTTCTATTGTAGTTTATTTTGTTTTTGTTTTTTTTTTTTTTTTTTTTTGTATTTCTTTTTCATTGTCTTTCAGTTTATAGCTCTTGCTACTGGTAATATGTTCGAAATACATCCGACAGTGTGTAAAGACAGAAATGAAAACTACATCATGAATGTGAAAGAAGTTCTTCCGTCAAACGGATATGTATGTGAACATGAAATAATTTATCAATCAGGGGATATCGAATAAAATGAAAAAAAAAAAACAGTTTTGAGGGACAAGCTTAAGCAAAAGATTTTCATGTTCATTTTTCTTTCTGCATTCTCATGTACTGAATGTACTGAATGTATGTATCGTATGTATCGTATGTGTGTTATATAAACATAAACTATTTTGGTATTAAATGTGTCACGTGTTTTTTATGTTTATTTTGTAATTTTTTTTTTATTTCATTCTTTATGTTTTGTGTTGGTGCAAAAGTAGAATTTATTACCAGTTACGACTTGTAACTTGTGATTTATTTACACAAAGTTGATGGTACATATTGAAAAATTGATTTTTTTTTTTTTTGAAATTCTTCACAAATTCTTCTTGAAATTGCGATTTAAAATTTAATCTGCAAATAGGATAAAACATTGCTTCAAACTAAAGCAGATTTACGTATGTACATACATACATATATTGTATAGGGTTTATTTAACCGTAGATCGAGTCTTAAAAACTTCGTAATCCTAGCTTATGCATCACTTTCGATACATACGTGTATTTCATAGAATTTTCACAATTATTGATCGATTTTGTTACCAAAATTAAATATTTTTATTTATATGAAATTTACTAAAAAATTTTTTCATGTCAGCTTGGTTTTATTTTTTTCTAAATGGTAATAGTTTGACATCTAGCACCCTTGGCTTGTGGTGATTTATAAGTTATGAATTGTTTAGATGGGGCAGCTTATTGCCACCTGCATCAGTAAAGCTTCCAATTGAGGTCTGGCTGTAACCTGAGTACAAACCATAGTTATATTTCAGCAAGAAAAATTTAATGTGAGATAAAAAACTTTTCCGTTGCAATAGAACATCAATTACGTCCACAAAATATTCTCTCTTTGATTCCTCTCTGGTATATTGGATGCAGATTTCCCCAAATACGGCTACAGTGGTGGTCATATAATTAAAATATTTGTAATCATTGTAAATATGTTGTAATAAATCTGAATAGAAAAGGAAAATAAAGAAGTAATCAATTGTAAAGTTCCGTTAAAAAATTAAGAGATGGTAAAAAATAAAACAAATTAGAGATCAAAATAAAGTTTAAATTATATGACCAACACTGTATATGTGGTTGCTAAGCACGTGGCATGTACTTGAATATGTAATGACCAATTCAATTTCGGCGGATCACAATATTTCTAACGACAGTAAAATTCAATTAGTTATTAATCTCCAGCGACCAAATTATTGGGATTATTAAAAGATGAAAGGGTTTCAGCTCAATTTTCAAAAAGACGTAATAGATGTAAACACATACATATATCATCACTTCCGAGTAAAACGTTATCAAAGCGAATGATTCTGTTATCTCAAATGTAAATAATTGACCGAAATATTATGTAATATCTGTAATATCTATGAAATAAAACATAGGACGATACACTTTTTACTAATGTTTGTCTGTCATGTTGGAAAAATATGAGAAGAGCAGTAAGAAAGACTCTACAACATTTCATATAACAACTACTAACAATCTGCGTGAAAATTGATATTTTTTCTTCCCAAACTACTAAAGGCATATGGGTCTCCATAACAAGTAGTACCACGTTTGGTATAGCCATGTTTGTTGCTGCCAATACTTTTTCACTTCATAAAACGGGCTACTGTTTGCTTCTTCTTCAGAGTCTTCAGCAGTAAGAATATTATGTACATATATATATACATACATACATAATCGGTCATTACAATCTTTCTTTAAAAACCTAAAAAAATTAGTCGAATTTATATGCACCTTTCTTAGTCTGGCTTTAATTTGACTTTTTCGAAGCTAGATTGTATTCTATGTTGTAATCACCAATTAAGTAAAGTGAGTAAAGAAATAATTAGTTTATTTCTAAACTCCAATACTTGAATAGATTTGTTTTTCAAATTCGAATAATTCGATATGAAATATATTCGAATAATTCGATATGAAATATATTCGAATAATTCGATATGAAATATATTCGAATAATTCGATATGAAAACTGTGAAATTAACTCATGTGAACCAATATACGTTTTAGATATGTCGGGTATACATTAGAGTGACTCTAGTTGTATGGAAGCGAAATTCATGCACAGTGTACCCCTTAAAATGAACATTAGTATTTTTTATGATGACATTCAAAATATTTCGGGTCCAGCTTCGACCACTCGTGAGGTGGACCATTTTGAAAAAAGGTTTATTTTTGAATGTTTTGTTAATTTAAGAATTTGTTTCCTTACCAACATATACAAATGTATAAGAGAGGTTTTTTAAGACCATTTTAAGGATATTCTGTAAAAAAAATAATGGTTTTTGAATTTTTTGTTTGGGGTTGTTTATAATAATAATGTCAAATTAACATATTTTAATCTTTAGTCGATTTAATTAAATACGGGTCTCACCTTTTTTTTGACATTCGAACAAGTTCGCTTTTGAAAAAAATAATATGGGGTGGTAGCCCTTCGTTGTAAATAGGGCAATTGGGTATCAATTTTTCCTTTTGCAAAGTACATCATCTTTGTATGTAAATAACTCAGATTTTTGCAACTTAGATGCATTTTACACGGTAAATCTAATATGAAAGCGGATTTAGTTTCTAGATCATGTATGGAAGAAGATAGGACTAAACAAAGAAGAAAAGAAACGAATCACTACTTTTTGTCGCCATATTTGTTTCTCAAATTAAAAAAATGTTATAAAATTTTATTTTTTATATCTACAAAACTACAAACTATAACTACTACAAAACGCGAACTAGCGCGATTTTCGAAAAAGGAGAGACCAGTATTTACTTAAATCGACTAAAGATTAAAATTTGTTAATTTGGCATTTTTATTACAGAGAACCCCGAAGAAAAAAATTCAAAAACAGTTATTTTTTGCAGAATATCCTTAAAAAAAAAGGACATATATGATCGTCCTTAGACAAATTGTATATACTGTTGAAACCTTAAAAAACCTTTCTTATGATATAAATATTGTACATGTTGGTAAGGAAATAGATCCTCAAATATACAAAACATTCAAAAATAGATCCTTTTTCAAAAAAGCTCACGAGAGGTCGAAGCGGGACCCCAAAATAATTTAAATGTATCTTCATTTTTAGGAGTGTACATCGAGAATTTTTTTTGGTGAGTCGCTCTAGTATACATATTATTGTAGGTAGCTTTCAGAGCCATTATTAAAACTTCCCGTTAAAGTTGAGTTTAGTTAAAGGTAACTTTAGCTAAAGTGAACTTTAAAGTCACCTTTAACTTATTTTCATTATTACAAACTAATAATAAAATAAAGTGAACTTTTACCAAAAATATGACAGTGTCGGAGCAATGTCGATAACACTGCTCAATTAAACATGACTTTTTAAAAGCTGTGGCAACAACGGGCTTTTTTATGCTTATCTTTTTATTTAAAGTTGCCATATTGAAAATAATATATAATAAGGCAAGTTCAAACATAAATTTTACTTTAAAAGTTATCGGTAGACTGATGCTCTCTTTAGCTTAAAGCTTAGTTAACGGCAAGTTGTAATAATAGCTCTAAATCTGTTAAAGTCACTGTTGTAGCAGTTCGCAAAAATCTCAAGAAAAGTATCGCGTAGAAGCATGATTGTAACGAGTTAAAAACATATACCCATAGACGTGACAACTTTAATGACCATAAAGTTTCTCAGCATTCCATATACATATTCTACCAACCGCAGTCAATCTTGCACTAGACCATTAAATCTTATTATTGAACACCATTCCCAAGTTTTTCCAGTGACTAACATACTCATTATCATTATCATCACGATAGTATTATCGGGATTTATATGATTATTATTAATAGAAGTGTACTTTGATTTGACTGGATTATAAAAATTCTATTGTTCACAAATTACTTTTTAATTCTAGCAAAATCACAGATCTTATTACCCTCAACGGTTGATATCGTTTGCGTTTGCTCCTTGTGTAAATCATTGATGAACAGACAGAATAATAGAGAGGAGAGAATTGGTCCATGTGGTAAACTTTTTTCACGGCTCGGACTGCAGAATAACTGTTTGAATAAGTCAGTTTTATATAGTTATGCAAAAGTTAACGGCTATTGCCCAAAATGAAAAGAATTTCCAAAGTTTCTCCAATAAAATTGTATGATGAACCGCGTCAATGCTTTATGATGATTCAATAGCCCTATACAAGTCAAGATTAGGTCTCTACTTTTCAATAATATCACTTAATATATCTGTTCCGTGAAATAATCTTTAATTTGTCTACTCATTATATTCTTCATAACTTTAGATGGAATAGCAAGAATATCAAAGGAGCACAATCACTGTTTGTCTTTAGAATAGGAATAATTTTCGATAGTTTCCATTCTTCAGGAAAAATGTATTTTGTGAGTATAGGGGTAAATATATGTCTGATAAATTTTAATACTTTCAGCAAAATAACTACAAGAAAGATAAGAGTTGACTAATCAATTACACATGCCGAAGGCATTTTACGCGCTGCAAAAATTCAGAAGGGCGGACTAATATGGCGATCAAGTAAATTTGATTAAGTTTTATAAACCTCGACCGCCATATTGGATCCGCCGTTTGAATTTTTTAAATCTAATCTTAATCAGCGACACCAAAAACTCCTGAGTAACGTCAATTATCAATTTCTGAAAATAGCGATGGTTCTAGCACGTCAGTGTTCAGCCCTACAATTTTTCAAAAATAACCAAAAACGCTATTTTTAGGGGTTTCAACCCCCTTTTTCTCGAAAACCTGCCATAATAAAAAGTTTTTAAATCCAGATTCGTGTTCAGTGCGCAAAATGTCAACGGGAACACAAGTCCAAATTCACACTTGTATGGTACTCTATAAGAGTCCGGAGATTTGAAGAGATGGAAGCCTTTCGCTGGCCATCTAATCGGTGAGATTGGTAATTTGGATATATTGTGTGGATCTATGTTTAAATCTACTAGTGGCGGTGAAGAAAGTTCATGATAGCATAGGTTATCAAGAGTACATCCAGCGTGTCTCTACTATTAGTAGTACAGGATCCATTATATTTGTAAATATGAGATATTATTGTAAGACTTTTATATAAAATATTCGGAAGCCAACAACCTACTTACATACATAACTCGTATGTATTACAATCCTTCATGTTGTTTGTTGATTTTATACATGAGTGGCGGGACCTACAGTTTAAAGTCGACTCCGAACGACAGACTTTTTTTCGATAATATTTTATTTATTCGCAGAGTTTTTGTCAGAAATCTGTTGAAATGAAGTTTTTTTATATTTCGTTTTGTTGGGAATGTCTGATCTGGGATTTGAACCATGGCCTCACCTCTAAGAAGCTAACACACTACAGAATACTTAATAGCACAAAGTTCTGACATTTTTATAGTGAACTATTTCGTGAACGGACACCTTCAGTTAAGGGTAAAATCTGCTGTGACGACCGGTGTCCACATATCTGTAAGACTTTACTAAAGTTTCAGTTTAAATCCGTATTTAAATATTTAAATTTCAATTGTTTAAATCACTGTGAATCAGGAACAAATTTGTAAGCCAACTGACTTTTATAAACCATTTTGATAAATGTTTTCAAATGACAAGTGGAATGGCTAAAATCTACAAAACAAAACAAATAAAAAAACACAAAAAAAAGGAAAGAAACAATTTGTCTAAACGCATCAGCTAAATATAAATAATCGCACACAGCATGAATGGATCGAAATAAAATAAAAATTTCATTTCATTTCATCTCATTCGTTCATTCAAATATATTTTCCAATACTACAGCAAGTTATTGGACTAAAATATCGATTTGCAGTTACATTTGTTGTTTCAGGAACTTTTTTCTTGTTCTTCTTCTATTCCATTTTGACCCAAATACGTATGAGCTTAAAAATGGCTAAAATATTCAAAAACAAAAATAACAAAAGAACAACAGCAGCAGCATACGTACGTAACAGAATTTCAATACAAAAAAAAAAACAGATTCAACAACAGATTCAAATACAATATGGTTATCGGATACAATATTGCCATCAACCAACACCATTGATATTGCCATTGCTATGCATTCGAATATTAAAAAAGAAAATAAAAAAAGAAAAATTTTTGATTCTAAATTATTCACATAAGAAATGAATGAACGGAAAGGATTTTTTGCCACATTTTTTTTTTTTTTTTGTTTCTCATCAATTCAACAATTTGGCGTGATTTTGATTTAATTATTTAAGAATTTGATTTCGATTTTTAATTTTTAACTCAAAGCTGCACATTTTAATTTCAGTGTTATCGTTATCGTTTACGAAATTTTGAAGAGAAACAATTCCCTTCTGTTGTCATTTAAGATTTGTTTTCTCATGTCTTCAGTTTTTGCTTTATGTAGCCATTGTTGTTGTTACTGTTGTTAGTTTTGCAAATTTTCTTTACTTAACTCCTGTGTTGAACTAATCATTTATGATTTATTAGAACTGCAGTGCCATATCTGAGAAATGAAAAGAAGAATATTTGGTTTCTATTCTCGTAACATAGAATTCCTTATGAAATGAAATATTGTTTCTATCCGTAGATATAAAAAAAAAAACTTTCGATTACACTCAACATATCTTTACAAGTAAAATTATTTGAAAAAAACGAAAGAAAACTGAAAATCAAAAAACATTCAAAATTACTTTTGGGGAATCAACCCGTATACTTTACAGATAATTTAAATCGAAAAGATCTAATGAGACAAATTGATAGACACTACACCGAAATTGATAGGGATAACACCTATAGTCATACCTCCTCAATGTACCGAATAATTAACAAAAGGAAAAATACAATTTATGACTATTTAACAGATTACTCATATGATTTCTCTAGACTTCATAGCATAAAACTTCTTCGTCTTAGAGTAGGACACACAATGATTTCACATGGTTTCATATTCAAACAAAATTTCACTCCTTTCTGTAACTGCTTCGCTAATATACGAATAACACTCAATCATATTTTATGCCACTGCCCATTGCTATCGGACGCTCGTAACTCGATTTTTCGAAACTCAGATCCCTTAGACTCCTTATCCTATCCTAATGCTGAAAACATATCCAAACTAATGAAATTCCTTAAAAAATCTATATTACTTTATGAAATATAAATATTTGAATTTTCTTACAATAATACTACAATAGAATAGAACTAAGAGATATTATAATCATCTAATTTATTAATCTTGTTGAGCTGAAGGCCTAAGCTGCTCTTGCTCCTATTCTTTTACATTTTTTTTTTTTACTTTTGGGTTCAAAACAAGTGTTCTTTTTCGTTATACCACATAAGCTGATATGTATTTTAGAGATCTGATGTTGTAGTTGGTTAGCCTTCCCATTGGTAGGAGTTTGAGTTTTGGCTTGTTAGACCAAAGCCCGAGATATAAATACAGTAATCCCTCGATTTATGTCGCAGTTGGTTCCAAAAAAAAGACGACGTAAATCGAATAACGACGCAAATTGAAAATAGAGGGCAAAGAATTTTACCGCGTAAATCGAGACAACGTTAATCGAGGTAACATAAATCGAGTGATTACTGTATGAGCTTAAACATTTGTAGCAATGCATTCATACATAATTGGTAATTGCAACCTTTTAGTCTGGATTACAACAAACCTTCTCACACCACTTATGTTATGTCTGTTAATTTTATACCTGAGTAGTGAGACCTACAGTTTTAAGTCAACAGATTTTTTAGTAGCTCTTTATGACTACTTTATTTACCCTCAGTAGATAGAAAGTTCTTGCTGTTGATAGAAAGTCACCGAAGAAATATTTAGTCACACTTCGTTTTGTTGGAAATGTTTGAACATCAGTTTGAACCGTGGCCTCACGCCTAATAAGCCAAGAAACTATCCACTAGCCTATGGCCAGCTCGATGGAACAATACAAAACATGAAAACTGTATTTCTTTTGGCGAGTTGCTCTCAGCAGTCTTCTAGCAAAAACTGGGAGAGAGCAAATTGCCAAGTCTCTGAATTGAATTTTTTTTATGAGACCAACAATCAGAAAATCACTCATATTTATACAGAGCATTAGGTTTAAATAACAGATAGATAGTAATAGGAGAAAGTAAAGAGGGCTAGTGTGCAGCATAATTCAGTTTTTCAAACATAATTTTTTTAGCCAGCCAATTAGCCAGTGTAAAACATTCGTAACTTCTTTTTCTCGAGAATTGCTTTGTAATAATTCTCACTTTCTTTTTATGATTAATCATACATAATGTCAACAATCGATCCCACGGCCTAGGCACTTGAATTAGATCAGTGGGGCACCCCAAGGTTGTGTCAAGTCACTTATATTTGTCGAGACAGTTGAAAACAGGGAAATCAACATTGGCCGTATACAGCGAAAGCTTGTGATAATTTGTGTTCCTGATAGCGTCTTTTTAGAAGCCTGTCATGGCGGTCATATAGCCGAAATCATATACACTAGAGCCTCGACTTGCGTCGATCCGATTTGCGCCATAACGATTTGCATCGTTTTTAAAAATTTACAAAACTCAGCTTGCGTTGCTGCAATTTCAAATTGCGTCGATTAAATTTAGCTATAGAAGCCGAATTTGTAGGAATGGAGGAGGATGACAATAATGAACTTTTATTATCTCGCGATAAGTTGCTTGCTAATGAAAATTTATTATCCATTAATATTCAACATGCTTTAGACGATGGTGTTAAGTATCTGACGATATAAAGTATCTATGTATGTACATACATAATTGGTCATTACAACCCTTCAGTGTGCATTTCGACCTAGCGTCTCACACCACTTATGTTGTGTGCGTTAATTTTATACATGAGTGGTGGAACTTACAGTTTAAAGTCGACGCCGAACAACAGACTTTTTGAGAAGCTCTTGCTGGCAATTTTATTTACTTTCAGAGTTTTTGCCAGATATCTGCTGAGAGGCAGTCGCCGAAGAAATATTTTTTTTCATATTATATTTTAATGTCTTACCTGGGATGCGAATTCATGGTTTTCGTCTAATACCTACTAGACTAAGGCGACTACATTAAATATTAAAGCATCTTACATTTTAAAATTCGGAAACTATGCTGAACATTTTTTTGCATTTTCGTATATTAGCAATTCGATTGCTCGGCTTTGTATTCAAACACTTTAAACATAGCTCCACGCCACCAACCATTGTTCTTGAAGTTTATATTTTCGGAAGACAGGAAAATAATTTTGGTTGCCTAACTGACGCACTAATCTGCAGATCTTAAGCATAGAAATAGAGTTCCCTTTCAATATTTAAGACATCTTAAGACAGAGAGGCAATAGTGTGAAGACTTACTAAGCAAGAGATTGTGAATCCAAACTTCAGCTCTAATAGCTGGAGAAAAAACAAGAAACATGAAAAAATGTTCTTATCGTCGATCTCATTCCTGGCAAAAGTTGTGGGAATAAATAAAATTGCAATCTATAGATCCCGGCACTGTATGAGATGATTGGCAATAAAGATAAAGAAATATTATGCCTTAGTTCCCACTTAGTTCCGCACAAACTACATGTCAAAAGTACATGTCAAAACGAAACTATCTGATATTGCGTACCTTTCAGGATATTACGTTGTTCAGGTATGCATCTTAATTGCGTAAATTACAATAAACGCCATTATTAAGGTGAATATTTCATATAAAGTTTCAATTAATTATTGCGCAATAAATACGCATATTGTTAAAATATTGTTAAAATGTAACACTGTCATAAGTGTGTTTATTGAGCATACTAGAATTAACCGAACACTTTCTATTGATATTTGACAACTCAAATGTCAATAACGCCAAACAAGCACTAACCGACCGCACTAATGTTCGCGATCAAAATCAAAATAATATTGTAAATGAATATTGAGTAAGCTTAATTGCGAATATTATTTTGCCTTAACACTTAAAATATTGCATATACTCAGTTAACCGAATATTGATTCAATAAAATTGCATATCTGAACGTAGTATAAGATCTAAGATCTGTATTAAGGAGTGTTAAAAATTTGTTTTTTTGCTTTCAAATTTTTGTGTGGGAAAGATTTCAGGGAAAAGGAGGCTTCTAAAATTAATAGTTCATGTTTAGACCGAAAAACTTTTTGTACAAGTAAATGATACCGTGTTCAATACTTCATTTCCAAAAGAGTTTTGAGTCTGCATACATACGACATGAAAACATAGTAAAAACGAAAAAAATTTAAAATGAATTGAAATTTTCGAGTGTATAAGCAAAGAGACGACGTATGTAGGTAGTTTGCACATGTCCCAAGCAAGACAGACTGAATAAAACTTACAACGAGAAGAATGAAAGACTTTTTTTTGGTCTGCGGATGTATGAACTTTTGTTCACATTACTTTAAGATTATTATGGCCATCATCAATTATATTGTGATACAATCTGCTAGTAATGAAGCTTTTCTATCAATATGTTGTTTTTGTGTCCATATGGTCCTAGTACAAAATGTTGTTTGCTTTGTACTATAAAATTTTGTAGGGATATGTGTGCAACAGCAAAAAGATAAATGAAATGTTTGTCTCTCAGACACCTGCAAAGATAAATCTCGTGAGCATCATAATCATCATCGTGGGTAAAGCATAAAAGTTTGGATTGCATTACTGGTGTACGACGTACCACTTTACGTAGTACGACGAAATATTTTAATTTTTTTTTATTTAAAATAATTAATGCCTGGAAGAGTTATTTTTTTTTTTAATAAATTGGACGTCACAAGAAGGCATGTGATTTTCTTTCTTAGAAGAATGAAATTAGTGGGAATAGTAGGCGTTGTAAAGTGAAGAAAGCGGGTAGTTTGTAAAACCATAAAACAAATTCATTTTCAATCTTATAAAAAAGCATCTACCGACAGAAATCTTCATAGACCAATAGGCCCAAGTTGAAAAATATTTATCAATGCTATAGCTAGAGTGATGTTTAACTATTTTTTTTTTAACTTCTGGCTTTTCTTTTTTTTTTTGGTAAACCCTTGAAGTATTTTACTTGTTGGGCTACATTTTGTTCCCGAGTTGTACGTATGTGTTCTGACAAAATTCTCATTATTTTGTTTGATTTTCAAATCCTTTCTTTTGGTAATTTTCAGGCACTCTTCGAATATTGAAGAGCTGCTTATACTCTTTCAGAGTTTTTCAAAGTGCATCTAAAGACTGGGCTATTGTTTTGCGAATAGAAATATGCTGAACATGAAGTCACCGTAGTCTTGTAAGGTACAAATCAAAACGAAATATAAAAAATTATTTCTGGAAAGACTATCTCTCAGCAAGTTTCTTGGAACAATTCAGAGAATAAATAAAATTGCCATGAAAAGTTTCTCAATAATCTGTCGTTCAGATTACAACACACACAACAGAAGTGGTGTAGAGAAGCTAGGTCGTAATCTTGACTAATGACTATTTCTTTTTTTTTTATAAAACCAGCACTCAGGGGTTGACCCCTATTCATGCAGTGCATTGTGCAGGTTTTTTAGGAAAGGTGGAAAGAGAGGGGGAAGATGCGAACGGTAAGGAAACGAGTTGCTGCTGGTGACTATAAAATGGCCAGTGCTATACCTTCACCATTAGATATTCTACAGCAATCGTCCCCAAGAAGCCCGCAGTTTCTCACACCACTTATGTTGTGTGTGTTAATTTTATGCAGAAGTGGCGAGACCTAGAGTTTAAAGTCGACTCCGAACGATAGATTTTTGCGAAACAAGAAGAGAAAGAGAAGGAATCCCCGAAAAAATACTTTTTGTATTTTTTTTATTTTGATGTGTGACTTGGGACTCGAACCCTGGCTTTACGTCTAATAAATCAGGACACTATCTACTAGACCACGGCGAGATGTGGGATTGCAGAAAGAAAAAACAAAATGTTATAATGAAATGATCTTGAATATAATTAGGATAAGGGGAAGAAAATCTCTTTGATTCGTTCAATGGCTATCAATATAAACCTTGTGATTATATTAGCAACTGCCGAAAGAGAATTCGAAGAAGTGTTTAAAGCGCGAATAGAAAATCTATCTGTAAAAATATTGGAGGATATTTAAGTTGAGACATGCATTAGAAATACAGGACAAGAATAACGAAGTCAAAGAAGCGAGTTACCACCGAAAAAGCGGTTACCACGTAGTCGGCAGTCAATGTGTTAACAACGCCAAGAAACAGACAAATCTGAATGAGCTATTCAAGTTATTGTATTAAAACTTATGACAGTTTTGATGGAACAGCTAAAACTGAAGTCCTCAACAGAAGAGGAGGTTATCCCTCGAATTACAGACTAGCGGAAATGATTTAAAGTAATCGGAAAGTTAAATGATGTGGTATTAATGGTTCATGAGATATAAAATGAAATCAAATACATAGAGAAGGCTTAAGTGGGTTGGATGAAATGACAAAATAAGACATAAACAAAAGGGAACGAATTAAAAATATAAAAATCAACAACAAAACTTAAATTATGTGTCTCGAGGTTGCCAGACATGAAATAAAACATTAAAGTAGAGCAACGAACGACGCTGCCAGTTAGTCATAATTTGTGTGCCAGTGATTAATGACTGAAAGTAGTACACCGAAAGTTTAATCTTTATTAATAAGCAGTGTAAGGGCCGTTAATTAAATGAATGATTTTAATGGGCAGACAACTTGCGTTTAAAAAAAAAATTGTTTAATTGAGCAGTATTATCGACATTACTCCGGCACTGCCATACTTTTGAAAAAAGTTAACTTTATTTTATCATTAGGTTGTAATAACGAAAAGAAGTTAAAGGCGACTTTAAAGTTCACTCTTTAACTAAACTCAAGTTTAACGGCAAGTGAAGTATGTTGCATTTAAATAAATAAAGGACTTATAAAATTCAGAAATATTTAAAACGTGTAATCTAAATAAAAACGGACAAAGTTTTGTCTGTGTGTTTTTTTTTTTGAATCATCGAATCCACCAAAATTAAAATTTTTGCAAAATTAAAAAAAGTGACAGCAATTTTCGGACGAATCTGATTTTTAATAATAATTTCAATAACTCCTTCACCCGTTTCCTTTTCGATACCCATTTAAAAAGAATAATAATTTCGTATACAGAAGGCAGGTGATTAACAAAAAGAAAGTAACGTCAATTTCCACTTTGTTTCTTAAATTTTAAACTTTAAAAATTTTTTTTAATTTTGCTCATAGTCTCTCATAGTCGTTTTCAACCTGGCGAATTATTTCTGCGAAATCATTTCTTGTGAATTTTTTCCGGTTGGTGGTAGTGTTGTTATCAAGACTACGACTACGTTCATATGTTTTATTCTTTTTTGGATTTTATATTTTGTCGACTTCCTAACAAACAACATGAGATTGTCCTTACATGGAGTGTTGTGCATCGTGTATGTACATTTTCTGTTTTTTTTTTATTTCTTCTTTAAAATGTTCATCCTTTTATCTTGAGTAGTTACATGAGTTGGCGAATTTCAGGCATCCTTTTATTATTTTGTAAACATTTTTTCTTTACATTTTTCATCGAAATTGTAGTGAAAAGAAAATGATGAAAAGAATAAGAATCCAAAATTTAATGTAAAACGTTTTTACACATTTCAACCAGTTAGTTAGTTGAGTGGGGAGAAACATGCGGGCGGTATGAAGGATATTAAATATTACCCGGAATGTAGTCATTGCGATGGCTGGAAAATGGAATTTAGAGAAAAAAAGGTAAAATTGCTGTACAAATGATTTTTTTTTTCTTACGGAAATGGTTATAAAAATAGAGAAGAATAGAATGAAATGAAATAAAATAAAAAAATGAGTAAATGTAACCACAGAATCGGAAAATATGCTGAGATAACATGTTTAGGCTTATTTCACATAAAGATTACATACAAAGCCACATACCCTGTTACTTACTGGTTTAACATGCAATTTCATCATCATGATTAACATTCACACAGACACCATTATTCAAATATTTTTTCCGCATACTTGTATTGAAATATGTATGGATGTATGTGTTAGGATTGCGAATTCTTTCGTCGACACATTTTACGAGTATTTGGTTGGCAGTTTCAAATTCATGACGGCATATAAAAATAATTCCAAATTGGCTTCGATTGTCAAAAATAGTCGTTTTTTCGTTTTTTTTTATTTGTTGCTTTCTATTTCGGAGATACCCTACCTTATTAGATATAAAGTGACTTGTGAATCCATTTGTTCAATGTACGATGCGACTTCAGATTTTTATAGTTGTGGAGAAAACACTTCCTTTTCCTACTTGTTTACTATGTTTAGATATGCACTGTTATCGAGTCAATATTCCGTTTATTGAGTACAATATTTTAAGTGTTCAGACATAATAATATACGCAATTCATCTGTTTGTTAACAAAACAGCTGGTTGTTTCAACAACATTTTTATTATTTTATTTTGTTTGTTGTTATTGGCATTTGAGTTGTCAAATATCAACAGAAAGTGTTCGGTAAATTGTAATATGCTCACTAAACACACCTATTACAGTGCTGCATTTTAAGTTTTACTCAATATTAGAACAATTTGTGTATTTATTGCGCAATAATTAATTGAAACATACATAACATACATAATTGGCCATTACAACCCTTCAGTCAGGATTACGACCTAGCTTCTCACACCACTTATGCTGTGTGCGTTAATTTTATACATGGGTGGCGGGACCTACAGTTTAGAGTCGACTCCGAACGACAGATTTTTGAGAAGCTTTTCATGGCAATTTTTACTCTCAGAGTCTTTGCCAGAAATCTGCTGAGAGGAAGTCGCCGAAGAAATATTTTTTCGTTTTGATGTCTGACCTGGGATTCGAACCAGGGTCTTTTGTCTAATAAGCCAACACACTACCCACTAGACCACGGCGACTTCATAATTAATTGAAACTTTATATGAAATATTGAGCTCATTAATGGCGTTTATTGCGATTTACGCAATAAAGGTGCATACCGTATTACATAACGAAAAGCACAGTGGTTTGTATGCTTATTGGCGGAGGGCTTAGGTTTCGCAAGATCACAGAAATGGTAGTTTAGTATTATTTTCAACTTTGGATCTTTAAAAATCATAGAAAAGTTTTGAATAAAATGAGAATGGATATTTAATATATGCATTCCGCTTCAAAAGAAATACCCATTTCTTAATATAAAGCGGAAATCTAGATCATACCGGATAACACGTTCTGAAATAAAGGTTCTTTGTCAAGAGAGAGAGAGAGGTCTTTGTCTATATAAAAAAATAACAGCCGGAATGTGGGACCTTATCCAGTTTGAATATTACGGTTTCGTACCCCTTAGTATTTTATTGGCCATTTACAATTCAAATGACACATTTTGTGTGGGTATAGGTCTCTTAGGATATATAGGATATTAGACGTTAGGCTGCGTTTCGAACCCCTGTCATTTCGAACAAAACGAAATATGACGAAAAATATCTTCGACAACGTCCTCTCAGCATTCTCTTGGCAAAAACTCTGAGAGTAAGTTCAAAATCTGTCGTTTCTGATCGGCTTTAAATTGCAAGTTCTCCTAACTGATCGGTTGTAATAACCAATTATGTAAGTAATTAGTGAGTGTCTGTCCGTAACCAGCGTTGCTAGTAATTCTTTTTTTTTTTAACAAAAAAAACTTGTTTTTTTTACAAAACTACTAACATTTTTAAAGGAAACACCGGAATGTAAATATTTCCTCTTATTATTGAATTTATTGAAAAAAATTTTAAATTTCATTTTGTCGAAAAAACTTATGTTTGTTGTTAGCAAATATATTTAATAAAAACTTTTTCGTGTCTTAAATAACATGGAAAAAAAGGGAAAAGGCAACGCTGTTCGTATGACAAAATGGAACCATGGACATACGGTCGTTTAACCAAGCTATACTTATAAAGCGCTTCAGATTTTTATCGTCAGTAATAATCAATTTTTTTTTTAAGTCGCCGTAGTCTTCTAGGTAGTGTGCTGGCTTAGTAGACGTAAAGCAAAATACAAAAAGTATTTCATCGGCGATTTCCTCTCAGCAGAGCCATGAAAAGTTTCTCAAAAAAATAAAATCTGTCGTTCGGAGTCAACTTTAAACTGAAAGTCCCGCCACCTATATAATAAAATTAACACTCACAACATAAGTGATGTGAGAAACTAGGTCAATAACCCAGAGCGAAGGGTTGTAATGACCAATTATGTGTGTATAATACGTTTTTTTCTTTTCTTGACGTTCATATATTACCACGCTCTTGCACGCAAAGTTGTGTATCAAAGGCTGTCGGGTTTAGTTCACAAGGCGAGTAATTTTTGGTTGAATTTTGTAGCTTGTAAATATTTTTCAATTGCTGCTTGTTTGGCTTTTAATAATTTTCCCAATTTTTCTTCAGTTTGGAGACAACCTTCATGAGGTAATGCCACTGTTTTTTGGCAGTTTGTGATAAAATCTTCACTTTTAAAAATCAGTTCACTTTAAAATATAGTTCACATACAGAAAATAAGTTTGGGATGCACTTTTGGACAAACAGGAGATTTTAGGTAATCATCCATAATTCTACAAAAAGCTACTCTGCAGACATTTATAACAAAGTGTAGAATGTATCACCATTCCTTTCAATTGGAAGTAATAAAAATCGAATTACCCGAATTATTAACACTGTAATCCAACTGGTTTTATCAAGCAGGCCATTAAAAAGTAATTGGAAGGTTAAATGACGAAGTACTCACACACATAACAATTTTATTCTGTAACATTGGTTTCTTTTAATGACCAGTGTATATAATTCGTCACCTTTTTTTTCCTCGAGAATTGGTCTGGTATACCACGTTGCGACAGTGAAAATACGCCCCGCTAATGACATGTAAGTTGTGAGTTTTGTTAAGTCGAACTCAAAAATTTTTTTTTATATTTCTCGAACACTCAAAACTTGTTTTATTTGACAAAAATGGTTTTTTTTTAATCTTTTCATACAAGATTACCCAAATATTTTTTAACCTATTTTCAAAATCCACATTTTTTTTTGATGAGAGATAAGTTGAGCTTTTAAAACGGTATACATAACTATATGATTGAAACTTAAATGTTATTAGTTTTGATCGGGAAATCTTGGATAATAATTGCACCAATATTTGTTCAATTATATCAAAACAAACTGTGAATCACTTCACAAGGGAATATGCTTTAAAAATATCGCGAATTATTTTATATTTTATAATTAAAGTTTACCACGAAGGACAAACTTGAAAAAATATGAAAAAACGAAAAAATTTTTTTGGCGAAGTTAACTTATCAAACCTTATAAAATATTTCGTCGGATACATACATATTAGGGATGTCAAACGGGATTGATTTTTAAAAATCCCAGGATATTTCGGTATAATTCGGGATCCAAAAATTCCGAAAAATCACGGGAAAAATCGCTATTTTCTCTTAATAATATAAATATTTCGTTAACAAAATCATTTGTATTCCAATTATGTATGTGTGTATATCAGAATTATATATCATTAGAAATAAAATATTAAAACAGGAAGACAAAAAGTAATAAAAAATAAAAAACGCAATTGCATTAGTTTTAAGAAAATTATTTGGATTCCAACAAAAAGATTAAAGCATCTAACATGTGATCTGATAGGCTTGAACGAATTTTGTTGTCAACCTACTCTGCCGTTGAAAAACATTTTTCGCAATCAACATTTGTTGGTAAAATAGTTATAAGATAGCTGTATGCAGCTTGTATATATTCACCTCTACTACCTCCTGATGCAAATAAATATATTTCATTGGACAGTTGAGTATCTAAATCAGTTACCCTATTAATTCGTTTTTATAGAGCTTTTGCATTTTCGATGGCATTCTCATGAAGTAGGGATTTTATTAAAGCTATTACCAATATAGAATCTTTTTCAGACTTTGAAAAATACATATGAATCACTGCCGAAAAATCATGTTTAAAAATTCTGAGAATCCCGAACCCGAGTTACGATTTATACAGGACATTTATCTATAAGGTTTAATTTAAAATCTTAGATATGTTTGAAGTCATATACAACAACATTTGTCAATTAACAAGGGGCGAGAAATGTAGGCGATAAATGTGTATTTTGTAAATAATGTCGGTAGTGAACCAGGTTCTGATAAGACGTTGATTTTATCCATCGGGCATTGTTGCATTCTCATTTTTTTTACTCCCAAAAGGACTATGTGAAGAAGTCGATTCAGTTTACTTCTGAGAGTTCTTACAAGACTGTAGCTATCTTTATAATCAATACGAACAGTTATTCAAAGAAAGAGGTAATGGTAGTCGGAAGTAACCAAGTTTGGTCAAGACTATTTTATCCTGATTTGATTTTTATATTGTGTAGTTCTTGTGGCCCATTCTAATCGCTTTCTCTGGTTTAAATTTATCATTTGTTCTTGGTTGCGGTTTTCATTAACGTATTAATAGTGTTCACACCTTTCTGGTCCCTCCAGGTACACAGCATTATCTTCCTTCGGATTCGATCTAGTTATGCAGTTGTCCCGGGTTAACTTCTTCTTCATTTCAGGATTTTAAAAATTAATACATTTTTTCCATTGCCAGTAACAGTTCGATGTAAAACTCATTTTCTATTGGGCCTTTTCACAAGTGGCTTATCGGTTATCCATCTGTCTGTCATTAAATTAATTTAAATGAGGTATCCAATGTTCAGATTTTTCGATCTTTCGCCTAGCTTTTAAATGATCTGAAAATGTCTGCTGTGCTGCATTTAATATTTCTGAGATTTGTTTCTCACTCAAAATTCTTCAAACCTTTTTGATGGTCTTTCAAATTCTTTAATTCTCAAATTAGAGTCGTTTTCTCTGAAACATCGAGAACTTTTTCTGAAAGTTGATTCTTTAAATCGAAACGAAAAATTAATCCTTTGCGCAAATATTCATTTTCTGGTATAAAATTCATCATGAATTAGCACGATGGAAAAATATGGCATCCTGTTTTGTGAGACCCTAAGATAGGCGCCAACTACAGGGATTTAAGCCTTCTCCATATCGCGTATAAGGTCCTAACAGGCCTATTCTGTGAACGACTGAAGCCACTCGTACTGATTAGATCTTATCGGTGCGGTTTCAGATCTGGAAAGCCCACCATCGACCAGGCCGCACTACACCAAATCCTGTAAGAGACCCACGAAAACCAGGTCACACACCATCCTTTTGTCGACTATAAGACTGCCTTTGATAGCTCTATAAGATGTGGTGTTTTTGCCGCAACGTCTGAGCTCGTTATACCTGCGAATCTGATAAGGATATGCAGAATGACGTTGAGCAATACCTGCAGTTCCGTCAAGGTTTCAGACAAGGCAATCCTTTATCATGTGAATATCATGGAGAGTGCGGAAGGCAGAAGTGCATCGCGATGGCACTATTTTTCAAAAAAGAATCCAGTTGCTTGTTTACGCTGACGACATTGACATTATAGGACGTACCAAGCAAGATATTACTGTTGCCTTTAGTGGCATTGAAAGGGAGTCTACTGAGATTATTCTGGCAGTAAATGAGAGCAAAACAAAGTATATGTTCTGCGTATTGATTCTCAGATTACGGCCGATAACTATAAAGTCAAGGAATTTATTTATTTTTTACATTACGACGAAAAATTATGCAAATCTGGAGATCAAATGCATAATCACTCTTGCCGACAGATGCTACTATGGTCAGAAACCTCTCATAACAAAACTAATACTCCACAAAACGCTCATCCTACCCATGCTTTTTATGGCGCAAGGGGGATCCTACTAAGCATTGATGCAGCAGCCTTGAGATTATTATAGAGAAAAGTCCTGCGTGAGATCTTCGGTCCAGTGCGAGTTGGTACTGATTTCCGCATCCGATCCAACAGTGAGCTCTATGAGCTCCTCAACGATATAGACGTTGTGCAGCGTATAAATAGAAGCGGTTACGCTGGCTCAACTATGTTGTTCGAATGAAGGAGGGTGCTTCGGTGAGACGTATATTTGATGCGGGGATCTGCGAAGAGGGCGACCTTGTATGCGTTGGAAGGACAAATCGAGGAAGCCCTGTCATCGTAGGCGCCTAGAATGATGTGTTGCTGCAATTAAGTAAGTAAGTAATATGATGTGGTTGCTAAAAAATGTTGTACCATGCCTTCGAAGTAGGTGATTTGAAATCCGTTAAAATCAACAGTTAGAAGATGTTTTTTTTTTTTTTGTTGTTATTTTTTTATGTTTTTTGGCATTATTGGTGTTTTTACATCCTCGTAATTTTGTTTCCAGATTCCGTTTTGTATAAATTTTTTGTCTTTCCTTTTTTCTCTAGTTTTTCCTCAAATACCAGCATACAGTACGGCATAAAAAAGCCTGCTGCAGATGTATGCGATACAACAACAATGAATACAGCAATAGAAACAAAAAAATATCACAGATTTTCTGGTGATGACAACTGAAATTCAATTTTTGAAATCTCGTAATTGGTTCCCAGCTTTTTTTCTTTCTCTTTTTTTTTATTCGTGAATAGTTTTTCTATTTCATTTTGAGGATTTGAATGTTCTATGTATGTATGTACGAGTATGTATGGGTTGGTTTGGTGATTTTGTCGGTTTTATTGTCTCACTATTTATGGTGGTCTTTTATTTTTTGTAAAATTTTTAGAATTTATTTCCAATATCATAATAAAACATCAGACAACCAAATTCCAAACATTTCATAAAAAACCGAATCCAATCAAATGGAATCAAACTGACTGCACATAAAAATTAATGTCCTCTGTAAATGTAGTTTTAATTTTTAATTTTATGATTTCCATTCTCGGTCTGTTATTCTGTTATTTTCTAGCCAAAAATATTGCAAAACTATTTGCGAATTCATTTCATGCATTTTATGAACTTTAATTTTAATGCATAATCTCCAACATGATTTTTACATCACGCTAATAACGAATTTTTGTTGACTTCATCAATTTTTTTTTCTTCTGTTTTTTTTTTTTTCATTGAAATCTGTTATTAAGAGATTAAATATTCAAAAAAATATTTTTGAAATTGTTTAAATTCGGATTTTAAACGTTGAATAGAAAATTATGAAATCCTCCTGAATTCAACTTAAATGAACTTCACCATTAACATCGAATTTAATTCAATTTTGTTACGGTAACGTTAATTTCCGCCATACAATACATATAAGGAATCTTCCATTGGGGACTTCAGAACATTGGCAGTGTTTAATTTGTAATTAATTTTGCCATAGACAGCGACGTGTGTTCATTGTATGGACTTTGGCGATAGTGGCATCTGATAGTAGTTTGGACATACCATGCGAGCTGTTACTGTTCTTTTGACAGTTAATAATACACTTTTTCAGAGCCCAACATGAGGATTCGGTGATGATGGTAATGAATCATTGGAACTCATTCTTATACCCTGTGGGGCATTAACGCAATCCAAAAAGAGACGCCTGCGTGCATGTCAGGCGCTAAACAGGTGATTGTCATTGATGATTCCGAGCGTCCTGAAGTTAGTCATGCAGTAGGCTTAGCTCCTGTTCTGTCCTTGAAATCCGCAATACCATGTCAATTATATGACTTCCTTGTCTATGATGGGTTGATTCAAAGATAATTTAACGAAATGTATTTGTTATTTGTTATTGTCAATATGTTGACAGCCAGACTTTAGAAGTTATATTGCTACGTCGAGAGGAGAAACCCGCAGAAAAAGGCATTGCTTTGGGTCTGAATAAGCAGCATATCACTCATGCGAATGCTTTTTGGTCTCTACAGATTCACCCAAACTACTTGTCGTGTGAACTTTGAGACCTTCCTGGTCTAAATAATGGGTGATTTTTTAAGAGCTATAGGAATATTTTTCAAAAAAAACAAATAAAATTCAGAAAAATTTATGAAATCTTTGTTTGAATCGATAGTACGGTCCATATAATTTAATGTTTGAAGATTATTTCATGCAAATGTTAACCGCGACTGCGCCTCAAATGGTCCATCCGCTTAGTCCAATTTTGACATACTCTTTCCATCATTTCGGCCGGTATCGCGCGAATAAATGCCTCAATGTTGTCTTCCAACGCGTCAATTGAAGCGGGCTTGTCTGTATAGACATGAGTTTTAACATAGCCCCACAAAAAATAGCCTGAAGGCAAAATTTTCCACGTTGTTGAGTAACACAGGCCCAAATGCTGCGAACGGCGACGAATCGATAATTTCTTTTTTTTCTCATAACAAACTTTATTTACCATCTATCCTATATAGGATAATAAACAAATCGTAACAAAAAGGTTTGATATACATACTAGAATAAAATAAAAATATTAGGATAATAAAGGAAAAGTAAAACTAAAAATATATACATATATACAAAAGAAATATTATCAGAATTGAGAATATTAAAATTGAAATTATTTGGAAAAAGTCCATAACATCGTAAGCATAAGGTTATCGGAAGGGTAAATCAAGAATATGATATCGCTTAAGTTTTCTTACTTCATTAGTATCGTCTAGTAATGATATTGCCAATGGGTTACAGTGATTACTTAATCGTTCAAGATATTTGCGCTAAACTTCTTAATTTCATCTGTAATTTTTGGAATAAATAAATCGTCATGAATTGTTTTGTTAGATACATATTTTGGTGCGTTGACAATTAATCTTAGAGTATGATTTTGGTACCGTTGGAGAATTTCAATATTTGAGTTACTTGCAGTTCCCCACAACTGGATGCCTGGTTTAAGAATAGTCTTATATATTACAAGCTTAGTTTCAATGTTTAATTGGGACTTTGGGCCCAGCAGCCAATATAGTCGTTTAGTTTTTATTTTAAGATGCTCCTTTTTAGCTTTTATGTGCTCTTTCCATGTTAACCTCTATATGAAGACCAAGATATTTTACACTGTCTTTTATGGGAATTTCGATATTATTTATAGTTACACGAGGGCCAACTCCTTTGAGTAAGGTGAATACAACATGTACCGATTTTTCAGTATTGACTTTAATGTTCCATTTGGACAACCAGTGTTCAATTTGATATAGATGAATTTGAATGAGGTTCGAAGGTTCTACTGGATAGGAGCTAGAAGCTAAGATAGCTGTATCATCCGCATAAGTTGCAACTAGAATATCGTCGGACACAGGCATATCTGATGTAAAAATTGTATATAATATTGGTCCATCACATATTTCTGATATTTCGTCATTTACTTTTACATAGAACTGTCTTTCACTTAAATACGACTTTAGTAATAGATAAAATGGAGTTGGTAGTAGTTTTTTGAGTTTAAAAAGTAATCCGTTATGCCAGACCTTATCAAATGCTTGTTGCACATCTAAGAACACTGCAGAACAATATTTTTTATTTTCCAAAGTATCTCTTATGAGAGATATAATACGATGGCATTGCTCAGGCGTGCCGTGGTTATGCCTGAAACCAAATTGGTGTTCAGGCACGATGTTAAATTTTTCCAAGATTGGCGACAATCTATTAATATTATTTCATTATTTCATTAATCATTAATATTATTTCAAATATTTTGGAGAAAGTTACCAACAAACTAAGAATCGATAATTGGTGGTCATCATTAACAATGGCCGATATAGCTGCGATATTTTTTTCAGTTTGCACTCTACGTAAGCGTGTTGGTGGTTTAATTTCCAACCATGTAAATTTGGTGAGATGCGTGATCTGTTTAAACCAGTGTTACCAAAAAGATAATAGTTAAAAAATCACCATATATGAAATCACATGCACTTCTGTATAAAATTAACAAACACAACATAAGTGGTGTGAGAAACTGCGTGCTTCTTGGGGACGATTGAAGGTATAGCACTGGCCATTATATAGTCACCAGCAGCAACTCGTTTCCTTACCGTTCGCTTCTTCCCTCTTTCTAAACCTGCACAATGTACTGCATAAGTAGGGGTCATCCCCTGAGTGCAGGTTTAACAAAAAAAAAAAAAAAGAACAAAAGTGGAGATGTATCCAAAGTTGTGGATACGTTGACGAATTCGACCGCAATTTAATGATTACAGTAGTGCCAATGGTGCTGTCTCAATCAAAACGATGATAAATCAATGATAGTTCCTGTTGCGTAAGCTAACAGTCCAAACTGTCCAAATAGCGGTATGGCAGTATGTTATTGATTAAACTCCAATCAAAATATATTATTTGATAAAATTATCGATATCTTCAAATATTTGACGCAATTATTCTAAGACTTTAGTTGGCGTGAGAAACTTCATGTAATTTGTCAATTTCCAAGGGACTATCTTAATGTTATTATATTACACAACGGTGAAGGCTATTGTTTGCCATTATTTTCCACTAGTTCATATTAGTTTATAATATTACTGCAATAGAAAACATTCAAAATTTATTATTTAACTGATTGAGATGTCGTACAGACAAACGGTGGAACCAAATTTCCTAAAGACCATAAGTAAACTTTACAATGTTTAAGGAAAATGACCAGCAGTAAACTTTCTAGTTTTCGGAGTTTTCTAGCTCACTAGTTTCAAAACGAATCAAACAATCAAGCGGCGAAACTATTTGAATCAGTTTACATTTATTTCACTTACAACGAGTATGTAAACAAACAAGTTTGTAGTATGAGTGAACCGCTGGATATTCCACGATAATATGTAAAATACATTTATTGGGAATAATCCATCACGCCTCCAAGCAAGTTATTTATTATTTATAAATTGAATACTAAACTTTCATTAAACGTTCCTAATCCAACTGGATCCTTCTTCTCTTTACAGTTATTTTTTGATTCGAAAGCTTTTTAATAATTTTTGTTAAAGGCCGAGTTATTTTAATAAATTAAATTTATTAAAGAAGTAAAATTCAATTTAAGAATTTATACATCCTTTAATAAGCACTATTTTTATTTAATTTTTAATAAATGCTTAAAGTGTTCACCTTTAAAAATAAATTTTCTTCATAGATTATTACATACTTTAATATCGATTCACCCACATAAAGAAAAACTATCTCGTGTATATGTAGGTTTCTGTGTACTATGTGTTCGTATAATGTTAAATGAATCCGTTCCACTTACTCTATAAAGTGAAAACATTTTACTCCAATTTCTATTTCCATTTCACTTAAAATCTGCACATACACATCCAAATTTAAACTCCCGTTCCTTTTAAATTCTTCAGCTCACACTATGCAAGAGCATGTATGTGTGCAGCCACGCGAAATTGTGGAACTGATTACTTTGGCAAACGAACTATTTTTCATATCCCAACTGGTTTTACATGGTCCGTAACCAACAGAAACTGAAACATTTCTAAGAGTACGACAGACCGTCAATGAGCCAAAGTGGCAGACAGACAGCGACACCACACTAGTAGAATTAACATGAGTATTAAACACGAAAGCAACCAGAATACGGTATTGAATATTTTATGAATAAAAAAATTTTTAATAATATTGCCATCAACTAATAATTAAAAAGTAAAAAAATTCTTGGGAATAATTAATCAATTGAAGACAATTGTAGTAACATAAAATACTTAATAAAACTTTTATAGGATTTGTAGATATAAATTTATTCCAAAAATTCCCATAAGTGATCTACGAACGGTTCGTTCAACACGCCTTTGAACTTAAGGATTGCTATCAATACTTGAAATTTCCGCTTGTGGTTGTGGTGATCTATCCAACGAATTTCTGGTTGTATTCCAAAAGGCACAAGCCAAAATATTCCCAAAATTCTGCGCAAACAACAATTGACAAAAGTTTGGATTGTACCGAAAAACTTTACGGCAACTTCCCTATTGAATATTCGAGTTAGGAGGGTCTCCATATTAATGTCACGAGGTTTATAAAACACTCATCTTTATATTAAGTTCGCAACCGTCTTAAGCATAGGCCACAAGCATTCTAACAAATAGCTAATTGACGTGTTTTCTTAGTGACCCGTCTCATTATTTTTGGTTAGAGATTCCTGATTCTAGGAAAATTTAATAAACATTTACACCTACAAGTACCCGTAACGGAAAAGTACGTTAATTAATTTATTTTAAGCGCTTCCTATCTGTATATTTAAATACAACAAAGCCACTTTGAGATATCATTGAAATTTTTAATTCGATGATATTAATAACATAAAAGGTGGAATATAATATTTTCCAAAAGCCCATTACAAATTTTTGGATGGAGCATGGAGAACTTACGAAATGTCCAAATTTCCAATACTCAAGTGCATATTTTTGGCTGTATTGGGGCGATTTGTTGACTCTGTAGTTTGTTCGCAATGCTACAAGAAGTTGTCTAATCGGGTCAGAATTTCACATAATCTTAGTGAGCAGTGTACATCCTCCCACGTGAGATGACCATGCCTTCAAATTGCTCGTTAAGAATTTGTAATATTGCCTGAGCATGTCATTGATATCCATGTCATCAATATATTGCTCGCCGTTGAAAGCGATTAAAATTTTATTCTTATCGGTACCACATTACCGACGATGCCGCCAGCCCAAAATCATCACACAAACAGTGTCTTTTACGGGATACATTGGAATATTATATCTCACGTGGATTAGTCTTAAATTCAAGCATTTTGTTTGTTCACATACCCGTTTATACAGAAGAAGACTTCATCGTTGCTGAGTCGCCGTAGTCTAGTAGGTAGTGTCTTGGCTTATTAGACGTAAAGCCCGGCCTCGTATCCCAGACCAGACATCAAACCGAAATATGAAAAAAAAAATATTTATATCTTAGGGTCTAACGTCCCTTTTGCTATGAGTTAAATGCGTATAAATTCCCTTTCGCGTGGTTAACTACGAAATATAGGGATTTCGGTTTAAACTGCAAGGACAATGACATCTGACACACCTTTTCATGACAATTTTATTTACTCTCAGAGTTTTTACCAGAAATCTTCTGAGAGACAGTCACTAAAAGAAATATTTTTTGCATATTTCGTTTTGTTCTAAGCTGGGGCCTGAATCACGAGTTAGACTACAGCGACTATTATTACACACCAAAATTAAATATAAAATTCGGTTAATTTAATATAATTTTTTCACCCTTTAAAAACGTTTGAATTATGAGCTTGTAGATTAAAAAGATAAAATAAAAATACTTTCAAACATTCGCAACTTAATGTAAACAACAACAATTGTTTTATTGGTTATTCTTCTTTTCACTCTTTCGCGTAAACAATAACAATTGTTCAATAGATCTTTATAATGGCGATCTCCAAACCACAATTATTCTCTTCACCAGCAACGTGTCTACACACAAGGCTGACTGAATTCTTTGTGAGTGCGTTGCCTGCTTTTTCTTGGACTTTTTATAAGCCCACCTAAACGTGAACTTGCGCGAATTACAAAAAAAGCTGAGACCCGTATTTAATTAAATAGACTAAGGATTAAAATACGTTAATTTGGCATTTTTATTACAAACAACCCCGAACAAAAAATCTAAAACCATTATTTTTACAGAATATCCTTAAAAAAGGAAATGGATGATCGTCCTTGGACAAATTGTATATACTGTTGGACGTGCCTTAAAAAACCTCTCTAATGATATACATATTGTATGTGTTGGTAAGGAAACAGATCCTCAAATTAACAAAATATTCAAAAATAGACCCTTTTTCAAAATGGTCCAGCTCACGAGAGGTCGAAGCTGGAGCCGAAATATTTTAAATGTCATTATAAAAAGTACTAATTTTCATTTTAACAGGGGTACACTTTACACGAATATCGCTTCCATACAACTTTAGTCGCTCTAATGTACATACATATGTATGTACAACATTTTGCTCTAGTTTGACTTTCTGAATGAAGCTGGTATTGTGCATTGGTTGGATTATGAAAGTACCACTACTCCATGCTACAACTTTATGAACATTTCACACCGTGCTTGTATCAAAATAACAAAAGCAAACAACAGTAAACCGAACTATGCAGAGATTGTGAATGATGACTACGGTGGAGAGATTGTAAAATTCCAGTAATATTGTATGTAATGCTTGTTCTTCTCAAAAAATATATGCTTATGAAGTATAAATTTTAGAGTTTCTTGTATGCAATGTAATGTATACATATGTATGTAGATGTGTGTGTTGTTTTTATTCTTATAAATAAGCTTATCACCTGTACAGTGTCGATTTCTACACTTAAGGTGTAAGTTACCTTTTTGCACTTGGTAAACTGACTGTCTGTTGTGTATACATATGTCTTCAGGTATTTTTTGAATGTTAAGACATTAATACTATACAGTGTCGATTAAAAGTAAAAGATTTTATTTTACAAAATAATTAATGTAATAAAGTGTTCAGACATAGCTATTATGAACGCTATGAATTTTTAAAAGTGGCAACTTATAAACTACTCAATACCTACGTGTCAGAACAATCTGGACTAAATGGTTAATACCAAAACATTTTATTGGAAAGTATGGTAATATTTTTAATTGACCAAAACAATTGTAATTTTCACATTGTATTTCATCTGATAATACTTACTTACTTAATTAGTCATTACAACTCATTTAGTTAACATTGCAACCTAGTTCCGGGCACCACCTACTTTGTGTGTGTTAATTTCATCTATGAGTTGCGGTATCTACAGTTCCTACTATTTTTGAGATGCCTTTCATGTCAATTGTAGAGTTTTTGCTAAAAAACTGCTGAGAGAAATTTATTGGAAAAATATTTTTTTCATATTTTGTTTTGTTTCAGATATGTGAGCTAAGGGTTGATCCACGGGTTGTCACAAACTAAGCCAATACAATGCATTAATTATTCTCGTAAGTACATAACAATTCGGCTGAAAAGTTAAGAAACAGAAAATGCTACTCCATCAAGACAACACAATGTGTCACAGATCATTCAGAATTGCGCCCATTTTTTTATAAAATTGATGTGAAAACTCTATTTAACAACGGTGAATTTAAAACCTCAACAATTCGCCGTATATATAAATGAATTATTTTGCCTGAAAACCAAACGTTTTCTACAAAATTTTTTAAGTGAAATTTATAAGACATCGGCTACCAATTTATGTTTTTATTCGCATTTGTTTTACATATTTTGAAGCAGAAGAATTAGGAAATTACATTTAATTTACTGATCGTGGTCCTTAGCTGTTCAATAGGCTTGAAAAACGTCAAGTTATTCAGGCTATTTGTCGATAAATGCTATTCTTGCTTAGTTTTTTATTTGCTTTAAGCTTAGGTTTGTTCTTCAACATTAACATGGGCAATTTTACTTTCAAAGATAAAGTCATGTTTTCTTAATGCCTCAGTACGTGTTTAGGAATACACCTGACCGTAGAAATAGCTAATGAAGCGATTTGACGTAGATCTAAAATACAAGTTTTAGAGCCATTATTACAACTTGCCATTAAACTTGGATTTAGTTAAAGGTACTGAAAGGGAACTGAAAAGTTACTTTTAACCTATTTCGTTATTACAACTTACCGATAAAATAAAGTAAATTTCTTTAAAAATATGGCACTGCCGGAGCAATGTCAATACAACTGCTCAATTAAACAAGTTTTTTTTTTAACGCAGTGGTAACGACGGGCTTTTTTTTTGTTGTATATGCTCATTTTGTTTAAATTTGAAGTTGCCATATTGAAAATAATATATAATATGACAAGTTCAAACATAAACTTTAAAAGTTACCGGCAAGATGATCCTCCCTTTAGCTTTACGCTCACTTTTATCTTATTGGGTGCTCATAATAATGAAAAACAATTTAACAACCCGTTAAAATCCTCCCTTTAGTTAACAACAAGTTGTAATAATCGCCCTTACTGTGTTAGAATAGGGTAAGAATATATAATTATCGAGTATGAGAGTATGTATTAGGTATAGGACCATCTCTAATGAGGCAATATCTAATCCCCATTGATATATTGGCTAAGGGATCTACGAGGATTTATTGCATATGTTATTTAAGTATTTAAGTAAGTAAGACTTTAAACTATGTAAGAAGCACAGCGAAAGGGAAGTGCAAGATCAACCTGATTCTCAAATTAAAGAAGTGGCTTCAACATAGTCATGTAAAATTGAACTCATACTTCCATTGAAAAATTTACATCACTTCGATTTTTATTGTTTTCCTCGCATTGTGAGTGTGATATCAGGATGCCGGATATGTGGTCTTTGAGTAACGGAAATTGTTCTTGAGAGAAATTAGTTCAGTAGTTGTAGTAGAGGATAGGATTAGCAACGTAGAATGGGGATAAGGTTGCTTCGAATCTGTGATTGATTATTAATAAAATAAGTAGAGCTTTTCATAATTTAGAAAAGGTATATTTAGTGTAATGGGGCCAGTTCGAAGAAGAATTCCTTAACAGCATAACAATTAGGCTGTTATTGTGTATTGAAGTGTGTTGGTCCCGTACAAAGTCCATTCCTTCCCGACATGATAAACATGATAATGAATAATTATTTATTGGTGACTTATTATGTTGCTTTGTAAACTCAATTAATAATTTTCGAAAACGTTTTATTGTGTTTAATTATGTTATTAATAAAATAATTATTATAATTGAAAGATATATTTTTGTTTTCGGTCAAATAGACATTGTTTTTGTCTTTTTTGTATTAATAGTCGCCGTAGTCTAGCAGGTAGTTTGTTAGCTTATTAGACGAAAACCCCGAATTCGTATCCCAGGTCATACATCAAAACGATTTTTGAACTCTGCGAGTAAATAATAAAATTGTCATGAAGAGCTTTTTAAAAATCTGTCGTTCGGAGTCGACTACCCACAATGTAAATGGTGTGATGTAAATGCTAGATCGAAATCCTGACTGAAACGTTGTAATGACCAATTATGTATGTTATGTATGAATATTATGTATTAGTTTTGACCGAAATTGTACTTGCATTTGGTATATTATGAGCAACATAGAAAACTCCTAAACAACATTTTATATTATAATCGGATTAAAAGTATGTACATAGGAAGGATACGTGGATATTAATGGAAACAAATTTAAGCATTTAATGTTAAGAGGAATGTTTGCAAGTAAATACATTTACAGTAGAAATGTATAGTGATTAGTTTGAGGTTTTCAATTAAAGATTATTTGAAATAAAATTTCTCCACGATGGATTGAAGTTTGAATTGACTATAAAGAGTTTTGTAAAATTGACTCACAGTTAGAGCAATTAGTAACTCATTAGAAAGACATCGAACAAACATTGGTAGCTGGCATCTAAGTTTCCCTTTTTTCTCTTAATGGTTAGAACTAATCCAGGGCTGTAAATATAACATTTTTGTTGTTCTCTATTAACTTTAAAATTATAATATCACGCATATTGTGTAGTAGGAAAACTTATTTCGAAATCCACAATAGCTACACTGTTCTTCATTGTCGGTTTCGAAACACACAATATTGTTCGACCGTTAGTAGGTTTTTCAACGGAAATTTGCTACCTCAGCTATTATACAGATCAGAGATCAACAATAAGTATTCAAAACAATGAGTAGATTCAAATCATACTTATAATTTCAGCTACATATGCATTCATACATATTTTGATATCATACTCATTCTACTCATACTTAAAGTTGGAGGTACTCGTCGTATTCTCACTTAACAATACGCATGATGTTATCGCATGATTCGCGTACGAGCACTGCAATACTCACAAGAAGATTGTGTGTATGCTTTGATTGTTGTCTTTGTATTTCTATTCTTTTTGTTTGTATATGCAACAACAACAAAGGCTGTAAATTTTGCTGAATTATTCGAGCCAATCGAATGACTTATAAGTATTTTTCTAAATTTATGAATCAGAATGAGTAGGCGTATGAATCAAATATATTTCGAATGTTATGAATTTGATCTCAACGTTGTACTCATACCCATTGCTACAAATACTTATAAATCAACGTTGTAGCGAGTACGAATGAATCAGAGTAATTGAATTTCAATTCTGTTGATTCATTCGTACTAAAAATTACATGAGAGCTTATAAGTAGCGGAAAAACGATTCATTGCTGATCTCTGATAGGTTACGTATCTGAAATGAAACTGAATGCCAGTTCTATGCAATGGAGGATTTAAACTACAATTCATATTGTGCAAACTAAAATTATTTGTTATATCGGGTGGTCATCTAGCGGTATAAATTTCAACCGTTCGTTGTTTCGAATCTAGCAATATTTATACTATTTTATTCTGTCACTAAATACAATAAATATCGAATGTAATGAATGGATTTACGCTTGAACAACAGATCTATTGGATCAACGAGAAACTGCACGATAATGTCGATTTTGCCAAGAAAAAATCTTCTTTTCGGATGAAGCTCATTGTCATCGCGGTGGGTACGTTAATAAACAAAATTGCCGTATTTGCCCCATGTAGTCTTACAGAAGCCATTAATAGTACTAGTGAATATCTATTTTTCTGTATCCGCTCTTCGTGGTATTGGTGTGAACGATATTTGGTTTGAACAGTACGGTGCCATAATGCTGTAATCAATTTATTCCACCAAATTTTCGTGAGACGAAATGGTGATGTAAATTGGACGTCAAGATCAGCGAATTTATACTGTCTGATTACTTCCTGTAGGGCGCCAAGAACAAGAGTTTAAAAACAGCAGGTTTCATTCAAAAGCGAGAAAATTGTTTGGACTGTAGTCGCCGTAGTCTAGTAGGTAATGTATTGGTCTATTAGACGTAAAGCCCGGGTTCGTATCCCAGATCAGGCATCAAAACGAAATAAGAAAATAAAATTTTTCTTCGGCGGCTGCCTCTCAGCAGATTTCTGGCAAAAACTTTGATAGTAAATAAAAATTGCCATGAAGAGCTTCTCAAGAATCTGTCGTTCGGAGTTGGCTTTAAATTGTAGGTTCCGACGCTAATGTATAAAATTAACGCACAGAACATAAGTGGTTCGAGTAGTCATGCCGTAATACTGACTGAAGAGCCAATTATGACCAATTATGTATGTATATACATGAACTGAAATTGAGAGACTTGAGTCAGACGATTTTGCATGGTTTATATGGTATTTGATTGCTTTTTTGCAGTGCTTTATAATTGACGACGAAAAGTGTTTCATTAGGACATCCCAAAGCGCAAGAAATCCACAATTAATTAGAATACCCATTCTGGGTACATCACACCAGAAGGGGCTAGACCATAACGACCGACCTGTACAAGATAACATTTAATTCCTTTAAAGCGAGCGTAGGCCAAAAAACGCCAAAAACAAGACCGTACTTTGAATAACATGTTCAAGCGATCTACAGTTTGTAGTAGACTCCGGACAATAGAAATTTGAACAATTTTTCATAGTAATTTTATCTGTTCTCAGAGTTTTTGCCAGAAGGCTGCTGAGAAGAAGTCACCAAAGGACAATTTTTTAAACTTCGTTTTATTAATGTTTGAGCAGGAATATTAAACTACGGCGAGATTTTTAGACGTTCAGCGATTGCTGTGTCCAAAATTCGTTATAAAATGCAGCCTTTTTTAAATATTTAAAAGTACTGCCATTATCGCTACCGAAATGCCAACCTTGGCGTCAATCTTTGATAATGAAGCCCCCGTCTGATTGCGCAGTATGATATTTAAGTAAGAAGGATATTTTAAAGAAGAAATTCCGTTTTTGTTTTCATTTGAAGACAAAACTTTGTTCTCAAACTAGTGTAACTAATAAACTTCCATAATTTTTTTAATATTTTTAATCAAATTTAATATTTTAACCTTTAACCAATTCTTAAATTAATAAAAACAAAAGTATGTATGTATGTATATAAATAGGATGAAAGAGGAATTAATAAAAATGAAACCCAAAATAAAATAAAGAATGAGGAAAAAACTTTCGTACACAGTGACCCAAATAAAATGTTTGTTGATGGCAGGAGTTGCATAAATTTTGTTGATGCCACAAAAAATAATCCATGAGTTGTTTTTCTTTAATGAAAAACGTATTTTATTTAATTTACAACTTTAATTAAATAAAACCAAAAGACGCAAGGTAGATATAACCATGCTTCCTCGCCTTGTCTTCTGGTGCATGAGTCTTTGAGGATGTGGGATTACGCCAGAAACTAAACTTCAAATTAATATCATGAGACTTCTGTGTATTTTTCTGAGGACTAAAATAAAATTATTTTCAACTTTTTCTTTTTTCAACATGTTAAACATAGCCATGCGTACATCAACCAAAAAGTCAAAAACTCATCAAGGAAACGGAAACTTTATGTATAGGTAGAGTAACTCGTCCTCTCTCTATTTCTTTGCTTAAAAGTTTACAATTCTTTGGTTTGAAAATCTATTTCCTTCTCATAATAAGAGGAAAATGTAAATCACGGTGTAAATCAGGTTCACGGCAAGGATAGGAAAATAATAGTTTGGCAAACTTTCTTTCAATATGAAACGTGTGTTAATATGCCATAAATTACCACCTCCTGCAACAGAACATACATGATGTTTATCAAATCTTATACGAAAAGCCTGAAAAATGAAATCACAACAAATAGAAGCAACAACATTATTAATAACAAATATTGGCTTATTTTGTAAATATAGAGGTTTGCAAGCAACGGCGATAGAAATGTTGCCAATTGAGAGTGTTATTATCTTTTAAATTTTTATTATAAATGTTGTTACGAAAATGGAAAGATTAAAACGATAAACAAAAGACACAAAAACAATGAACTTGTTTACATGAGAAACAAGTAAACAAAAATATACCAGCAACATCAATGAAAAAAGAGGATAAATAAGCAAACAATGTAAACAAAATACAAAAAAAAAACAATGAAATAACGATGTTTACATTTATGGAGATCTCGTCAAGACGTAGAGACGAGCATTTGACTCCTAGGTCGTTCATCAGACTGTTTATGTTAGCATGTAAAAGGCAAAACAAAGCAGGTAAACTTCAGTCAGTCTTGTGTGAAGACGCGTTGCGTATAATCATGGTATGAAGATCTTCGTTATAAAGATTCGTTAAACTATTGTTAGTGTTTATGCAAAAGATTCTAAAGTAGAATAACGAACAAAGTATTTGTGTTGTCTACAATAAGTTGTGAACAGTGGTACACAGAATTGTGCAAACAATAAAGAATTTATCCATAACTAAACACAAATTTATTTTTATTTTATTTGCAATCTACGAATTCATTTTTAAAACGTTTTTAAAAGTGTAAAATCTTAACAATATTATTATCTGTCTGTTGACAATTGAAACAATTTTATCCAGTCGTTTTGATTCATGTGCCAGTTACAACGATTCAAAATTGCAATAATGCAGGCTGAATTTCTCTTATAAGGGTATAGACTATAAAGCCATAAGACATAAAACAATATGCTTGGCCTTAATTTAATACAATAGACTTACTTACGTTTATCACAATATGTTTGCCTGATGCATTAGCTAAAGTTAATCGGCAATCAGTAACTTTGTCAGTAACAGTAAGTATAAAAGCATGCAAAATTATCGAACTAAGCAGTGTGAAACATGTTTTGTTTGATTCGACTTGTGCGCCGGAAGCGTCAGTGCAAAAGCAATCAAATTAATAATCTTACAGACATCCGTGCGATGATTATTGACTTTTTATGTCTAAACTGGAATAATTATACTCGGTACCATTAACGAATTTAAAGAGAATCCACATATCGGTAAACCTTTAAAAAGTGCATATTACGCTTTCGTTTATTGCTCAAACTAAATATTTCAATCAAATTGTCAACCGAATTGAAATTTGTTCAGCTAATGTCCATGATCTTCTAATACAACTTAATTGGTGTAAAAAATTTTAATTATTTTTCCATTCAACTTTCTACAAAAACTTGTAAGGAGCTAAGCAATATTTCACTAAAAATCTTCAGACTTTGTTATAACAGTGCGTATTGATTAGAAGGTAGTTCGTCAAAACCTTACGCCAAGCCATCTCTGGTGGACATTTCCATGACTCTGGACTATAAATCAGATGGCATAGGTTACATTAATTTTGAGTACCGTTTTGGTTTGTGGCTGATTCGCTTACAGCTGCGACTTTAGAAAACTACACCAGAAAAAATCTAACGACATCAAGTTGCATGATCTCGGTGGCCAGTTCATATCACTTCAACGTGGAATGAGAATGCCCTCAAATCGCTTCTGCAGAATATCCGTCCGTTGTGGCATGAGCTGTGTGCTGAAACTGGTAGCTATTGTTCTGGAATGCTCTCCGTTATCTATGATAGATTGACCAACGCTGTTCATAAAGACATATGAAGCGATGACGCCGTCAGCCCAAAATCTAACTCAAAAAGTGGCTTTTTCCGGACGCTAAAATAACTTTTCTGGTGAAAATTACGTTCATACATAAAAAAAATTATTATTTTCCAATCAATTGAACGTTTAATTTTATTATTATGAGTACGTGGCTTTGGTATACCAACGTATGCGTTAAATACTTTTAATGTTTTCCGTTGAGGAAAATAAAAGGCAATAAAATGATTTTGAATTGTATTATTAAGCACTTTATAGGACTACAATTGGTACACTGGTTGCTCGTTTTTTTGAAACATAGTCATACAGATACTCGGACGAAATTTTGAAATGTGCAAGAGCGGTATACCATAATAACTCTTAAGTTTTATGGCTTGAAATGAACCAATATTGTAGGCAGCCACAATATGTATGTAGTTTGATGTAGTAAATATGTATGTATAGTGTTTCAAAGTTAAATTAACATTTTAAATGTTTTAAATAAATTTTTCAAATTTCCAGTACTTTTTCAAAATGTTCACAATCTTTAATGGACCATTTTCAACTTCAACTCCAATGAAAGTAATTCCACTTCCGTTTTACCACTGATTGTTAACGATTTGTTGCTGTTGCAAAAATGCTGGTCACAAAACAATAAATCAACTTGTATATGAGATCGTGTACTTGTGTGTGAGCGATTCAGAGTATTTTTCAATTTTATTCTGGCAGAATTTACTCCACAAAAGTTTATTTAAACTTCACAGAAATCATATGCACATACGTACATACGTAGAAAGAAATCATTGCTATCACAGTCTCATACATGACGATAAAGGTCAATTTGTTAACTTCACAGTGAGAGCTAAAAATATTGTGGCGTTTTTTAAATTAAAATTTATTTATCATGTATACAATGGTTATTTATTTTTTTTTCTTACATATTTGTTTGAATAAATTCTGTTTACCGTCTGATATGTGCATTTTGTTGTTATCTATTTATCTTGTTTGCTTATTTTATTTTAGTTTGTTTTTGTCATCTTACGATGTACTCTTACGAGCATTGTTTTAAAAATATTTTCCATCAACCTAAAGATAGCTTTTAGATAAAAACTATTGAAAATATTACGAATATTTTATATGTACGTTCCAAATTTGAAAAACTGACCTAGAATTTGCAATAAAAATGTCGTTATATTTGGAACTGTGGGTACGAGTTATTTGGTAAGACAATTTGATGGAATATGGTAATATTAGTTCCGCAATGAAAAAAAAAATTGAAATCGCCACGTTATTTGTACACGCTTTATTTGATCATTTGCAAAATATTGTTAATATTATTTGGATGTTCTGCTGATCTACTTTCCCTAATTTGTGGACATGCGCGCATATCCTGTGAATGAAATTGTATCTCTACAGGATGGTGACCGAAAACGTAACTCAAAAATTGTAAAGAAGTGGGAAGACCATTTGATTAGAATTTTTAGACAATACATTTTTTTTTATTCTGATTGATAATTTAAGAACAATCAGTAAATGAAGATTTGAAAAATATTTTATGGAGAAATCTATATTCATTCTATCTCCATTTTTTTATGACATCAGTATAGAGCGCCCTGTTAGTCTAGTGGGTAGTGTGCTAGACCATTAGAGTGAGGGTCGATTCCCACCATAAGCTCTGGTCTGTGGCACTACATCGAGCACATGGTCGCAGTTACGCAGTATACTCAATTTAACTTTATAATTTTTTCTATCAATTGGTTGTTAATAAATAAGTTTTCAAACGTACAGGAACACCCAATTTCGTTGGCAGCAAAATTGCCAATTGTCTGTTGGACACGTATGGACAAGAAGAGGACGGATTTATTTCTGCCCTTCAATCGTCGTTAAGGTAGGTACTAATAACTACTGCAGGAGCTGTAGATCTGAGGAGGAGGATGAGACTATATTTTATTCTCATGTGTCAGTGTCCTGCTTTTGTCGTGAAGAGGCAGAGGTTTCTGATATCATTGACTGAACTCTCTAATATAAAAATTGTTTTGGACCTGATTTGGTTTTATCGAAGGAATGGTTTACCCAAGGTAAAAATTTTTGTTGTATCATAATAAGCCTGAATGCTAGCGCCTCTTGCTTCGAAAGAATCCGCCATCAAAGCTTTTTCAATTATGTTGGAGTCTAAACCTGGCGAGGCGGCCAGCTGGATTCTTGGATTCATAATGGATTCTTAAAAAATCAGTTATTGACTGTAGTATGAAGCTGGATATTTGTAAAGGTCAAAAAATAAGAGAATTGTGGCGTTTTAATATATTTTCCCCTGTTTTGTCCTATTTTTCTACCATAATTGTCAAAATTATTAATGAATCCTCGTACGGGGTACTTAGGGATTTTAGGGACATTGTCTCAAAATTTCATTAAATTCGGTAAACCAGTTTTTGCTAAATCGTGATCGTAGACTTAGACTGGACAAGTTGTAATGTTTTGCGTTTTTCTCAGTATTTTCGTATCGTTTGAGGGAAAGGAAATTTTTCTAAGTTAATTCTATGGCTCAAAAGTAACTAAAATCGTGAAAATTGGCAAGTATACCAACCCCTTAAGATATAATATAAATAATCGACATGCCTAGAACCAAGGCAGTGATAATTTTCTCTCATTATCTTTATGTTAAAAATTAACCGTTTGACTGCTACGAGGCGCAAAAGTACAGCGTTCATTTGTTACGAAAATCGCATTTACCTTGCGAATTTCAGTGTAAAAATTTAGTCAAACAGCTAAAATAAAATTAAAAGACGAGAAGACCCTATAAATCTATATATGTATATAGGTTATTAAAATGTTGCAGACTTTTTTATTATAATTTTTAATTGTAGCTTTCGAGCACTTTCCGATCAATCAATTAAAGAACAATGCAATTAGGAAATTTCCGAAATCGACATAGATCACTTCATCGGAAATTCACTTCTAGATCCATGATTGTTACAGAATTCGGAATTGTAGTTCAATTATGACACGCCTATTATGTAATCACAACGTTCAAAAATTTTACTTATGATCGACAGTGTATTGCAAAAATTTTACAGACTAAAATTCATTGCCCCATGGATCGCCCCAATAATTTCACTCCTTTTGCTTGTCATCGTTTTATTTAAGCGTTGAAAATGTTCACATATTTTTGGATTCCTCGTAATGGTGATTGGTTTGGCTGAGTCAGTAGCCATTTACTCAATGACTATTTGTGTTCATTTATTAAGCAAAAACGTTACAAAACCACAAGCATTTGTAGCCAAATTCACAAGTTGCCTGTGGCTACTGCTGGTGATCGATTTACCGTTATTCACGCCTATTTTACCTTTCAGCGATTGGAATTGCAACTGGCATTGTGGTTAAAAGGCATCAAAAATCATCATTTAAAAGAGGAAAAAAAGGAAAAAAAATATTTAAAAATTACTCTCGAATATGTGTAGTAAAGTTGAAAAGGATACACAATCCATTGTCATTTCCTTTTATGAGAGACTTTGCTGTGGGTTCTGTCTGGATACATTTACGTTTGCCGCATTCATATACATACTAACATATGTAGTTATATACATATCGTATGGTATTCTCTTTTGTTTTTGTGTCATACAGTTTTCCAGTCTAGTAAATGTGGTACGATAGCGAACAAATTGCTTCTTAAACGGTCCACGAACAGTCTTGAATTTAAATGCGCAAATAATTCTTCCGAAGACTAAAGTTAAAATGGCCAAATGTTGTGTTGTTAAGCGGAAAATGAAAAATATATGAATATCCTTGTACATATATGTACATACATATGTATGTATGCTTTTAGCCTTTTTTAAATTAAATTTTAAGTAAGAGTGTGACTCGACCTACTACGTATAAATGTTTAATGGTAAGTTGAATTGGCTGAATTTGAAATTGATTTTGGACTAACCTTCAGTAAATATTTTTTGATTTGGGTTGAAGTTTTGTATCGGAATTAACTGCTGAACATTTCGCTTTAATTCATATACGGCATATAAGCATAGATTTTCCAGTCACAGTGCTCGTATGATTCTGAGGCTCGTACTGCTCTTCATGCGCAACAACTTTTCTAAAGATCATAATATGATCAAATGCACAGTTTACGATTCTATAAGATATATACAAATAAACACTAATTTTTATATATATAGACTATGGGAGGTGACGTGCCCACTATAGACAATCCGCCCATTTTGTTCATATATACGTCAATGTCATCCATACAAAATTTGAGGACTTAAGCAACAGGTGCAGTTTATGAGATAGGCGGTATTAAATACTTATTGGGCATGTGGCCATGGCACCACGCCTACTTGCTATTTTAAAATAATAAAAAATAGCATATAGTTCCTTCCAAACATACAGGACGGTATAGCTAAAATTTCAAGAAAATCGGTCTAGTCGTTTAGCCGTCTATAGACTTCAAACAAGCCCACAAACAAATAAACACACATTGATTTATATATATATATAGATAATTGCCCATTACAACCCTTCAGTGAGACTTTTGGGCTAGCTTCTCACACCACTCATGTTGTGTGCGTTAATTTTATACGTGAGTGGCGGTCAACTGCGAACGACAGATTTTTGAGAAATTTTTTATGGCAATATTATTTACTCTCAGAGTTTTTGCTAGAAATCTGCTGAGAGGAAATCACCAAAGGAATTATTTTTTTCCATATTTCGTTTTGATGCCTGTTGCTGTCTTTAATTTTAGATTAGGATAGCTCATCGCTTGTATTCTTGATATGCTTGTAGTTAGTTACCGTTATATATATCGTTACATTTTTACCTTTTTAAAAACGTTTAAAATATGACTTCGTTTGTTGCAAACAAAATAAAAATAATTTTGTGTTTAGTTTTCGATCAATTCATTATTGTTCGAACTAATTCAATTTGTTTAGTTCGCTATTCTTCTTTGCACTTCTGTTTGCGTAAGCACTAACAACTGTTTGGTAAATCTTTACAATGGCGATCTTTAAACCACAACTGTTTTCTTCACACGCTAAGCGTCTTCACACAAGACTGACTGAATTCTTAGTGGTCGTTACCTGCTTTACCTTCCCTTTTTATATGTCCACGTAATCAGTCTGATAAACATTCTGGAAGTAGAATGTTCGTGATTTCGCTTCCTCGAGAATTTCATTGTTGCTTGTGTATTTTGTTCACATTGCTTGTTCACTTACTTGTCTATCCCTTTTTCTCTAATACATACTGATGTTGTGGGTTTACTAGTAACAAGTTTGTTATATTTGTTAGTGTAGCTTTTGTTTTTCGTTTTAATGCCAAACAATGGTACACCGTTTCCAATATCGTAACAATATATGCTAAGATTATAGCCACGCAGAGTTATTTATGAAATAAAAAATATCCAGGTTGCACACTGTGTTAAATTATTGCAGAAATGTACACCACAAACGTTGATCGCTTCTATATTTGGATATTAATGTTTAAAGTTGACGTTCAACTACTGTTTTCAGAATAGTTCCTAAAGCTTGTGTACTGAAATTACACAAATATTCACCAACTGCCCAATGACTCGTATATATCGCTATGAGTTTGGAATCATAGTCCTTGAAATAGCACAGGGAGGAGATTTGCAATTTTCGCTTGATATTGGCCATAATTTATCAGAGGAAAAAGTTACGGAGAAAAAATGGTAAAACCACTCACAAGTCATTGATTGCTTAGCATTTAACAAAAAGGCAGAAGTTACATTCTACTAATAGTTTTAGAAACTTAAAAAAAATTAAACGAAGAAAACAAATAAGGAACAAAAATATTCCACTTGTTAAAAACAAAACAAACTTTAATTGCAGTACATTGGTCTCTACCACCATCTGGTCGCTTCCTATAGAAAATTCTTGCTTGTGAAAGATTCGTCTTAAGTTGGAGTACGAATAAAACTATCTTTGCCTTTTTCTATAATGTTGAAGAACTAATCAGGTGCTTCTAAGTTTTACTTTTTTTCTTATTCTTTATGGAACTTTTATCTTTTCACAGACTTTTTTCAGAAGAAAAAAATGTGTTCAAAAATTCCAAAAGAATAAAATAAAAATAAACGAAATGTTTTCAAAGGTAAAATGAAATACAAACTTAAGATATTCATTGGAACCACTAAACAAAAGAGTTCTAGAACGTAGGTAAATGACATCTATTGCGGGGACTATCTGGTTGTAAGTTAAATGATGTAAAGTAAAACAGAGACCCATCCCAGACAGGTCAAAACATACAGAATTATTTGAATGGTCCGTAAGGTAGGTAAGAATTCATTATTCTTTTTAAATAGATACATCGACTTCCATTTGTAAATTTTTTTTCTTTTGAATATGCAAATACTCTCTATCTCTCTTATTTTTTATTTCTCCAAAAAATTCCAAACTGCCCACTCCTGGTGCCGACAAGCATGTATTGGCATGACGACGGAAATGGGAACTTCTACACTGGCTCTTAAAATTTTGTTGTTTTATAATATTCAGCGGCTGATAGCTCACTCCTTAACTATCACAGTGGACAGAAACACCGCACTCTATGATTTATGAAGGTGCTTCGTTAGGGACATACATAAATGAATGGATAAGTTTGCAAGCTGCATACTGTGTTAAAAGGGGAATTCTTTTGTTGTATACAGATAGGACCAGAATGAAATGTTTGGCAAATCCGATGCTATCTTCCAAGCGGGAGTATGTGCCATCAAAAAATGTACTCAAGCTAACTTGAATAGAATGTACAAGGGACAGGACATAGCAAAATTAGTTGACAATCAGCTTACCATTCAAGCACCGGCTCTTGGAAGATTAATTTGAAAGTAGTATCAGCTAAGTATAGGGAAAATAAAGTTACCCTCTGCTAGGATCCATTTCCCATTTGGAAATTCTCGTCAATAAGCAAGAGCGGATGTTGGAAATTTAAAATTAATAAAAAGGGAAATAAAAAACTACTTTTAAAATCAAATGGGTTTGAGGCAATCTAAACTTTTATTGAGAAATTACAATAAAAGGAGTTTACCTGAAATTATCTTTGGTTGATACTCCGTCTATCAACATAGTACTAGAAACTTAGAGCAAACTCAGAATGGGAGTTGTCTCGAATATATTCTTGCAACTTGGTGGGCAGAGAATTGTCATTGTTAACACCTGAAATTTGTCAAGGGCAATAGGCTTAGTGTTTAGTCGCTGCAGTTTAGTAGGTTGCATGTTGGCGAACCACGATTATTCTCTTCTCACGCAACGCGTGACTGACTAAAATTTTACTGACCCCATTGCCTGCCTTGACTACCCTTTTATATGATAAGGTAAACAGTCTGATGAATGATCTTAAAGTCGAACGTTCGTGGCATCGTCTAGAGATCTCCATAAATGTAAACATTGTTGTTTGTGCATTTTGTTTATATTGTTCATTGTTGCAATTTTTGTTTACTTGTTTTCTCGTTTTTTATAGAGATGTTGTTGGTATATTTTGTTTACTTGTTTATCATGTAAACACGTTCATTGTTTTTGTTTTCGTAGCTTTTTTTTATCATTTTAATGTTAAACGATGTAACACCATTTCCATTTTCGTAACAGGTTTTTTTTTCTTATTTATTCTAACGAATCGTTCTCTATTTTTGTTTCGAATTAGTTGCAGCAGATATCTTAGATATAAATAACTCGCCTTTCTACTTTTTTCCATATTCCATATGGTTTGGTATAATAGATTTGTTTGTGGAATGCTAAAATGCTCCCAATGAGGATATAACTAACCCGGTGATAGTTTGCCAGTTTAAAGTACTAAGAAAACCAAAGGCCTTTGATCTCAAATGCGCATTTGATACAAATTATACAAATTAAAGTTAAAGCAAATGAGATTGTCAGTTACAAGATATTCGTAAGGAACACAAGGAAGGGATTATATGCTGGTTATGTAGTGAAAAAGTAATAAAAAAAGAAAAATTTTAGAAAATTTTTCAATTGTCTACAACGCATTATTCATCTGCTGTTTTTGTATATCTTCCTTTACAGTTTATTTTATTTAACTCTCGATTGAATAAATTCTGAAAGTAAGAAAAAGAGAAAAAAACCCCAAAATACGTCCACTTGTCTTATCAAATATTGTTTCTGTGGTTATTTAAAATAACACAGACACTTTCGTTTCTACGAGAAAATATTTGAAAGTACTACATACGAGTACATAAAGTATTTTTTGTTTTTGTTATTTTTATTAACTTGTTTAGTTTTTATGTTTAAATTTGTTATAAACAAAACAACAACAACAGCAACAAGACAGACGACTTGAGAAAAGTTTTATTGCGTTTTAAAAGTTTATTTCCGCTTCAGTTCTTCAAATCAGCCAAAAGAACACTTAAAGTCTCTTAAAAATAAGTACTCAGACCCCTCCCGCATACACATATGCAGTACACACATATACACATACATACATACATACAAGAGTACATACAATAAAAAGAAAAGTAAGAAAGAAATGATTTTCCCAAGAAGAGTAATAAAAACAGTAAAAAAAAAATTATCAATAAAAAGCTTTGCAAACAGACCCACAGACAGACTTGTTGACTTTCATTCATATTTTCAATGTTAAAAGTTAAGTTCAGCAAAAAACCAAAAAAACGCTCATTTGCTAACACACACAGCGAATTATTTTCCGAAAATTTTCATTTAGGAAAAGTACACAAAAATTTGTCATGTTTTGTGCTAAAACAGAACAATGTCTTCATTTGTAAGTTCTTGCACCCTACTCTGGCACAATCTATTCTATGAATGATGATAATTTTAAAATATTACATGGCACTATCCCTGTTGAATTTTTAAAAATTGGTGGATTACATACATACATAGGCACAATTGGTCAGAACAATCCTTCAGTCAGGATTACAGCCTAGCTTCTCACACCACTTATGTTGTGTGCTTTAATTTTATACATGAGGTGGCGGGACTTACAGTTAAAAGTCGACTCCGAACGGCAGATGGCAATTTTATTTACTCTCAGAGTTTTTACCAGAAATCCGTAAAGAGGCAGTCGCCGAAGTGGCCTCATGTCTAATAAGCCGCCACAGTACCTAATAGACTACGGTGACTTTGGATATGAAGCATATTTGATATGTATTATAAACGGAAGTGAGCTATTATAGCAATCACTGCTGTTGGGTGTAAAATAGTCGAGCTAGATGACTGACTATAATTTCCTTACGCGTAAATATACATGGGAGTATAAATTGACTACTTTTAATGCATAGTAGTTGGATTTATAATTGTCTTAACATAATTTCTTAAATTAAATATTAAAATTCCAAGCACAAAATCAAATGATAATGATAAGATAATGGAAATTTAAATTAAAATGTTACAAAAAATAGCATAGTTAGTACGAAACCAATCGATCGATTTGTATCAACAGACTTAGGGCCATTATTACACTTGTGTTAGACTGGGTTTAGTTAAAGTCAGCTTTAACTTCTTTTCGGTATTACAACAAACGTTGCCGTTTTGGTCCAATTGAACCAAATTGGTAGTTTTCATTGAAAATGCTACAATGTAATGGCCATTACAACCCTTCAAGTCAGGATGACGACGTAGCTTCTCACACCACTTATGGTGTGTGCGTAATTTCATACATGAGTGTGCGGTATTTCATGAATTTTTACTGTCAGAGTCTTGCCAGAAATCTGCTGAGAGGAAGTTCGCCGAAGAAATATTTTTCATTGTGATGTTGACCATAACGTCTAACATATCCTTGTTGACATGAGGAATGACGATATGTTTGTTATTTTAGCCATAAAACATTAATTTCATACTGAATAATTTAATAATACTTAAATTCAAATTTTGGTAGGATTGGAATAATTTGTAGGTTGGTAAGAACATTGTTAAGGAAAAATTATTCTTTGTGGTAACGCTGATTACCACCTAATGTTAAAATAAACTTAACTTTACGTAAAATATGGCAATTAAACAAGTTTGTTTTAAACGCAGTGGCAACGAGTATATGTTCTTTTGTTTGTATTTTAAAAGTTTGCCGTATTTGACAATAATATAAATAGGCAAGTTCAATCATCGTAAAACTTAACTTAAATTTTACACCGGCAGGATGAGCACCCCTTTATTTACCCGCGGACTTCTACCATATTGTTAAAATCCTACCCTTCATTTACGGAAAGTTGCTATAATGGGCCTTAATCGTGTTAAGCGGGAGCAATTATTATTTATTAGTGGCAGATATATTCTAAAAGATGGATTGATAAGAGAGCCATAGAAGAGTAGCTCATAGTAGGTAGTGTGATGTCTTATTAGACGTGAAGTCACTGTTCAAACATCAGGTCCGCCATCTGCAACAAAACGAAATACGTAAAATTATTTCTTCGGTAACTGGCTCGCAGCAGATTTCTGGCAAAAATTCTGAAAGTAAATAAAATTGCCATGTAATCGTTACTTTAAACTGTAGTTTCCGCCACTCATATATAAATTTAACACACACAAGTAGTGTAAGAAGCTATGTCGTAATCCAGACTGACGGGTTTTAGTAACAAATTATGTATGCGTATGTGTTCCTTTACAACCGTAATCTAATCATTTTTGAAGCAATAATAAATTTGTGGGCAAGTTAAAAGGAAATAAATTCTAATTCGAATACCCTAGACGTAAACCTAAAAATTATAGAAATCAAATGACAGGAAAGATTTCTGTTGGAAGCAAAATTCTGCTTGTAAAGAATTGCGTAGAGGAATTTCATTTGAAAGTCATCGTAGTCTAGATGGCTTATTAGATAAGAGAACGTAGATCAAACTCCAGTTTTATGTAAAAAAAAACTGATTCCTTCAGTATCTTCGTTTCAGCAGTCTCCTGACCAAACCTGCGAAGGTAAATAAATTTACTATGAAAAGTTTATCAAATCTGTTATTCGAAGTCGAAGTTAAACTATAGTCCTACATGCACAACATGGATGGTGTGAGAATCTAATCTGTAATCTTGACTAAAGGTTTATTGACAAATTGCATAAATATTGGCAGCATATTGATGTCTTATTTTATGTATTGCAGGTAATTTGCAACAACCCCACGCGAAAGCAAATCAAGTATAAGAAATATAAGAAGAACAAAATCCCACGCGACAATCTCTGTAAAGTTTCACTCACAAACTAAAAGTCAACTTCCGGTTGGGGATACAAATAAATTGTACGAGTACGAATATTTGTTCAGCGTTAAATCTTAAAGATGCGTGCGTATATGCATGTGTAGGAATTACTAACCGCAGGAATGTCAGTCAGTCAGTATGAGTTTTGTGAAGTTACCAAAACTTTCTTGAGCATAATTTTCACAATTTGTGTCAACAAATTGTACTGCCAACATGACGTTCTAGCGGTCTGGTCTGAATGCCTATCAGGCAGCTTATCGTCTGTCTCAATAAAAGTTTTTCTTGAAAATAAACGAAAATAAACTTCAGTGTGTGATTAAAACCCCATTGTATATCGAAAACTTTAATGAACTTCAGACAAAGAAAAAACAGCAACAAAAACAATTTCTGAAAAAAAAAACATGAAAGTTTTATTGTTGTTGTCGATTTCTGTTTCAATGCTGTTTTTCGCGATTGTTTTCTATTTTGATTTCCCAATGCTTTGTTCAGATTGCATGATTGATGATTGGTTAAACACAACGAAAAAAAAGAAGAAGGGAAGCTGCAGCAACATTTACTCATTTTTACTTTTTATTTGCTCGACAACATTTTGCCTTTACGATTAAATTGTTCGACGAAAAATAAAAAAAGAAGTGAAGGAAAACGTCTTAAAGAAGTTGAAGAGTTGGATTGAAGTTGAAGTTTGTTGAAAATCTTCCATCAATTATAAGCACTTAGTTTCTGCAACGTGCACTTGCACAATTATGCACTTGTTAGTTTGTTGCACAAAGATAGAAATTTGCTGCAATAAGCGATAGCGAAACATTTAGTATTTCCTGTCAATCGTTTTTTTTTTTTTGCGTTAAAAAAATCAATCAATAAACAAACGAAAATTTAATAATTTTGTATGTTTAAGCCAAATTTAGTTGGATTTTAAACCAATAAGTAAATGAAATTAAAAATATTCTGTTATACTTTCACTACAATTTAATCTTATAGAGAGAGATTTGAAGTTACTTTGATGCCAAACGTTGTTTGGAGATTTTCATAATGTTTTTAAGCTTTCGAGTGCGTCTTCAAGTAGGACCTAAAGACGTAAAGGCGTTCTGCATCAACCGATACAAATGCTAATCAGATGGGACAAGATCTGGGCTGTAAGATAGGTGAAGCAAAAATTATCGTGACACATAACATGACGGCTTCGAATCTGTTTTGAAAAGTGATAGAACGACATATAGTGGCGAGCAGAAGTGAGTGCATGTTCACAATATTGAGTTTTGTCATCCACAAAAACAAAACTATACAAGCAAATACAAAAAAAAATTAATTTTAATTCTTCATCTTATTCTTAACAAATAGCAGTAAAAAAACAATAATTAATGAAATGAATTCAATGAGTTTGAATGAAAAAAACGAAAATAACCCACATAAACTCAATTTTGCACGTTTCAAGAAAATTCAGGAAACTAACCCAATTTTAATATTTGGTCCATAAACCTTTAATAGAAATAGCTTTATTTACGCAGTTTGACATGCTTTCTACCAAATAATCAATAGCATCTTTCGGAATTCGATTCTATTTCGCATTTATACGATCTCGAAAGTTTGACCATGTTCATTGGGTACGGTTTCGTACTGTCCGAGCCGGATTTTCACGAATGGTCAAAGATTTTCAATAAGATTGAGGTCGGGACTTTGTGTCGCCAATTCCAGTGAACTGAAAACTTTATTTTCCACCCCATATCTTTACAATTTTTGCTGTGTGGTACGGGTCACCATCCTGTTGGAAAATAATTTCTTATTCGGGATAATCGCATTTGTCCATAAAATTCGGAAGATGGGTTTGCAGAATCTTTAGATAGCCTTTTTTCGTATGATACCATCTACTAAATGTAGAGGGCCAACATGCCACCATATTAAGCATCATCAAACCAGTTATATTTTCACCGCTATGTTTAACAATTTGCTTCACATGGTATCTTTGAACGCGTTCCCCGGGTCTTCGATAGCAGTAATGCTTTCATCTAATTGGAAATGCAAATTGGTAAACATAGCGGTGAAAATGACGTTATAATAGACATATAACAACCGGATCCAACCCTTTTAACGTTTCTGCTCTTTCCCTCTACTATCTTTACACATGTCAGTGAAATTAACAGGTAGAATGTTTAGCATCAACTATTAAATTGCTCTCAAAAATTTAACCAAGAGCAAGCTGAGACAGATCCTGACTAATCCAAAGGTTCTTACAACTCCTGATGAATAAAGCCAGTTAATAAGAAGCTTCCAACTATGCTCCACATAACTCATTGCCGATATGTATCCCCATGGAATACTTTACTAAGCAGTAGGCACAGTGGATCCCTGGTGAAAATGAATATGTGTGTGTGATTTTCGAATATTGTCTCAAAGGGTTATGTACAGTCGCCGAAATAAAGATAGGTTCACATATTTTTTCCCATTTTTTTTAAAGTATGAAAATTAATTTATTTTTAAATTTTACCTATGAACCTATCTTTATTTCGGGGACTGTACATTAGAGCGACTCACCAAAAAAATTCTCGATTTACGGTAGTGTGCTGGCTTATTAGATTTAAAGCCAGGGTTCGAGTCCCCGGCCAGACATCAAAATTAAAATACAAAAACTATTTTTTCGGCGATTTCTTCTCAGCAGATTTCTGGCAAAAACTCTGAGAGTAAAAATAAAATTGCCATGAAAATTTTCTCAAAAATCTGTCGTTCGAAGTTCGTTATAAAATTAACACACACAACATAAGTAGTGTGAGAAACTAGGTTAATAATCCTTACTGAAGGGTTGTAATGACCAATTATGTATGTATGTATTTAAAATATTCGGCTCCAGCTTCGACCTGTCGTGTGTCCATTTTTTAATGTTTTGTTAATTTGAGAATCTGTTTCCTTACCAATATATACAATATGTACATCATAAGTATATACAATTTGTTCAAGGACTATCATCCATGTCCCTTTTTAAAGACATTCTGTAAAAAAAAAATGGTTTTTGAATTTTTTTTGGGGTTGTTTGTAATAATAATGCCAAATTAACAGATTTTAATCCATAGTCAATTTAATTAAATAAAAAAAAAAAGCTGAGCTGATTTTTTTGGGATTCGCGAAAGTTTGCGTTATATGTATCTGCTTATAGACGGAGAAGCAATTCATAAATTTTTATTTAATAATTTAAACAAAATTATTAATTCCGTGGGCTATATACGGGGGTGGTAAGAACACACTAAAAAAGGCTGACGCTGTTGCTCTAAACACTTTTTTGTTACGTATTTTCCCATTCACTTAAATATCTTATCCTTGCCAATTTGCACAAAAAAAAATACAAGCGATGTTCTTGGGGTTTCCTTTTGTACGATAGGTTTTATTTTTATTCTATCTTAATTTTAACAAATTTTAATTCACAAAATTAATCTCATCACAAATGAGTAAATTTAAAGACAGGAGGTATCAATTTTCTTCCCCTGCGTGACCTGGCGAAGATAATATTATCAAATAGATACTTAGGTTCCTGTGTATAAATGACTTTATGCAAAGATGAGAGCACTCTTATTTTAATCAAATTCTCAAAAGATACCCCATATAAGTTTCCAGAAACGGAAGATGTAGAGCTAAATCTTCTTAAGCCATAGACTTATCTAATAATGCTGTTAAAGACAGCATTAAGTCTTCGCTTAGAGAAGGAATCTGAGTTAGCGAAAATTTCGCAACCATAATATACGATTTTGCAAGAAGTAATCTTATTCATAGAGGTGTAAAAGCCTGAGTAGCCCAAAGCGATCTGAGTTTCACATACGCTCGCGCCACAGCGAAATTAATGTGATCGTTCCAAGTCAGTGTGCTATTAAAAATAATGCTAAGATTCTTAGCCTTGGTGGTCAGTGAAATCTTGCTGTTGTTCAGAAAAATTGCATCCGTAATCACGGGACAGCGTAATCTTTTATGTATCAAAAGACACTTAGATTTAAGGGGATTCAAGAAAAGTCCATTTGCCAAGGCCCAGATGTGTATACGCTCAAGATCAGCATTAATTCTGGCAACATTCGCCGACACCGAATCTTCCGGGTTACTTAGATATACACTGAGCGCCAAAAGTAAGTAAACACCACTGAAATAATTCATTTTCTTAGGATAACGATAAAAGTAAATGAGAATAGTGGAATAAATTTTCAAAAATAAAAAACGTTAATTTCTTATTTATAAAATGTTAAAACAAAAACAAAAATTCTATTATTGTTGTGCTACAAGTATATTTTTATAATAGAAAATTTAAAATTATAATGAGTGTTACTCTACAATAGGACAACTGACTGGGAAGATCATTTATATATAAGGAAAACAGAAGAGGTCCAAGAATGGATCCCTGTGGTACTCAAAAATTAACAAGCAAAACAAAAATGCCAAAAAATTTAAAAAAGCTTAATATACACTGTAGCGCCCTCTGTTGTCAATTTGCCATCGTTTAAACAATCCTGTTTATGTCATCGGGTATGGGAATTACTGATCGACAGATATAAACAAGAATTGACCCACAATTTCCGCAAGAATTATGCAACAGACTAATGATAAAACTTACTGAACGTAGAATTATAGTAAGCAACGCCCTTTTCTTCGAGAAAGTATCCAACTAATGACCATATTTTGAAGTATTCCCCCAAAGCGGAGTCCAAGGAATTTGGTGTCGATTTGCAAAGATACAGATGATGAAGTGGTCGATTCTAACCAAGATTTATGTCTTGATACGGATAATCCCAGCAGCTTAATTTTTGATTTAAATAAAACAATAAACAATACATACACAAATTAAAAAAAAAAAAAATCATAAAACCACATTCATTATATAACGATTTTATATACCTCGACAAATGCAACAAAAGAACAGAAAAAATGGAAAATTTTTAAAGAATTATTTTAGAAAAAAACGATGTTTTGTAATTATACTTTTAATTGCAATCGATCTCATTTTATTTTTTGTTTGATAATCGTAAAAAAATAAAAAAATTAATTTTGATTTTATAAAACTAATTAATTTGTATGAAATATTTAACAAAGTATTTCTGTTGTTATTAATAAAATTTCGATGTCTTACATAAATCTACGGCGAGTCAAACTCGCTTATAACGAATTCTTGGTTATAACGTTCAAGTCCCAAATTTTTAATAACAATTTTCACACAAAAAACTTCGTTTATTACCAACTCGTTTATAACGAATTCTAGGTTAAAAGGAACTACTTTAAATGCTCCCAGTAATTAAATTTCATACATTTTACATTTTTTTTTAAAACGAACCCTCAGAAAAAACTTTGAAGTGTGGCAATAGTCTTTACTTTTATTTAATATGGCAGTAACTCAGTATCTTTAATCAGCTGATAGATAAAAAGAATTAACCCATATTTTTGGTTTTTAATAAAAAAATACTTTTTGTTTTTAATAATTGAAAATAGTTCTTTGTATTTCATATTTTCTTCTATGACATCACCCCGTTTATTACAAACTTTGCCTATAACGAACTATGTTTCTGGTTCCACGGAGTTCGTTGTAACCGGGTTTGACTGTATGTAAAAGTGAATGTGCGTTTATTTGTTTATGGCTTTGTTTGTTTGAAATTTATAGGCGGTTAAACGGCTGTACCGATTTTTTGGAAATTTTAACGGTACCTTCCTGTATGTCTGGAAGGAACTATAGGCTACTTTTTATATTAAAATTTCAAGTAGATGAGGTGCCACGCCCATATAGCCAATAAGTATTTAATAGCGCATATCTCATAAACTTCAACAGCTAGAGTCCTCAAATTTTTTATGGACGACTTTGATGTATATAGGAATAAAATGGGTGGATGGAAACAGTGGGCGTGTCACATCCCATATAAAAAATATTAAATTAGTATATCTAAGAATGTATAACGGTTAGACTTCTATAATTTTGTCAACGCCACTTTAGTATCAATATAAATATTTTAGATAAAAATTCGCTGACTAGGAAAAGGGGCGTGCTAGTTCCCATATGAATTAAATTTAAAACTTCTTATACCTATGTTACACTGAAATCCATATGAATAATTTGTGGGAAAAATTGCCGGACTATATGATATAAAAGTTCATGTACATGGAAAACTATTAGAGCTAGAACCTAGCATGAACCACTTTGGCACACATATGAACATTTTGAATAATTCAAAATCCGGTTTTTGAAAAATGTCGGTTTTTTTAATACTCTACTCAAGTTACATTGAAAATAGTTTGTATTTTTATTCTTCTACTTGATTGCTGGCATTTACATAAACTGATAGTAGAAAACTAATACAAATTTTAAAAACACACGAAAAAAGGTGTAAAAGCGTATTCGATTTTTATATGAAAATTATCTACAACAAGCATAAACTGTTGTATATTCGTCCAACAATACAATGAATACAACGATACAAGGGCGTGTGGGAATTTCCCAAATATGATTGAAAAACGAATTCATATGCTCTAATAATACGTCTTTATACCATTACTTTAGTATTTTAAAGCATAACGTAACTACTTTAAAAGTTTCAGTACTTCAGTATCTCGTTGCAGGTATTTGTTTGTTTTATTTTTTTTATCTTGTTTTAACTAATTTATGTCCAAATAGATTATTAGTTTATTGATCAATAATTAAATTTAAGCAACGTTATTATAGTAGTAACTGAATCATTTGTCCAAAGGACTTCATTATTATTAATTCAAATTAAATCACATTTGATATCGAACCAGTATCCCATCTGTAAAATAATTTTTTTACAATTGAAACTAAAAAAAAAATCCAAAAATAGAGTCCAAAATAATAAAATAAAATAAATAGTTTATCTAGTCTATCTAAACATTTTCATTTAATATTTGATTTTATACTTGATTTCATTATTTGCTTATTTCTCAAAATCTTATTTGGCATCAAACGCAAGAGGTACACATTTAAGATGATGTAACTCACAACGATGAACATGAACGAACAGCATGAGTAGCAATAGTCAATCTATGGGATCTCAATCAAACGAACAAGACTTTTTAAATTTGATTTTATTCCTCTAAAATTGGATTACAAGTAAAACCAATAAAAACAAATAAGGATGAAAGTAAACATGACCAAAATCAAAGAAAAAATTACCAAAAAAAAAGGAACATTTTCCGTCCTAAAATGAAACAAACAACCATACTGGCAGACACGCCAGTTTATAGGTAAAATCTAATAAGCAGCTGAAAGATAAGAAAAGAAAAATAAAGAAGGAAATAAAACAGAACGAAAAATAAAACGACGAAAAATCACGCTGACTTTTGGTTGCAAATGGTCGAAGATGAGTCTTGTATGAGGCAACTGCAACGAATTTGTGAAACGTTACAACATTAAATCTTACACATCGACTTCACAAACAATTTTTAACATACGAGCACAAAATTCGTAAGTGAACGTCGTATAGCTCCTAATTCAGAGCCGTTTGAACACTAATGTTACTTTTTCTTCGTTGATTGCAAACAAAATAAAATTCTTTATTGTTCACACAATTTTTATGTGCCACTGTTTCCAACTTGATGTATACAACAATAATTTGTTTGTTCGTTATTCTCCTTCGTTTACAGCCTTTCCGTAAACAACAACACTTGTTCATTAGATCTGTATAGCGGATATCTTCAAACCGCGACTGTTCTCTCCACACGCAGAGTGTCTTAAGCAAGATTGACTGAATTCTTACTACTCGTTGACTGCTTTTTCCTGCCATAGGCATATAAAATGCCTATGTAAACAGTCTGATGAATGTTCTCGATGTCGATTGTTCGTGCCTTCGCCTTCTCGGTTGTGAGTTTTGTTGCGCAGATCTCGAAAATATTTTTTTTTTATATTTCTCGAACCCTCCAAACTTTTTTTATTTCACAAAAACTGTTTTATTGGCCTTCACGCACAAATTACTCAAACATTTCTGACCCGACTTCCAATATTTAAATCTTGTTGGAAAGGGGAGAGATGGAGCTTTAACACGGTATACATATATTTATTATTTGGCTTAATATGCAGAGAGATTTGATGATTTGTTTAAGTTTTTCCTTTCATAGTAGCAAATTTTATTTAAAAATATGAAATAAGAGGTAAGATTTTGAAAGTGCATTATCTTGCGAAGAGATCGGCACTTTGATCAAATCGGACAGAAATTATCGTAGTTATTATTTAAACAGTCGAGTAATATTTTTAGATATGTGAACATATCAAATGAACTTTGATTGATTGTTTATCAGAAAACGTGTCAATTCCAAGTTTAAGCGACCACCAGAAGTTGGCCAATGTTTGCACAAAGGGAAATAATAATATTTGCAAAAAACACAAATATTAGCCGATTTCTGGAAATCGTGCAAACGTTAAATTGACACATTTTGCGATAACCAATCAAGATCCATCAAAAATTCTGAAAATCTTTGAAAAAGTTTATTTGATGAGATGACATGTGAAAAAATATCACTCGACTGTTGGACTCTTCAAATAATAACCAATTATTTATTAATTATCCAATTTGATCAAATGATGACTCAATTATCACTTATCCTTTGTGTTTTTATTAAAATTTGCTCCTATGAACGGACAAACTTGAAAAAATATGAAAAAAAATTCGAATTGTTAAAGTTTATGAGGTCAAATCTCATAGCATATCAAGTCGAAAAATAAATATACGTATAACGTTTTAAAGGTCCCTATCTTTCCTTGTCAAAAAGATTTAAATTTTGGAAATCGGGTCAGAAATATTTGAGTAATCCAGAATTTTGTGTGTAAAACCGAAAAAAACTGTTTTTGTCAAATAAAACAAGTTTGGAGGGTTCGAGAAATATAAAAAAAACTATTTTCGAGATCTGCTCAACTAACTGAAAAACGTGGATTTTCACTGTCGCAGCGTGTAATTAAACTGACAATTTAGTTTAGTTTTAGTTTGTAGCAGACAAGACCTCTTGTTCTTTAATGATTGACCAATCAGCACAGCAGTATCTCATCTATAACTAGCAACAGCTTGCATATTGGAGCGTTTCTTAATTTTTTCGAATATCGAAAGTCTTGTAATAAAACACATATCTTGTATGCTAAAGCCAAACGATAATAAAATCAAAACATATTCGAACGATAACTAACCAATGTTATCGAACAATTTTAGTGCAGGGTGCTGTTGTTCTCCTTAAAGAATGAAAAATCAAAGAAATAGTAAAAACACATTGGGAATAAAGCGAAATCAAAAGTTTGTTTTTGTTTTTAATTCTTTTTCCTTTCATTTCGTCCATTTTAAGCACTTCTACCATTTTGGTAAAGCATTTTAAATCGATGACTGTGAGTATGTTTGTGTTTGTGTGTTGTTTTAAACTATCCTGATAAAGGACGTAAGGATTGCTTGTGTGTGCGTATATTCTGACTTATAGGAGACACAAACAAAAAAGGAATAAAAAGAAAAACTTCAAATTAAATCAGAAGTAAAATGTGATGTCGTATCCTTTACTGGTTTGTGTGTAAAATGAAGACAAAAAAATAACAAAAAGAGAAGAAGAAAATAATATCGGGAAGAAAATAATAGAAAAATCATTTTGGAGTCAAAAATATAATGTTTGTACAAAAACAAAAAAATAAAAACCAATAGAGGACGTGGCAAGAAACAATTCCTTTGGGCATAAACGAAAGCACAAACATAAATGCTGCTACTCTTCTTACTGATGCTTGGATATTAAACACTTGATACAGAGAAGTCTGAAAATTTTATAAAAATTTAAAAATACATTGAAGGTTCACAGTGTTTTGTTTGTGATTTAAATTTAATTTTTTTTTTTGAAATATTTGGTCTTTGAAAAGATCTTGTTAGATCTTGCATTTTCTTTAAATATTAAATATTTTTGCTCAAGTTAACAATTCAAGTTGACAATTCTTTTAAAGTATTTGATATTTTACATCGAAAGGATATGGTCGTAAATGTGCTTGAAGAATGCGTTGTAAGTATTTTGAATACGAATTTGCTTAAGGAAATTAATGTTTATTTGATCGAAAAGTATGTTTAAATTAACTAGGAAAACTAAAATAAAATGCTAAATTGAATCCCTTAAAAATGGATATCTTGCAAGGGATACAAAATATTTAGAAATAAAATGAGAATGCAACGAGTGCTGGAGAAGCGTTTCATCTTTTAAAAAATATTCTAAAGGGTGTGTTACTAAACCAGGCAAAAATTATTCATTCTGGCTTTCTACCAGGAAGGCTAAACGAAATGTCATATTTAAGTTATCTTTATAAAAAGTCACCAGTTGCTATTCAGGTTGTCCACTTAAAACCCTCTTCACCATTAATTTGAGTATGATTCCTTTACAATCCATAACTTTTGGGAAATCAAGAAAGCTACTGCCGAGCTCCACCCAAACAAATCTTCTAGTATAGATACTCACTGATATGATGCCAATTGAATTTCTTGTGCTGAGAACATTTTCAAATACTATTTAACAACTTGATACATCTGTCCTTGTCGAAGAATGCCGAGGATTTTGTGGAGAAGTTTTGGATCATTTAAAGGTAGCTCTTTTATGGGTTCTGGGGCACAGCTTTTCCCCAATCTCGGACTTGTTTGGTATTCCTTAATCTTCGGTTTATTTGGATATTGTCTATTCTTTTTACGGAAGGCTCAATCTCACTCAATGTCTGCTGGACAAGTATGGATTAGAAGAGGACTGAATCACTTATGTCCCTAAATCGCATCACAATAGCGATTCTTAGGAGCCACTATCATTTTAGTAGATATGCCGAAAGATTCGGCATTCTGCACGAGCTATGGGTCTGAGGCGGAGAAAGAGACTATCTATCATCTAATATGTATGTATATCGTTGACTCGCTCTTTTCTAATCGCTCAGTTTCTGACATCGTTGAGCGAACTCAGTGATGCCGCAATAGGAATAGAATTAATTGTGGCATCACAATGAGCCTGTGAGGTGGAATAAGTGGAACCTCTTCCTTCATGGGGGTTCGTCACTTACCCTGACCTAACGACTTGAGAATATAATTGTACGAATTAAAACATTTGCGAATCTTCTCAAAATTTTTTCTAACCCTGGTTATGTCTGCTCTGAATATTAAACACGAGAAGGCTGTATCATCAATTTGTCTTCTGGATAATCTGGATGTTAAAAAAGTAACAGAACAGTAAAGTTTTCGACCAAATATGTATGTTGCTAGATGTGTAATTATTTTGGTATTTGAATTGAATTTACCCATCTCCTTAGTATCAGTAATTTGATTACTTTATCAGTTTCAATCATTTTGTCCAAATCCCATCAAAATTTATTAATTTTGATGATGTCAAGTCCGAGTTCTATGGTATCATGATCTTATTAGAAGCGTAGTTCAAACAATTTTAATGGTCTGTTTACAATAAAAAATTGTTGTCGCCGTTCCCTAGGTATTAGAAATGAGACTACTGTTCAAACCAAGGGTCAGACATCTCCAATTAAACCAAATATGAAAAAAATATATCTTCGACGACTATCTTCCAGCAGATTCCTACAAAAACTTTGATAGCAAATAAAATTGCAAACAAAAATTTCTCAAGAATCTGTCATTCGGAGTCGACCTTAAACTGTTGGTCCCGCCACTTATGTATTAAATTAGTACACACATCATAAGTGGTGTGGGAAGCTGTCCCACTATTCAGTCGTAATCCTGACTGAAGGATTGTAATGACCAGTTATGTATGCATATATATGTTTACAAGAAATTTAAGGAAACATGATTCTGTTGTTATAATTGTTTTATCTCCGTTTAGGTGCTTGTTTAGAATTCGTTTGAATTTGGCCAATAATTTTCGTTTATTTTCAATGTTCTATCTGTAGACACCCAAGCAGTGTTTGCAAATACGTCAGTTTTATACAAACTACGTATCTTCTAAGTCACAATGTTTAAATAATTTTTGGTATTACCACTGGGCATTCTTAGAGCACTCTTGTATTGTCGTTCGTTAATTGTTATTATTTATTCATTGCTGATTATTATTCTTCCAAGCAGAGATACTTCAGTGGTTTCCCGTGACGTTCTAAAAGGCTTTAATGTTAAGCAATAAAATATTTAAAATATAACTTCAACAATCTTAATACATAATGACCCAAGAGGCAAAATGCTAGAACAGTAGCAATTCAAATGAAATTGTAAATTTCAAGAACGTGAAATAACATGTTCATGCTATTAAACAATAATATTTACTTAAGATTTCCTGAAGTAAAATTCCGAAACAAACTAAGAAAAAATTCATTTGGAAATAAACAAACAACGAATAGAAAATAAATAGAAAAACAAAAAAATTTCAACAAAATTTAGTGGCAATTAAATAGACAGTTTAATGAAATTTATTCGAGTTGAATTTGTATTTGTTTCGATTATAATTGGTTTTGAGATCAATAAACAACACAAAATATGGCCTATTATTGGTATTCATAGTGGGCAACACCAAAAAACAAAAGCAACAGGATATGTTGAAAAAGGGCTGCGCCACAATTTAAGAAAATAACAATAACAACAAAGCATTAAATTATTTAATCATGACCGAAAAAAGTATTGAAATCATTTGCTAATCATTCATTAAAAAAAAATTCGCCATGGTATGACTACCTACTAATAGACGAGTCCTAAATCCATCAGCACCTCAAGCAAAAGTTGCAATACAAAATCAAAAAAAAAATATTTATTCTCAATTAAGAGGAAAAGAGCAATTTTTTGTAGCTTTTTTTTTCCAGTAAATGTACACGTTTTCGATATTATTGCTCTGCTAATTGAGGCTTTTAAGTGAGAGACTGTAAAACATGATTCAGAGAATAGTGTATGCCGGTTATTATTCGCATTTGAAGCGTACAATTGTGATTATTACCTCAAGTGTTTATAATAAATTCGCTTCCAATTGACCGTTGAAAACTTCTATATTCTATATAAAGACACCAAGGATTTATATGAAAGTGTTTTTTCTACAAAACCAAATCTTGAATGGGGTTTTTATACTACAATTCCAAGCAGGGAATACAGGTGATTTCACATTGTCACCTCACCACTGTTCTCAAAAGGATTTATTTTAGAATATCCCTACAGTTTGCTGTCTATAGAGACGTATTCTAAAGTCGCTGTAATGTTTCTTAGCTCGCTTTAGAATTGATCCTAGTAAGGTATTTACAACTACAACTACCATTTATACTTCTTATTCATTTTTATATAAACAAAAAAAGTTGTTTCGCCGACTTTCTCCAGAAGTCTTCTGGCAAAAACTCTGAATAAAATTGGAATCGGCCTTAAACTGTAGGTTTTACCACTTATGGACAAAATTAACACTCACAACATGGGTGATGTGCGAACTTAGAACGTAATCCTTATAAAAGTGTTATATAGAAAAATTGATTAAGTTAATTAGGTTAATTCCGATTTGTCAGTCATGAGGCATCGCATCATGTCGTATTGTAATGAATCGATATTGTTGATCAAATGAACTACGATTCCTAAAAAGCTGCCTCCATCCTATGTATAAATGTATAAAAACATGAACGAAAAATAATCTAGAAATCTCCAATATATTCCATTCGGTATGAAGATTATGTTTGTGTCGGTTCTGATCTCGGATTTGATGTATTTTTCAGTATATGTCTGTACATCATACATTGCGCAGCAGTCATCTTCATGCTTGTTCATAATAAATGTTCCCTATGACGACATTTGTATCGTGGCACTCACTTTATACCGGTAGACTTGGAAAATATAGATTGTATAGAAATAAATAATTTTATTTATAATTAAAACAATTTTTCTAGAGGCCCTCAGAAACCAAAATCGTTCAAGCGGTTATATGGACCATCTTTTATGGGTTAATTTATTTGAATATTATTGCAATATATTGTTACGAAAATGGAAATGGTGTTGTAAAAATGATAAACAAAAGCACCAAAAACAAAACAATGCACATGTTCACGTGGTCAACAAATAAACAAAAAATATAACAATAAAAAGAATAGACTTCTTTACATTATTAAAGAATAAACAAAAATATAACAACAACATCAGCATAAAAATATAAGAGATAAAAGATGTAAACAACCAAAAACAAAGTGCAGCGAATAAAGAAGTAAACAAGCAAAAACAAAATCCATATAAGACACACAAACAACAATAATGAAAACAACTTGTTTACATTTTTGGATCTTTCCCGAAGGCCGTCATCCTCCTTCGAGAGCGTTCACCACACTGTTGATCAGTGATATAAAAGGTAAGCCGAAGCGAATAATGATGGAGTTAGAATTAAGTTAGACGTGTGTGCCGACGTTGTATATGAAAACATGAGATCAAATTATAATTCAGTCAGTCTTGTGTGCAGACTAGTTACGTGTGAAGAAAACAGTTGTTAGTATTGTGCTTACAAAAAGGTTGTGAGCAAAGAAGAAGAGTTATTGCTTACAAAAAGGTTGTAACCAGAGAAATATAACGAACAAGCACATATTGTGAAAGTTATCGTAGTATACTAGACAATAAAGAATCGATTTAGAATTAAACACATATTTATTTTTATTTTATTTGCAATCCACGAACTCATATTTTTAACGTTTTTTAAAAGGTAAAAACGTAACAATATATACAACCATACTACGGCACGTGTTCTGATCTAATATGAAACATTTTCTCCAACAATTGCATAATTTTACACATTACTCATCTTCTCTATTATCATCATTAATATTTTTCGTGGAATACTTTACTTTATTACAACACAATGCACATGATGATTACGGATCATCCAAGTTGATCGTACATAAAAAAATGTGTGGGAGTTATTTTCCACGAAAACGTCTAGCAACTCTGTTATGAAAATTAAAAAGGAAAAACTTTCAACAGAAACTGCTTTATTCAGTAACTGTATTACATAAATTCAAATTTTTAATAAAATGGAACAAAAAATTTAATTTTTTGTTGAATAAAGACAATAAGTAAACCAAATAAAAATGTTTTGAAAACAATAATTCAACGATAACGAACAGAAAAGCTTCAATAGAATGAAACTTAATTGGTCACACAAAACACAAAGCAATGAAATCTGCCGAATCAAGAGAATTTAAATTGTTTACTCTTCAAAAGGGAAAAGTCTTTCTAATTCCTATTCTAAACGGCTTAGTTTAGTCAAAAAGTAAACGTTTTAATTTGATTTGATTCTTTTAAAAATTATTTGTATTTGTACATACAGATATGTACATACATCTGTATACGGAGAACACTTTGTGGTTTTTCAAAGTGAACAATTTATCTTTTCTTTTAAAATGTATGAAAACTTTCTCACACACACACATACACACTCAAAGTCAAACTCATAAAAAAGAGTTTGAGTATGATTTCCTCTGTCTATCAAAGGAATAAAAGAACATTTTTAGTACACAATTTAAAACAATTTAACTTTGCTTTGTGCTGCACTCTTTTTACTCTTTTTCTACTACTTTGTTCATCTTTTTCTTTTTCTCTTTTTTTTTTGTGTGTGTGTTAGTTATGTTGCATTGAATTTGTTGATGCTACTGACTTACAAAAAGTGTATAAATCAGCAACTAAAGAAATGTATGTGTGTGTGTGTGTGTGATTATAAGTGAGTGTAACACAAATTACTTTTTCCCACAAAATGCAAACCAGCTGCAATCATTGCCGACTACAGTCAAGGATTTTTACCATTCCACACTCTCTCTCTTAATAGTAACGAATACGAGAAAAATATGGGGCACTTACACTCAAAAAATTAGAAAAGTTTAGGAAGAATTAAATCATTGAAATGCAAAACTTACGTTATTGTAACCGTTACTAAAATTAATGGAAATAATTTGAAGTCCTGTCGGATTCAACAGTGTTGCAAATCGGAGGCAGCCCGTTCCTGAATATACGAGGTGACAGTTTAACATAGAGCAGAAGTGTCTTTCTCATTCAAAGCAGCTCCTACAACAGTAACATCGATAGATGGTCTACACTCATAGATATGTGTTAATTAAATACAGTAGTAAAGAGCCGTATTTAATTCTTGTCGAGGACTAAATAACAGTCAAAAGGAAAATGAGAGCTAAGTGGCGTAAGAAGCATATGTGTAAGTTGAAACATAAGAGCAGAAAAATACGTGCAAGATCCAAATAAATTACTTCAATACACTATTATTAGAAAAGTACACTACACTACGCTTTACATTTCAACCTATAAGTGACAACACAAAGCATCTGCGTTACATTCTCCCCTCGCACTAACCGTCTAAACCAGAAATTGTTGGCAACATAATGCCAGCTAGAATCAACCCTTAACACATTTGACGAGATTTGTTAGTGATATATCGCTAAGACATTTCAAATCATGGCATAGACAGGCACCTAGGCATACGGTAACGTAAAACTTCGCAAAAACAGTCTTGTGCTGATCCAATTTCTCATTCTGATATCTTAGACAAATTCCCAGGATATTAGTTTTAGTTGGAAGACTAATCGATTCTGTTTCCTAGAACAAAAATGCTCTCGCGCTCTCCATTGGCAGAAATGCAGGCGTACTGCCTAGCAACCACACCAAGGTATGATCCCTTGATAGCATACTCCCCTAATGACTTGATGTATACATAATTTTGCCAAGACGTCGACCAAGCGAAGCAACGATCGAATTCAGCAGCGAATTCACTTCGACCACTACGTTGCCCGTCATAATTACCCACAGTTAGTGTTGCAATTACAGAACACGTATCGAGTAATCAGAGAGAGAGAGAGAGAGAGAGAGAGAGAGAGATATTATTAAGAGTGTCCCGTACGCATCCACAGAATAACGCCGTGAGCACCTGATAATCTGAGTCTCCAGACAAACATTTTTACCAAGAGAGTTAAACCTTGTATTCATTGTCTTCGACTGACAAGAGGAATGAATCTTACGGACCCGATTATAATTCAAGAGGTCATTTTGCAAATATTATGTTAGGTTAGGCAGAAAAGAAAAATGTGCTGGCTTATTAGACGAAAGGCCCGAGTTCGAATCCCAGGTCAGACATCAAAACAAAATACAAAAAGTATTTCTTCCTCAGCAGATTTCTGACAAAAACTCTGAGAGTGAAAAAACCTGCCATGAAAAGTTCCTCAAAAAAAAAAAAATCTGTCGTTCGGAGACGACTTTATACTGTAGGTCCCACCACTTATGTATAAAATTAACACACACAATATAAGTGGTGTAAGAAACTAGGTTAATAAACCAGACTGAAGGGTTGTATTGACCAATTATGTATGTATGTAGGCAGAAAGAGATCCCACTTATGACAGCATTTAGGTCCATTGTGGTACACAATTTATTACAAATATCAAGCATTATTTCTTTTTTTGTTTTGATAGAACAAAATGCTCAAGTTGGAATTAAGAAATGGAATTAGAAATAGAAAGAAATGTGGGAATTGATACGATCAGTGAGAAAATCGAAATTGGATGGATGATCTTATCATTATAACCATGACCTTGCTGTCAGAATCCAAAGTTTAGTTCTGCACTTTCACTCTGCTTAAGCCATCCTACTATTCATATAATTCGGGACTATGCATTTGAAATTTTTATAGCGCAGAATACTTTCTGCATAATTGAAGCCTTTTAAGTTTTCAAAATTCCGAAGCCACAATACAAATTTGTTCGACTGTTAGCTGTAAACACTCTTCTTTCTAGGTAAGCACTTTAATCCGTACACCTCATCTGAAAAAGGTTGACAAATACATGTTCAGTTCCAATTTTAAGATTTTTCGGAAATGCAATTCAGCCTATGCTGTAATATACGGCTCCATATGAGTTTGAAATTAGCTTTGCGTTGTTAAACACATCTCTTTAGGTCTGAAGACAATTTTATTTACAAAGAATAAACGGATCATGATATAGCAGAGGGAGCTCAAGAATTTATTGCAATGAGTGAAATTAATTTCACGTCCACTCCTACTGAAGAAAACATTCATTTAAGATACTGAAATGTTAGATAGATACATACGTATGTATGTATGCTGTTCTGTGCCGTTCCCTCTTTGCCTAGAGAATTTGTATGAATGGATTGCTTACTGCTCTGAGTGAGTGAATATGTGCTGCAACAAGGAAATTCATTGTGACTGCCACTGTAAAATGTAGGACCGACAACATAATTCATTATTATATGGCATGTAAATACAACAACACAATGAATGGTGAGCTAAACTAAAAATAGAAAAATTACTACAAAATATAAAACATTATAAGCGGATGAGTGTAATGCAGAAAAAAAAAAGATTTGTTTAAAATAAGTAAGAGAAGAAGCAAGTGGCACAAATGTTTTGTAGCGTTATTTACTGAAACTCACGTATATTCTCACTTGCAAGCAGAGCTTTAGTTTGCTCTAAAAGTTTTATGGATGTGGAATGCATTTTTTCATGTCCTAGGCAACTGGAGAAATTTACATAATTTTCTGCAAAGCTAAGATTTGTTCGATAAGTACTCGGCTATAAAATATGAAAGAATATTCATTTATATTTCCTGATATTTCAAACATTCTTCAGGTTTCAAAACAATCTGAATAGGACATACGGAAGCCATATTCATAAAGGGAATACCAGTGTTTAACATTAATTAGCATCATATTTTTTTGAATAGGAATATGTCAAAAACTACCAGACACCGGCTTAAATTTATCGCACAAAACCTTAACCCCAACAATTTGGAATTGAGTCGTCATAAGTAGACTTTTACCAGCATTAGTAAAATCCTGTCAACATACATACATATTTAATTGACTAAAACTTTACGTTCGGTGTGGCGTACTAGATCATTTTTGGATGGATAATGAGTTTATTGTCATATGGTAGAAAGTTTTGTTACTTTTTTGAAAATTTTCTTTGCAAACTATTTACTACAATGCTATCGATTTCACTCGAAAAGCCTTTAGGTACAGTAACGAGCACAAAAAATGCAACGTTGGGTAAAATTATCTTTAAGTGCGATAATTTTAAAAGAATGGTGACCAGTTCAAAATATTTCTTTGGGTTATTAATCCCTACAGTTATAGATACCTATTATCAATAACATTATGTAAATATTTTTAATTAATGATATATTATTTTGTCATTTATTAAAAAGAGTGCGAATTTCATGGGAGCAATAAAAATGCAACAGCATAAATTTTAATGTGTTTATTTAAATTAAATAGTAATTCTTACAAAAAAGATCTTAAAATTAATATTTAGTGGCGTAGCCCTTATTTTTTATGACTTCTTGCAACCTAGAAGGCATAGAGTCGACTAAAGCTATTAATGTGTTAATGGATATTTTCTCCCATTCACTTTTCAAAATTTCTTCTAATTGCCTCTTATTTGACGGATGTTTCCTCTTAACTTCCCGATCTAATAGCTCCCATAGATTTTCTATGGGGTTTAGATCGGGAGACTGTGATGGCCAATCCAAAACATTGACATCATTGTCGCTTAAAAAGTTTCGAGCTAAGCGACTTGAGTGCTTTGGATCATTATCCTGTTGGAATATGCTACCATGAGGCATTTTTTCCCGCAGATGAGGAAGCATGTGTTCTCCAAGGATTTCGCAGTACTTCTTGGCGTCCATTTTTCCTTCGATTTGAGTTAAGGGACCTACCCCATCACGGGAAAACGAACCTGTAAATACGTGACGTAAAATCAATAATTTTTTTTAAACATATCGTTCCTTACCCCACACCATTATTGATCCACCGCCATGTTTTACGGTTGGAAGTTGATATCTTGGAGAATATCTCTGTCCAGGCGGTCTTCGAACAAAATTTATCCCATCGGAACCAAACAAATTAAATTTGCTTTCATCGCTCCACAAGACTTTAAGCCCATTGTTCATTTGACCAATCCTTGTAACGTTTTGCAAATTCCAGGCGCTTCTTTCTATTGATTGCACTGATGAGAGGTTTCTTTGCGGGTCGTCTCGCATTCAAATTAGCCTCTTTCAACCTACGGCGAACAGTGTGAACGCCTATAGAGACTCAAATTTGCTCATTTGTGAAATTAGCAACGTCCACTGCGGTCTTTCGTGGATCTTTTTTAACCAGTGCGATCATCTGACGGTCTTGGCGAGAGGTAGTTTTTTTAGGATTACCACTACCTGGTTTCCTTTCCACACGATTTCTCAAGGAAAATCGAGATTTAATCCGACATATGGTTGATTGATTTACACCAAAGAGGTGTCCAACTTCACGCATGGATTTTCCTTCTTCTAAGGCTTTAATGATTGCAGTTTTGCTGTCAGCTGAGAGCTGCTTCTATTACAAAACACATGTTGTATAACTTATTTAAGAAATTTTCAATTATAATTAAATAAATAACTTACTTTAACTATTTTTTTATTATGTTGCATTTTTTTTGCTCGCTAAAAATTTGCACTTTTTTCACTAATTCAAAAATATTTAACTTTTTAAAGCAGAATTTGGAATAAACTGTGGTTACTTTGAAAACTTATAATTGAAAGAATTAACAGCAAAAGAAAATAGATAAATTAGTTACCGTTATTTTGAAACAGATCTTATTAAAGATCATATGGCATAGTGTTGCATTTTTTGTGCTCGCTACTGTAAATTTAAAATTGATAATTGAGAATAGCTTCAAGGTCCAGCAAATTTTTAGATAATGAAGGGCCGATGTAGTCTAGACAGTAGCGTGTTGGGTAGCTAAACGAGAGATCAAGTTTTCAAATCTTAGGTCTAACATCCTCGCCTCTGCAGTTTAAAGGTAAATTCACTGAGGGAAACTAATTGCCAAAAACTCCTCAAGCTATTGTTGTTATATATGTTCCTTTTTGATTCTCTAGGGAGCATAGGGTTGCATTGTTGTTAGTCGAAGTTAGACTCTAGATCTCGCCACTCGTGGACAAAAGCTAGGCCACGTTACATAAGTAACAAGAAATAGTAGTTATTGTCTGTAAAATTGTATTTTATTCGATATTTTTTTATTTATTTATTTACATTTAGGAGCATCCGACTTTCACAACCACATAGTTCTTGCAGCAAGCAATATTTCAATTACTCTGATACATAATTGAGATTACTTACTTAATTAACTGACTATTAACAACCCGATTAATGGATTTCGGCCTGTCTTAATAATTCCCACCAGGCGCCTCTGCTTCTTTGGCGCCATTGCCAGTTTTCTTTTCTCTCGAATACTCTCAAACAGCACGTTGAGGATGAGCGAGTATTAGTTTTGTCACACTAGAGAGGTCTCTGCAACTCAAGTGCCTATTGAGACCATAGTGATGCTACACTTGATCTCTAGATTGATATAATTTTTAGTGGACACGGATATAAATAAATTCTTTGACTATATAAATAAGATAAACAAATTCACTAACCATAAAGAAAGTATAGTTATCGGGTCCCTAATCTGGGATTCAATATGCTGTAATTGATGTACACTTTTCTTTTAAATATCCCCAGGGGAAGAAGTCCAAAGGTGATAACACGGCCAAGGAATTTCTCATGCAAAAGAACTGTGTGGCAAGTAACATCATCCTTTTAGAACCATACATTGTCAAGGTCCATATAAGCAATTCCGGACCGCAGGAAGTTCATTAATATTCTGATTTAGCAAAGGGAATTCACGATAACAGCTTGGCTGACCTCATTTTTGCAGAAACACGGTGCTACGACAACGAAAGTCGATAAACTCCAACAAACAGTCATTGTTTGCTAATGTTCATGTTAATGGATTCTCAGTTGCCCAAATGCATTAATTATGTTTGTTAAGGAATCCAAATGGGGTGATAGTGTGCCTCGTCGCTGAAGAATATTTTTTTTTGTGAATTCACTTCCGTCTGTTCAACTAAGAACTCATGTATTGACCATCACATAAATTGAAATCTTTGTTCAAAATTCGTATCAGTGGTGTTCATGAGATAATCAATTGTTGGACACAACGACGTTATCGGAAGGCAACAACCATGGGCGAGCATTTTACATTTTCTACATACCCGATTTGCCGTGAACACATTTGATCGATTATGCATACATAATTGGTCATTACAATCCTTCAGTCAGGATTATTGGCCTAGTTTCTCACACCACTTATGTTGTGTGTGTTAATTTTATACAAAAGCGGCGGGGCCTGCGAGTTAAAGTCTTCTCCGAACGACAGATTTTTTGAGAAAATTTTCATGGCAATTTTATTTACTCTCAGGGAGCTGAGAGGAAATCGCCGAAGAAAAATATTTTGTATTTTTTTTTTATGTCTGGCTTGGGGCTCGAACCCTGGCTTTACATACTACCTACTAGATCACGAACATGCAAGAAATTCGTTTTGATTTGAAGGCCAATTTCCTTTAAATGCTTAGATATTGCAGCACTCTTTATATAATAAAATTTTCTTTTCAGTTCCTTTGCGTTAAAGAGTATCGTAGAAACCATGTTGGTTGCACTTTTTAATGTTTCCCTCCCATCCGCTGGCACACAGTATTATCTTGAAGATAATTTGCACCATAAAATGTTAAATAAAAGAAATTTTTTTTTTGCAAAAATTCATATTTTGGATGTGGACATGAATGCTTTCTACATTTAAATTTGTATGTACATGTACATTTACGTTTGTATGTACATTTGTTTGTATGTATGGTAGACATTTACGTTAAAATAATACATTTATTACTCGTACTTATTTACACAGGTTGGTATGTGGGTGGATACTTGCCTAAAACAACAATAACAGCTTTTTGAATTCTTGTATGAAGTACTTCAAAGTAAAAAGTTGTGTAAATGGAAAAATTAAAATGTCATGTTACTTTTCATTTACATTCTACTTTTCATATAATGTTGGTTGTAGCCTTTGCACTCACTACCATATACCAACTTTGTGAAAAGCCCTAAAGGTTGCATGCCACTTAAAAAAGTTGATTTTAAGAAAGTTACGTTTAATTATGAAAAACTATTTTCTTGTTGTATAAACATCAACTTATTTTTATTTCAAATACTTACCTTAATTTTAAATTTAATTGAGAAACGAAGTGCTTAAATTGTCTGAAATATTCTTAACCGATGACCATGCCACTTATTATCGTTTTGGTTTATGTTGGCTTTCAGAAGTACAGAGAAATATTCGTTTTTTTGTAGGCACGCAGATGCTCGGAAAAATTGACCATGAGCTTAGGACGATGTCAAGACTTATTTGACGCCACTGACTACATTGAGAGTGTAGTCATATGAATTGTGGTTTCTCACATCGTAAAGTGGTACTAAGAAGCATAGGGTTTAAGAGTCTGACTAGAGCTCCATCTGAAAGTAGATCAGTTACGATCTGGTGATCAAACAAATTGAAAAACAAATAAAAGAAGAAAAGATGTGAAGAAGTCATTCAATATTATTTCCAAAAACGGTTCTCGACTCTCGATTCGATTAAAGCAGACGCCCTGATTCCTTACGTAATAAACGGTTCAGGTCTGTCGCAAATCTCGTAACGAACAAACTAGCCAGAGGCGGCACATTGATATAACTTTCTGTAGAGTTCTCAGTTCTCTATAATTCAAAAATCTTTGGTCTCTGTCAACATCCCGAATCTGCCGAAATTACAATAGATGGCGCAATGAATCCTATGTCTGGGAAATTGACAGGAGCTGTAGAGACGAGAAGTCGCCGTAGTCTAGAAGGTAGTGTGTTGGTTTATTAGACGTAAAGCACGGGTTCGTATCTCAGGTCAGGTATCAAGACGAAATGTGAAGAATAAAACTATTTCTTCGGCGTCTGCCTCTCTGCAGATTTCTGGCAAAAACTCTGAGTAAATAAACCTCCCTTGAAAGTTTCTCAAAAATCTGTCGTTCGGAGACGACTTTAAACTGTAGGTCCTGCCACTCATGTATAAAAAAATAATGAACAGAATATACATAAGTGGTGTGAGAAACCAGTCTGATATTCTAACTGATGGATTTTAGTGACCAATTATGTATGTATATTCAGAGACGAGAAAAAAGGAAGCTATTCTTCAGATATTGGGTACATGTACCAGCGCTAAGCCAGAGAACAAGAAATGATTTTTGTGTCCTCCATGCAGGCGATGTAAATAATCTATCGGTGATAGGCATTAAATACGTAGTATCACTTAGTGGGGTCTAATTTGAGCTTGTCGTTTATGGTGGACGGGTACAAAGGTGGCTAACCATTTTCCTATTTAAAATGTAGTTTATCTGTCACTAATAACTGTAATACGAAGAGCTTCCATTAACAACCTTTTGTGAACTATAAAATTAGTTTGATATACTCTCAGAGCCAAATGTTCGTACTATGGTGGCTAGGCAAATTAAAATAATTCTATTCGTATTATTATTGATATCGGATTTCTGCTTTTTATTTTATGAAAATTATTATTATATTAAGAGAAGCTGTTGTATTATCCGTAATTATAAATATTGCGTAATTACTTCCTTGATTACGTGAATCTAAGGAACTTAGAGACTCTTTAATTTGTTATCATTCCACTAAACGGCTAAAGTAATATAAAACTCATCATGCTTTCTTTCCTTTGCCTTTAAAAGTTTTAAATCTGAAGGAGGTTGAAGACGAATTAAATGAACAAAGAAGACATCGACCCTACTACGGCTACCCTTGAATGAATGCTTTCAGATAAACTACTCATACAATCTGTTACTATAAAATAAGAGCCACCACTAGCTAGTATATCTCGTTAATTAAAGAAAATTTTGTCTTTTATTAATAACTTCTTTATGATTATTGTAGCAGGGGGGTTAATAATGACGCTGAAGATTTCAACTCAAGTTTAATTGCGTGGAGATAACTGAGAGTATGTATTTTGTAATGTTGATGAATTTACTTGGGTTGCAAGCTTAACTTTCTTCGAAAAAATTGTATCGATTTGTTTATGTCTGCTTCTGTTATATTAAATTTAAAGGACTTTGCTCTCCAAGTTTATTGTCGAAATATATACGATTAATATGGTTTCAAAAAAAATTTTTTTTTGTTTTACTTTACTCCACAAATTGAAGTTTTATTTAACATTCACAAATGCTTATATAAATTATAAATTACAACGTAATTTAACGGGGACTATCGAATAAGAATCGATAGAAAACTCAACAGGAATTTATACTTTTGTCTTAAGTATTTACTGGATCAAAATACCATCCATATTGTGTGTGAAACTATTATTCAGGAGCGGCGGGACCTACTCTTTAATGTCGACATCACAACGACAGATTTGAAAAGCTTCTCATGATATTTTTATTTACTGTTAGAACTTCGCGTTAAACTTGGCAAGTTGCAATAAAGGCCCTTAGAAAACTGTTGCCAAACAAAATATATTTTTTTTATTTTTTTTTTCGAGATATCAAAGCAGTAATTTGATTTCAAGAGCTTTCGTCGAGTAAGCCAACACTATCCTACTAAGAAACCGAACCACTGAGTCTGCACCATCAAATTTCGTCAAACTACTACAAAAGATTGTTGAGAGCCCATCAGTGTTCGATGCTGCAACGCTTTTAAAAAATTTAAATGCACCAAAGCAATCGACAACACCCCATCAGAAATGAAGATGCCTATATAGCGTGCAATTAAGTTAGTAAGTAACTTAATTATAACCATTTTGTCAGGATTTCAAATTAGCTTCTAACACTGTTCATTTGTAAGCGTGTTAGTCTTAGCCATGATTGGCGAGACCTACTGTTTAACTCCGTTTCAGAATAATAGATTTGAAAAACTATTTACGACAATCTTATTTTAGTCTTTAAGGTTTTGCGTAAAACACTACTGAGAAGAAGTCGCCGAATATATTTTTCACATTTCGTTTCGAAATATGAGATGACTAAACTAGGACTTGAACAACGAGCCCACCTAAAATAAACCAACACGTTATATATTAGACTGCGGCGACTTGAATAAGCTCATAATTAAGCTTTCCGATAATTAAAGACTTTAAGAAACCTGAAAGAAATCATGATGAGCCTACAGAAGCCATTATTGCTAAATAGCAGGGCTATTTGTCGCATTACAATTTGTGTATTACAGTTTAGAGTATGGTAAATAAGAGTTATTTAGTACCGTAGCTTATAGCATTGCACATAATACACGTTTACACTGAAGAAAGCTGTTGACCTTTTATGCTAGTATCTTCAAAGAATTTTGTTACAAGGAAACGCATGCCCATGTCCGCCCATACTGTTTATCATCGTTCTTGATATTGTTATTAAAATGGCATGGTATCAAAGCGAAAAATATTTCTTAGGCGACTTCCTCTCAGCAGATTTCTGGCAAAGACTCAGAGAGTAACAATTGCCATGAAAAGCTTCTCAAAAATCTGTCGTTCGAAGTCGACTTTAAACTGTAGGCCCCGCCACTCATGTATAAAATGAACGCACACAACATAAGTGGTGTGAGAAGCTAGGTCGTAATCCTGACTGAAGGGTTGTAATAGCCGATTATGTATGTATTTTGATATCATATCGTTTAAATTGTAAACAGAAGCTACAAAAACAAAAACAATGAACTTGTTTACATGATAAACAAGTAAACAGAAATATACCAACAAAACACTAGTATAAAAAACTGCAAGAATAAATGTAAACAGAAATACAACAACAAACAGGATTAAATGTAAATGTCATGTGTTTACATTTATAGTGATCTCGAGAAGGCGAAGCAATTTGCCTTCAAAAGCATTAATCAGACTGTTTACCCTGCGATATAAAGCCAAAACAGAGCAGGTTACGTAGTTAGGAAAAGTTCAGTTAGACTTGTGTGAAAATGCTTGGTTTGATTATCTCCATTATAAAGATCTGTCTAACAAGTGACTAGTAATTGTTATTGTTTATGGAAATGGTGTAAACAGAGCAATAAAAGTATACATAAAGTTCAGAACTGTGCGAATAATATAGAATTTAATTGAAACTAAACCCAAATTTAGTTTTAATTTTATTTGCACAATTTACGAACTAATTTTTGAAACTTTTTTAAAAATTAAAAATTAACAATATTATTACGAAGAATGCTACGTTAGTGCCCAAGTATTCAATTAACTTTGACATACCAAGAACATTTGCGTCCTCTCACACACCTTTTTTGACACTACAGCAACTATTACACTCTCTCACTCTTCCATGTATTTTCATAGCTAGGTTAGGTTAGGTTAGAGGACGTGTACTTGTCCTTTTTTTGAGAAGTTTCCCATGGCAATTTTTTACTCTCAGAGTTTTTTGCCAGAAATCTGCTGAGAGGAAGTCACCGAAAAATTATTTTCAAATTTTCGTTTTGATGTCTGACCTGGGATTCGAACTCGGGTCTTTCGTCTAATAAGCCAACACACTACCTATTAGACCACGGCGACCGACAGCCGTCATGCTCAGCAGGTAAACAGTATCGTTCTTGAAGGTATTAGCACTTTTCGCTATTTCGATGGGCATGAATTAAGGGACCATTCATGCATCGTTTTATTTATTTTTAAATTTGTAAAATTAGAGAATTTTTAATTAAAATTAATGCAAATTTAAATGAATGTTATAACATGACATTAGAATTTTATTAATAAATATGTATAGAGTTAAAAATATCGGTGAAGGAACACATTAGAATCAGTTTTGCAAAACATATTTAAAGTCACTTATTTCTTATTAAAGACAATTTCCCTCATAATACGTATCATTTTACGATGACAGTTTTATTTGCTTTTTATCATTTAAATATTGTGTGCACTGTTTTATTGTTCGATTTGTTTTTTTTTTTTTTTTGTTTTTGCAAATTTTTTATTGGAAAGTAGGAAGCTAAAGTAAAATGTAAACATATTGCCACGCACCATTAACCATTACTTTAAAAAAGACGAGACTGGCAATGGCAACCACCATCCTTAATTGTTTTGGACTCTTGCTTGCTTGCTTGGGTACCATATTCGTACATACATACACACACAGTCTTCCAAAGTGCTATATTATCGTTCATAAAATGCATAAATTTGCTTCGGAACGATAGATGTGGGGGCAGATTTTAATGCTTCAATGATTAAGATGAGCATTTAGCTTCAGTTTCATAAATAACTGTGCTAATGATGATTTACGAAGTTTCATTGAATCCCTGTGCTCACTCAGTACAGCATCATATTGTAAAAATCTTTCATGCAGTGGATATGAATGTCTTCTTTTGAATTTCTACCGACTTTATGGATTATGATATTGAAAATTCCCCCTTCATTAAATGACAGACGCTATAAAAAAATGCATCCCAATAACATTAATAGTATCTGGCGTCTATAAATATTTTTAATGGTCATTCATCTTGTACGCCACTTATTGGACGAAAAACAAAGCAGACATACAACAGACTTAATTGTAAATGATTTCAAATTAATTTACTTTACAGATAATACTTGCTTGTATGTATGTATGGTATGTTTTATAAAAATTATTTAAAATTTCTTCTATTAATGAAGAGTAGAAAGAAGGATTAATTACTCTCTCTTTAATTACACAGGTCATAGAAAAAGTTAAAATGTCACAAAACATAAACATAATAAAGCTAAAATTAGTTCATAGAACTTCATAAAAGCTTCAAATTTACAGTAGCCATAAAAGGTCTGGGTACATTAACTCAGCTTAGTAGCTTCAAAAAATAACTTAAGTAATGAATTCTAACAATAAAAACAAAAGGAAATCAATCAACTTTTGATAATTTTTTCTTTTCTTAATAGCTGGTAGGATAGCCTTTAAGTTTTAAATTCTCTGCCAATCATTTTCGCATAGTAGTTTAGTAGGTAGTGTGTTGGCTTGTTACACGTTATGCTATGATTCAAACCCCAGCTCAGACATTTCAAACAATATGAAATATAAAACACCATTTTTTCGGCGACTTGCACACAGCAGACTTCTGGCAATAACTCTGAGAGTAAATAAAATTTTCGTGAAAACTTTCTGAACTCTCGACTTTAAACTAGATGGCGCGCTGCTCTTTAAGTACACACATACAACATAACTAGTGAGATAAGCTCGGTCGTAATACTTCGGGTTGTAATTTCCAATTATTTCAGCCAGAAATAAATAAATAGCTGCCAATATTTTTTTTTTTAAATTAAAGCAGAACTACTTCCCTAGCATCAGTACCATGCTTCACAGAGGTAGACGAATGTATTTTATATAGAGAGCAGTACTTATTTTTTCTACACTATTTGTCGTCCTTTGGTATCAAAACTAAAGTATTTGTTATCATTTGCAAAAAGTATTTCTTCGCAGAACTCTGAAGATTCGCTTAGATTCTTATCAAGCATTAATCTCTTTAGTTTGGATTACTACGCCTTGCGCGGTTATGGTATACATTTTTATAAACTTTTCGAATAGTACAGCTGCTGTTTACTTGAAATTGCTGAGATCCTTAGTTTGGATAACGAACCTGATTTATTTTTGGTGGCAGAATTTTAAGACAAATTCGTTGGCTTGTTTGTAATTACTGAAGTCGCCATAGTCTAGTAGATAGTGTGTTGGCTTATTAGATGTAAAGCCAGGGTTCGAGCCCCAGGCCAGACATCAAAACGAAATACAACAAGTATTTCTTCGGCGATTTCCTCTCGGCAGATTTCTGGCAAAAAATCTGAAAGTAAAAAAAAGTCGGAGTCGACATTAATCTGTAGGTCCCGCCGCTTATGTATAAAATTAACACACACAACATAAGTGATGTGAGAAACTAGGTCAATAATCCAGACTGAAGGATTACAATAAGACATAATTGCAATGACCAATTATGTATTTATTAAATTAAGATCCTCAAAGCGTTTGGCCAGCAATTCTTAATTTTTTTTTTCAGAAATTTATAAAAAAATTTCACTCTGGTGGAATTATTTCTTTAATATGAGAAATCATGTTTGAAAATGGATTTAATGTGAACTGAGTACTCGGTTGGTAGCCAGACTATTAGATTGTATTGATTTAGACCGCGTAGTTCATGACATTAGCTTTTGTTTGTAATCAACTGATGAATTACCCCATGAACTCTGAATATTTCACACTGGGTTCCCGATCCTAAAGTCTAAAAGTTATCTCAAATTTGTCGCGTGCTTAACTAATTCCAATTATGTTTTGATCTTGAGGCTGTCTCGTCTCAGGGATAGGATTTAGTTATATTCACATAGTTTTACAGTCTGTGTCGGTTGATATTATTTACTGATATAGTCTGCGTTAAATTATCTCTAGATCGACGCAGTGTTGGGATATATTTATATACTTTACAATGAAAAATACAAGAATACAAAAATGGAAACCGTGTACCATCATTTAACATTAAAGCGATAAAGAAAAGCTACACAAACAAATACAACGAACTTGTTGAAAAGGTGGTAGATAAGTAAACGAAGGCAACAACAAGTAATGTGAACAAAATTAAAAAACACCAATGAAATCGCGATAGAGTTCTCGAGAAAGCGAAAACACGAACTTTATTGAAGTAGAATGACTGTTTACGTAAGCATATAAAAAGGCAAGACAAAGCAGGCCACGTTGCGCTGCGTTGCGTGTGAATAGTATAGTCGTGGTTTGAAGATCTACGTTGTAAAGATTTTTTATAAGCGAACAAAGTCAATTATTGTTGTATTCATCATCTTGTGAACAGTGACACTCAAAACAATGCGAACAATAAAGAATTTAATTGAAACTAAACACAAAGTTTATTTTTATTGTGTTTGAAATCATTGAACTCATATTTCAAACGTTCAAACAAAAACGGAAAATTAGAAACAAATCAAAATACTAGATTATGAAAGATTCTTAAGTGATTGATGCTTTTTAACCGTAGAAGTTTACCAAGTAGTGTAAATTTTATGGCATTTCCTTATTTAATTTACAAAGAGATTTCTTCTACATACCCACACTATAGTACCACTTGTAGCAACTGGGTTACACTACGAGTATATGTATATTCACTCGTATATTATAAAAGTAATCTTTTGTTTGCAGAAAATTTTACTAAAAAATTCTCTTTTTCAGGCATTTGGGTCATACTTTGTTGAATACAAGCAAGTCAGGCTACAATACCACATGCTATATATGTACGTAGCTCGTAGCTGCCAAGTAACTTTAATAAAAGGCTCTTTATATGCTAAGTTTAAAGCTATGCTCTCTGAAGAGCATGTAATGCTCTCAAAGTGAATTGTAAATGAACACACATACCGAACGGCAAACGAAAAGCCTTATTGTCGTTATTGTGCAACAAATTAACAAACATTTAAAGGAAAACGCATTCTTTAACGACATGTTGTGCCCCATGTATTAAAGTTATTTAATCGTATAATTAAGATTTTTAACAACGGAATGCTAGTGACTGTAATGCCTTCTTGGCTCAGTCATGCAAAGATTTTCATTTGAAGCAACTTAAAGACGGCAAATCATATCCAACAAACGATCAAATTCAACATTTACCAGCGTGCCATAAAATCTTGGGCATTAAGATGCCTGTAATCATATTGGACTGGATAATAGGTGGATGTGTAGGTGGAACCGCAAACATTACAGCAACGGCAAAATCATTAACAACAGCAACAAGGGCATTGACAAGCAACTACCACAGCAACAAGCTAAAATCATTAACATCTTCAACATCAACCTCTTCATAGGCGTTCATTGTTATGCTCTTCATAGTGGCAGTTTTGTAACATGATTATGTATGTAAGTAAGTATGTAAGAGTTTACAACGTATGTATGTATGTATATTGTCGCCTGGCAACCATATTGTTGTTATAGTTTATGGTGATGTTGTCCTCCCATTTACATTGCAAACTTAACATTTACTCTTCTCAATAACATACACATTCAAATTCATTCACTTCTCTTTGCCTTTAGGTTTTAGGCGAATTTGGTGAGAGTAGTGCTGTGTAGAGATGGTGAAATCTTGTGTACCCACTTGCTTTGTTAATGTCGCATATCGTAAAATGCATTCATCGTAGACAATATGGCAGACAAGGCCTATACACGCACTCCAACAGACCCATTACATAATTTGAGCCAGCTTGTACTTGGATTCTTTAGAGCCTTCATACATTTTCGTTTCTTGTTAAAAGTAACTGGACGAACTTTTGAATGTTGTTGCTAATCGTGTTGTAGTCATTTTGGCTTAAAGAGTTTGAAGCTTTAACTTGCTTTTAGTTAGATTTTTGCCTTCACAAAATTGTTTGCATTACTCTGTAACTTTCAGTAGAAACTAGAGAGACAGACTGAACGGTAAATCCCATGTCAAAATATATTAAAAATTATCATTACATTCGGGTAATGAGAGACATACAGAAGGACTAATTTTTTCTTTAAAGTTGACAATTTTAGAATTGATTCAGATAACGTAAGCTGAACAAAAGTTAGTAAATATTTTTTTTACGCCGAGGAGGGGTAAATGTACCTAACTGCACCATAGAGGAAGTCGTCATATCCACCGTGTGTGGAGCCCTTCAGAATCGAGTCTTTTTGCGTGCTCATGTCCTCGTCCGGATTGCCTATCAAAAGTAGAGGGGACATCTAAGTGTCTCCACCTTCATTGATTCCTGAATGGTGTTTCTTTTGACACGCGTGCCATTGTCATCTATGCAGGCGTGCCTACATGTTCGGCAGCCTCAAGATCTCTCTTCTTCAGTCTTAGAATGTGCTTCACGTAATTCGCCACTGAAGCCCAATACTCTCTACTCGCAATTATATTTCCGACAATGTTAGCGGCCGTGATCGTTCCCATCATCGACGTCAGTACAGAGCGATAGCTCTTCCACCGTGCACATTCGAAAACAGTGTGTTCTGCATCATCAATTACTTTGCCTTCCTCGTCAAGGCAGTAAGGGGAGGCGGTCTTGCCCATTCTGTGCAGATATTTCCTAAATATCCTACCCAAATTTTCGTCCACCTTTCTCTATCGTCGTTGCTATTCTGAAATGGTTTCGGTTTCGCCTTATAAATCTTCAACCGCTCTGCTGCCAGCAAATCCACAGGCATTGTACTTGATAAAATTAGTGACTATTACATCTAAAATCATGAACATCGGTTGATGGCTAAGTATATCAAAGTAACTGTTTTAATAAAATGGCGCCAGAACCTGAGAGCGCAACATGTAGTCAACAAAAGTCTAATCTAGTCCAGAAACGAAATATGAAAAAAAACTGGAGGAAAATAAACTCGCAATGAAAAGTGTCCCAAAAATCTGTCGCTCGAAATCGATTATGATTATTGGTCCTACCACTCATTTATAAAATCAATACACACAACATAAATGGTGTTAAATGGTGTGAAAAACTAGGTCTTAATCCTAACTGGAGGTCTGTAATGACCAATTATGTATGTGCGTATGTACTGGTCACTATTAGAAATCGACCAGAAAAGGACACCAAGTAGTAAAGCTTTAATGCTGTGAACCACGGACGATGGATGTACGAACTTTGGATATAAATGCTCCAGCATACTATCGTCAGCCAAATGAGCAAAAAAAGACGATTGAATTAACTATAACAACTAGACGTTCAACAAAATCTACAAAGTTGGTGGAACTTAAGTATCTATGGAGGAATCACGATGGGGCAAGCCAACGCACCACTAAAAATAATAGACACAATAGACTGAGGAATACGGATTAAACTTCCTAAGTTGAATGAAAATGGGATTCATAGAGAGCAATTTTTTACATTTCATGTTTCCCACAAAGGACTGACTAGTACCAAAGAATTTGACTTAAAGTTTTAAAAAAATAAAAGCGCTAGTGAATGACATTTTTATTCAGTTTGATAAATACATGCTTTTTAAAGATTACATTATCATGCAACGTAAGACAGAATTTGTCAATGACACGTACTTGTCTTCTGGGTCAGTAATTGTAAATGAATTATTCTTGTACGCAATAGTTGGTTCACACTAATCACTCTACTTTTAGAGTTAAGTTGATAATATCGACGCCTTCATTCTATAACATTCTAAGTGCACTTAGAAAGTGTTTAACGTTCTTTCATTTTTAAATTCGAAGTTCTCTAACTTAAGTACTGTCAAAAATTGGTTAAGATGCTCAGATCCGTTCCGAAGCTGTAGGGTAAAATCTACTTAGAATACACACATAGTCGTATGTCGAGTGAAAACTTTGAGAGTTCATAGTTATGAACTTTTTAGTTAAAAACACACTTTTTCGACTTGGAATGTTATAGAACGGAGACATCGATATGTGACGAGGCCTAGAGTTTACCGATTTGTAAAGTTTTTTCCACAGAGTTAGCAACACTCAGTATTTTTGCCTAAAATATTTCGTGCAATAATCTCCAATATTATGTTTTAATGTATAGGTGCTCGTATCTATAATCAGCTCTTGCCGGTTTTCTTTTTTGACTCTCTTTTACTGTTAAGATTTTCAGTAATTAATGGCTCACTTTAAACAAAAGACTCACTTCAATATAATTTGGTTTTGTATTTCTCGTTTTTCTTTTGTACAAAATTTTAACATTTTTGACGTGATTTCTGCTGTGGTGCCCTTTTGCAACCTTACTACGTTACTCGTATATTCACATGAAATTTCTCCCAATTGATTTTGTGAATGATTTTTTCTGTGCATTCTGTTACTGTTACCGTTCCAGTTATTTTTCGTTTTTCTTTTTACGTTTACTGAATACCCTACATAATCATAACACTCGTATATGTATTTATATTTCACTTACTGACACTAGTTGTCCTGAAGGGGAACTACCACTTTCTGTTTTCAATTAGCTCAGAATGAATAAATGGCACAACTAACATTAACAGTTGAATTCGGAGTTGTGCTCTAGAGAATTGTAAATTCTAAGTAAAGAAATATGAGTTTTGGAAAAATAGCGCCTAGGTTTTACAAGAACTTAAACGAATGTCCTATTAAAAAGTGCCCTGCAATAACTTTAATACATAATATTAAATGTATTTTACCGGACTTGAATTAACCAAGATGATCTTACAGGTCAGGATGGGTAGTCTTCTGCATTATTTTTATTAAGCAAGGTAAATAGAAAACAACAAAATACCAACGACGTACTGTACTTCAAATAACACAAACAAATACGTATGAAATTAGTAGAAGAGAGCAAAACAAAGATGAGAAATTCAACAACACCACTTTAAGAAAAATCGCAAAGTTATCAGGGGTCAAATGGTATAGTGACAAAAACGATGCCGTAGGCGGTGAATTGTCAGTCACTGGCGATAAAGGAAAGTTATATTAAAATGCTGGTTTAGGCATCTATCAAAGGTGTTGTGTTGACGTATTATTTTACTTGCAGATGTTGAAATACTTTTCTGTTATTCACTAGAAGTTCCTTTCGTAACCTTAGATAAGATAAAGCGGGTAGTTAGCCGCTCACAAGAAACTTCACTGTATGTTCTATTGTGTTACCCACATATTGTTTTGTTACACAGATTCCGTATCAATTCCATCCTGACAGCATCTGCAGTAATCCAATAGCGCAGTGTCCCGTTAGAATTCCTCTTAGAGTTCGAACCGTTCTCTCTGTCGAACTCAAGTAGTTTCTTGGTTTTCCTGTTGTGGTTTACCGCTGTACATAACAGTTTTGAAATTCGGCAACCAAATTAATCTTAATGTAACATGAGGATCGCTCTTTGAAGGATTTAGTCGTGATTAACTTAAAGAGATTGGAATAAGATATTTAAAAAGGTACCAAATATCATTAGAGAGAGGGAATATCTGAAGGAAATGTTTTTGTTGTTTTGTCTTTAACGGTTAGAGTTGAAGTTTGAACTCTAAAGTACTCTTCCTGTAAATCAACCCAACATTTGCTAAAGTAAGGAGGGTACCGATAAAAAAAAACTTTAGTACACGTCAGACACATACGTTGTGGATGTAATGCAAGGATATGATTGTTTACTGTTATTGGATATAAAGTTCTCGATATATGGATATAATGTCTCGATCAATATCTATATCTGACCTTTGCCTTCAAAGAGAAATTTAAAAAACGAACATCATAGCAAAACCGGGCTACGTCTTATCTCGATAAAAGTACGATCCAATGGGCAAAGTTTATCTACGTTACATCCAATACAAAAGCTCATATCATTCTACAATCCGCTCTAGCAAATTGATTACGACTCTAACTAGCAAAGCTTGATTGATGAAAGTGGAACAAAGTAAGGCTAGTAATGAAAAGAAGGAAGAAATGTTTTGTGACAGAGAAGATTGAAAGGATGAATAAATTCCTACAGCTTATGATGAATCCAACCGATATGGCTTGCATGGGGTGATCTGTTGGTATTCTATTCCAATTACACTCTAGTTTTTATGACCAATAACGGTCGTATTTATGCAATGTGATGACTTTTTTAAATTCCAGTAACGATTCGATTTTAAAGAAACGAATCATTTCCCCTTATAACATGAAATGAAAGTGATGTAGGGACTCATATAGGCGAACCAGTCAACTGCTACTTTTTAACTCGTTTTAATGTGTATAATTCGCAAACAATATAAAATTACGAGCCTCACAATATTGGCACGATTTTTGCTGCAAGGTAAAGCCCACCTTTTAGTTTTGCTTCTCCAATTGGACTAAACAGAGGGTTGGCTAGTGATGTTTGTGAAATAATAAATTTTCTTTTACAAGGTTTACTCTAACGTTGTGGTTGTTGAAAAAAAAAACGAAATAGAAACTATTTCTCTTTGTAATAAGTTGTTTAAAATTTCTGTTCATTTTGTTGTTGTTTTCGTTCATGCTTTTTATGTTGGTCATGCCGGTAGTTTGTTGTTATGAAAGGAGATGACTGCGATGACAAGATTATTTTATTACAAGATCACGATATTATTCGGTACCAAAAGGTTACGGTTACCACAGAAAGTGGTTTTTATTTTCGTTTTAATTTCTTCTTTTAAGTTTGTATTCCAACCGTTGTTTTAATTAACATACAATTACATGGATTTTTATAATTTTTTCTTGTACACAAAGTTTGTTTTGAGCTAATAATCGTAGCATTATAGGCGTATTTCATTCAATTGCCACTTGATTCAGTTATAAACAGTTGAAAGTTTCATTTTCTTCCATCACATCTAATATCATTGAGTGTATTATGAATATAACATGTGCTTCATGCTAATGAAGACTAATGACTAAAAGCTTCAAATATTTCATTCGCATTAAATGAATAAGCCGTCAAAATGATCTTATTAGCTGAATAACCGCAAAAATATTTTTTAGATTTTTATCCTTTTGGCAATTCTGGTTTAAACAGCTCATACACGTTTCGTGTCAAACATTTTCAGTTTGGTCTATAATTTCACCATGTATCGTTTTAGAAACGAATTTTATTATCAAAATTAAAATTCAATGATTTGCCAACGTGCTCTGTTTAAAAAGTTCATCGCGCGCTTCTTCCATTTTATGGTTAGTTTAATCGACTGGAGCGAATATTCGGGCTATTGTGACTAAATTTCGTACCAAATTTACATTGTTGGACATTAAACCACCAATACGCGTACGTAGAGTGCGAACTGAAGAAAATATCGCAGTATCGCAGCTGTATCGGCCAGTGTTAATGATGACCATCAATTATCGATTCGTCACCATTCGATGTAGTTGGGCCTCTGCTATTCAACAACGTGGAAAATTTTGGGGAAGGAATAGGTGTGAAGCCTTTCAAAATACAGCTGATGCTAGAATTAAAGCCGAACGACCTACCGCAACGCAAAATTTTTGGTGAATTGGCTCTTGGAAAGTTTGTCGAAGATAGATACGATGGATAGGTATGGCTCAATGGATACGTAAATATGCAGAATTGTTGATTTTTGAGTGAAGATCAGCCATAAACATTGCAAAAGCCACCAATGCATCCAGCAAAAGTCAGTTTGGTACGGTTTATGGGCTGGTGGCATCATTGAACCGTACTTCATCAAAGATGCTGCGAATCGTAACGTAACTGTGAATGATGAGCGCTACCGTGAGATGATATCCAACTTTTTTTTTGTCCAAATGCAAGAGCTTGACTTGCATGACATATGGTTTCAACAGGACGGTGTCACATGCCACATGCCACACAGCACGGGTAACAATGGACTTATTGAGAGGCGAGTTCGGTGAACATTTTATATCACGTTCGGGACCGGTCAGTTGGCAGCCTAGATCGTGCGATTTAATGTCTTTAGACATTTTTTTTTTTTTTTGGGCTATGTTAAAGCTCATGCCTGTATGAATGTTTGATGATAACAGTGAAGCATTTATTCGTGAGATACCGGCCGTTTGACCATTTGAGGCGCACTCGCGGTCGACATTTGCATGAAAGAAACTTCAAACATTAAATTATATGGACCGTACTATCCATTCAAATAAAGATTTCAAGCATTTATCTGAAGTTTACGTGTTTTTTTTTTTGAAAATTTTTCCTATAGCTCTTAAAAAATCACCCTACTTTTTTTTTAACAAATTATCTGGCAAATTCTAATGAAATTTAACAATTAGGTCAACAATGAACAAATTGAATAACTTCTATTTGATTTGATTTAAATAGTTACTAGATATGATCATAGTCTAGCAAATATGAACCTAGAAGACTTACATTTGTTAAGGAACTACCTGGTTAGTCGTCAGTTAGTATCGCAACTGGGCTTCATGTTGTGTGTGCAATAATTTTATTCATGTTTGTGGTGTGACTCTCAGTTCAACACCAACGCTTCATGGATTACGATCTGAAGTAAGAAAGAAAGTAAGTAAGAAAAACTATGTATTTCGTTTCAGAAAAAATTTACTCTCTGAATTATTCTGTATCATAAGTTTCTGGTCGCCTAGTTCTCGATTGATTTCACTTTAGGACAGTTTTTGCAATACAATCAGGCGATTATCGCCGAATATGCTCAATCCAAGACGATTTTTTGCATATTATCAACCGAGATTTAACTTTGTAGGCGACGTTTTGCGATAACAAGCATATGTACGTATGCATGGCTAATTTGGTAGTATTTAAAACCGTGTTATCCTCATTTTAAAGTTAACAATTTTACTAATTTACACCATTGAACCAAACATTAAGTTGCATTGGAAAATATAATTTTGAGTAAAAATTTACTCACATGGGAAAATTAAAACTTTCTAAGGCAAGATTCTTAAGTAAAATCTTTATCAAAGCCAGCATCTCAAAGATAATACATTATCATTAAGTGCAAATGTGGTCCGAGAACAATCCATTCTCATTTGAATTGGTCACTGAGAAGGACGATTACGTCGCCATTAATGAACGCTGTGCACGATAAATTTGAGAAACCGCGTTTGCAAATGTTTTCTTGGTGTAAGTATATTTATATTGTTACAAAAAGGGAAATGGTGTTATTAAAACGATAAACAAAAGTTCCAAAAACATGATCAACGGCTAAACAAAAATATAGCAACTACGTCAGTAAAAAAAGAGAATAAAGAAGTAAACAGGCTACAACAACAGTACAGTATAAAAAAGGACAAACGTAAACAAAATACGTTTACATTTATAGAGATTTCGCGAAGGTAAAGGCTTCTTCCTTTATATTTATTCATCAGACTGTTGAACCTGTGGTATAAAAAGCAAGACTGAGCAGACAACGGCGATTCAAAAAGTATTCAGTCAGTCTTGTGTGAAGATACGTTCCGTGTGAAGAGAATAATTATGGTTTGAAGATCTCTGTTACAAAGGTCGGTCGAACAATTGTTACTTGTTACTTCCCCATAGTATATAAAGAATAATAACAGTTAAAGCAAATTTTTGTTGCTTAAATCAATTTGTTATATTTCAGATGTACAAACTCATATTTTTAACTTTTTTAAAAGGGTAAAAACGTAACAGTATTCAACAAAACTAAACAAAAGGAAATGTGTTAAGTTAAAGTTATCTGATAAAGCTGTGTTGTAAATTCAAAATAAAAGGCCAATCACATTGCACCTGCAAGAATTTTGCAAAAGGTTCGAATTTCAATGATAACGTAAATAAAAATAACTATCGTTATCGAACGAATCCTGGGGTCTAATTCTCGCAGACGTGATCGAAATTGCGTTCGAATAGAAAATGATTTCGATAGCGAGAAATTTTCGAATGTTGTTACTCGATACGAAACGAATCGATTTGTTGCTAAGGTGTTGTCAAATGAGTTCGTTATTTCGTTTTACAGCACTGACTAAAATCCAAAAATTTTAAACAAAAAACATATGTTTTCTTACAAAAACAAAAGAAATTTAATTAATCCAAGGAAGAAGAGTTTTATTAAAAGTTCATACTCGTTATTTCATTGTTTGTTTTTTATTTTAATAAGTAAATCCATTCTTTTAAGCATTTCCTTTTGGTATAATTCTGTTGTAATCATATTTACGGTCCGCCACCCGTTTTCTTTTTTGAAGATTTATTGTATGAAACCTTTTTAACATTTTGCTTTTGGTCAGCGTATACTTAAAGTCGTACATCAATTTATATATTTATTATTTAAACTAAACCAAGAGTTTGTTAAACTAACCTGCGCCATATTTTTGAATCTTTGATTGGTGGGCCGGAAGCATTGACCTTAGTTGTGAGCTGTTCCCATAGCTGATTAGCTCTTACCTTTCGCTGAGATGTATTTAGTATAATAATCTTTGCTAATTCTGAATGCTTAAACATTAAATTTCAAAGAATTTCCTTCTCGATGTAATTAATTATTGAAAGTTTTGACCTATATTTGGAATTAACAAACAAATCTGGAATTCATTTTTTATTCATAAATTATTATAAATTTGTTATTTACATTTTTTTATATTGTTTTCTACAGCAGAAAAACGTTAATCCCAAAACTAAAAAAATCACACGTTCGAGTAAAATTTCATTCGAAAACGAATGTGAGAATTAGCCCCCTGAATACAAAATTATGTGGTCTGAAGAACCAAACCATAATAATAAATTTTACAACTGCAATATAATCCTTACTTATACTATGTTCAGACATGCACTGTTATTAAATCAATATTCGATTTATTGAGAACAATATTTTTAGCGTTTTAGAAAAATGGAAAACAATTTAACATTGGAAAAGATATTGTTAATGATTAACCGAAACGCCGAGCTGTTGCGGTTAATAGGGACTACTTGTAACTCCAAAGTGGCTTTCCTCAGAAGGATGAGAAATAAAATTTTATAACATTGGATAGCTAGCACAAAAGAAAGTTTTGGCTTATGACACTGTCGTTGTTTACATTTGAGTTGTCAAATATCAATAGAAAGTCTTCGAAAAAATGTAATATGCTTACTGAACGTACTTATGACAGTGTTGTATTTGAAGTTTTAATCAATATTATAACAATTTATGAACTTATTGAGCAATAATTAATTGAAATTTTATATGAAATATTGAAATCAATAATGCCGCTTATTGCGATTTTCTCAATATAAGTGCATGTCTGAACATAGTATTACTCAATTAGTCATTAAAACCCTTTAATTAGGATTACAACCCAGCTTCTTACGAGGCCTACATACAGCTTAAAGTCGACAATGAAGGATAGATTTTTGAGCAACTTTTCGTGGAAATTTTATTGACTCTCGAAGTTTTTACTAGAGAGGAGGTAACCGAAAAAATATTTCTTAATATTTCGATTTGTTCGAAATGTCTGAACAGTGGTTTGACTCAAATAAGCCAATATTCTACATCCAGGAGTATTATCAATGGTTTAATAGATGTCATAAATAATAAAAGAGGTTTCTTAAAGTTTATGCTTTTACTTCTTAGAATCGAATTAACCTTCTCAACCTCAAAAAAATCCATTCAAATTTTATTGAAACTAAAAGCTAACAGCGTAAAAAATTTTCTAAATTCGAATTGAAATAAACATTCATGCTTCTAAACGAACACATTGTTTATTTAAGATTTCTTAATTCCACTTAAGGAATTACAAAGAATTTAGCAAATAAATAAACAATCAAACAAACAAACAAAAAAAAGCAAACAAACAATAAAATTTAGTGGCAATTAAATCGACATTTTTCGTAAAATTTATTTTTGTTTAACAACTTGTGGTATAATTGCTTCGATTATAAACGATTTTAAGTCCAATAAACTAAACAAATTACGATCAGCTGCCAGCATACATAGTAACAGAAACAATTACAACCACAGAATATAAGGCATGAGGGCAAAAAGTGGCCAACAACAGCTAAATAATCAGCGCCAGAAATTAAACAAATATTGTGAAACTATATTAAAAAAAAAAATGAAATAGAAAAATAAAGGCACATGGCCAATAGCAAAAAGAAAATTAAGAACACTAAGTCAGCAGAAATCATTTCAATCGATTGCCATCCATTTAAAATAGCGCCCCGTATGTAAGCCAACACATAGAAGATGCCAAGCACTGCCGCATTCATATTCTATTTGAACGTAAATGTTGAAGTGGAGATCAAGCAGGTTGTGAGGTTATGTTAGTTTATTAGTTCAATAATTGGAAAAGTTGTTCTTGTTGTTGCTGCCTTTATTAGTGTTTTCAACAACAGAAACTGACAATAGTCTGTCTGTCTGTCTGTCTGTCTGTCTGTTCTTTTGTTCATTTAAAGTATCCAACTGTGATTATTACGACAAGTGTTAGAATTTGAACAACAACACAGAATTGTATGGCTTCTATCTGCACTCATCTAATAACGTCTGCACATAAAATCAAAAGCAGGCTAAAGGATCCCATTGCGAAGGGAGTCGTCACATTGAATTTACGATATAAACGCCACCACCTAATGGAATATAAAATAAACTGTTGCACTTGAATGGACCACCCCAATTGTTAAAGATGGAAAACAAACAACAATAAAACAAACAAACGAATATTTATTTTTATTGTAATATCGATAAAGTCGAAATTTTTGTAAAGAAATTTAAAGTACCGAAAGTAGTGAGAATTATCCGATGTCTGAAACTGTGTCGGATTTAAAAAACTTTCTGGTAAAAAATTTTTGGTAAAAATTAAACTCACGGAAACTTTTGTACTTAACTTGTTATTGGGCGACATTAGACTTGATTACCTCATCACTTCATTAACAAATTGAAATTTACACAAGTTTTTTCAGAAAATCATTTCAATTTGTTTTAAATTATGCCTCAAAATTCGATATCTCAAGAAGTGATAGATCTTGTAAAGATTGGTATCATATAGTCTGGAATGTATTGATACATAATGATAAACAAAAGCTATAAAAACAAAAACTAAGGACTTGTTTACACGATCAATAAATAAACAAAAATATAGAAACAACACAGTATAAAAAAGCTATAAACAAGAGCGACAAAAACACTGCAAGGGCAAAGGTTAAAAAAATTCGCAAACAACAATAACATAAACAACATTTATTGAGATTTCGCGAAAGAAAAGTCATTCTCCTTCAAGAGCACCCATCAGGTTGTTTACCCTTCAATCTAAAATGCAATACAAAGCAGGCAACGGGATCAGTAAAAATCCAGTAGGTCTTGTGTGAAGACGCGTTGTATGTGTAGATAATATATGTGGTTTGAATATATGTATGTTATGAAGATCGGTCGAACAATTGTTATTGTTTACGCAAACGAGTGCAAGAATAAGAAACAAAGCAATTGTTGTTGTTACATCGAGTTGTAAACAGTGGCACACAGAATTATGCAAATAATAAAAAAATTTTTTAAATTTGAACTGAATCTATGAACTAAACGTTATTAAAAGGTAAAAACGTAACAGACAATTGATTGCAGTATACAAGAGTTGCAAACAAAGTTGTTTCAATAATCTGTAGCAGCTGCCACAGCTTTCAATGTACTGAACTATACGAAGGGACAGTCTTTAAACAATTTTCTGTCAGCTAGAAACAGCTTCCATGATTGGTACTGGTAGTCGCTGGATGTAGTTTGTAAACAAATCTACGGCCGGGAATTGTTTCAAATCTTCTTTAGCCAATAGCCAGCTTGAATCGGTAAATTGTGCAGAAATTAATTCGAATTATATATTTCGGATCCTGTGATCTAATATTGGCTTAGGATCTAATATTGGCTTTATTATCTAAATAGAATGCAGTTGCTTGCCCGGATAGTCTAGATGATGGTATGCCAAACAACGAGTGTCGAGGCCATTGACTCGATTTCCTCACGATACTCCATTTATTTGTGGATTTCTCTGAGGTAAAATTTAATGTGGAAAAACAAAGTGTGAATTATTGTGATTTATAATTTCTGTTATTGTATTAGAAAGAACATCCGCAATTTTGTGCAACCGGATGAGTTAAATTTCAGTGTTCCATTATCTAAAATAGTCTAGAGCGCAACGTGGCGATGATTAAGAGTCATTACTTGATTAGAATGCAACAATGTTTTCACTTTTACATTTAACAAAAACTGCCAGCTTTGTTGTCGTAGTCTAGTAGGTAGTATGTTGGCTTATTAGACGTGAGGCCACGGTTCAAATCTCCCTTTTCAGACATCTGTAACTAAACGAAATGATAAAATATTTCTTTCGCGACCTCCTTTCAGCAGATTTCTGGCAACAACTCTGAGAGTAAATAAAATTCCCATGAAAAGTTCCTCAAAAATCTGTCGTTCGCAGTCGACTTTAAACGATACGTCCCGCCACTTACGTATAAAATTAACACACGCAACATAAGTGGTGTGAGAGGTTAGGTTATAATCCTGATTGAAAGGTTGTAATGACCAATTATGTATGTATGAATGTATGTATGTAATCGTAAGAATTACTGAATATGTAAACAAAATTAAAAAATTCAGAATTTAAAATTGAAGTCAAAAACTTTTTTAAGTTTTCCGCTTTCCATAAGAAAGAAAATTTAAGCTTTTAAACTAAATAATGAAATTACTCAAGGTGAAGATTACGTGAAGGTAAAAATTACTCAAAGTGATGATTATTATTGATTCATAACCCGAAAAGATTCATTAATTCTTACAAAAGAACAAATCCTCTTATATTCATATGAAAGGTGTTTAAAAAGAATACTGCATGTCCTGATTATTCTGACTTCATATCATAAAACTCCAAAAAGTATTGACACTGCCATTATAAGTCATCATTTTAATCATCTGTGGAGTATTTATAAAATCGTATTATGAAACACATTGTATGGATGGTATCATCCAACACCCACCATTCTACACCACCTGTAGGTTGGCAGAAATATGTAAAGGGCTATCCATTTCGTGGTTTCAGAAGTATAAGACTGGAATTCGACATCTGTCAAACTAAATTGCGAAAACAATTTTTTTCTTTTCAGTTAAAAGCGTGATATTGACGAAAAAGGATCGCTTAACCATCACACAACGCATAAGCTTTCAAAAACTACTACAAAAATGGTGATTCTGCCACAATAAAATTTTCTTCAGCGATAAAGCACAATTCACATTCGGTGGGTATGAGAGAGGCCATTACATCCAGAAAAAGTTACTGTTTGGAGCGCTAGGTGTGATTGGATCTTCTTCTTCGAAAACGATGATATCACCGTCAATTCGGAGTACTTAGAATACTTAGTTCTAATAAGACGGTGCTACATGCCACACAACTCGTGGCGATATCAACTGGCCACCAAGATCATGCGATTTTACACCATTAGACTTAAACATTCGTCAAGTTACGGCTGAGATATCGCCCAATATGTGTTAAAAAGTGATCGGATAAGATTATATCCTACAATCAATCGAAAAAAACTACCACAAAAGAATCAATGCATGCAACACTTTGCGTGGAGGTCATTTAAATGATGTAGTGTTTCACAACAACGTTCAAACTTTACAATAAAAAAGAAAAATCATTAAAAAAAATATTTTATATGCGTTTTATTTACGTTTACTTTTGAAACCACGAAATGGATAACCCAATATAACTGTGAGGTTGAATGAATCAATCAATCAATACGTACGTATTTGAAGTACATTTGTGTGTTGCAATATGTGCGTGTATGATTATTAAATAAATCCTGCTTTAAATTGGATTCTGTTAACGGCTTATTTTTCCTTTCCGTTATAAGTGAAGCATAAGCAAAATGGAAGAATAGAATGAAAAGTCTTCTTTAGCATGAAGACAAACAAATCAGTTCAGTTCAGGTGATATTAAACTTTTTTAAAAGAATAATAAAAAAATTATATCCTGGCATCAGCCATTTGAACAGATGGTAAAAATAGTAACAAAGCATACACTAGTCCACACTGTTAAGGTACAAAGAAGACGACACACATCATTGAAACTAGGAGTAGAATAAGAAGTAGAAGAAGATTATCATCATCAATAACATGTTTTACTCCATAACATAGTTGATGATGATCCTGAAAAGCCTCTTACAAGTGAACAATACGACTTGCCTTATGCAAGCAAAATGAATCTACATTTTTCGTATTTAATCGATTTTTAGGTTTCAGAAGATACTAACTTTTACGCATATACATACACACACTTACACACAAACACATTAAAACATACAGTAAATCACTTGTATTTACAATACACACTTACATTATAGGATTAAAGCCATACAGTGTGGTTCATACATTGTATGCACAATAGTTTCCGTTACACAACCATGTTATTCTTTTCATAAGCGTCACCTACGATTTAGAACATATATTGGGTGCATTATATCGTTTGAACAGAACCCGTAAACCAATAATTTTGACAAATACTTCGCAGCGAAGCTTATTAACATTATTGGTGCAGTCTGGATGCTACAAATTGTTACCTTTTTAAAAACGTTTAAAATATGAGTTCGTTGTTTGCAAACGACGTTGTGGTTAGTTTCAAATAAATTCTTTATTGTTCGTATTATTTTATGTGCCACTGTTCACAACTTGATGATACAACAACAATTTGTTTAGTTTTTGTTAGGTGTTGGAATCTTTACATTTCTGTTCGCATAAGAACTAAAAACTGTTCGGTAGATCTTTACAATGGCGACGCGCAAACGCAACGCGTATTCCCACAAGACTGACTGAATGCTTACTGCTGGTTGCCTGCTTTGTCTTGCCATTTTATATGCCCATGTAAACAGTCTGAGGAATATTATTGAAGTCAAATGTTCGCGGTTTTGTCTTCTCGAGGGATTTATCTTGGTTTCATCGTTGTTTTGTGTATTTTGCGTGCATTATTTGTTGTTGCTTTCTCGCTTATTTGTCTATCCCCTTTTCTCTCATACTGATGTTGTTGGTTTGCTAGTAACAAGTTCTTTGTATTTGTTTGTGTAGCTTTTGTTTATCGTTATCGTTACAATGTAATTATAAAAGAGGAAATATTTTCGAGTCCATGGGGAGACCCGCATATATTTTTTAAGCGCTATTCTGTTTCTTTCATATGTCTTAGAATTAAAGATTCAAACTACTGATCTTTATGAGTGTTTATAGACAGGAAGACGCCGCATAGAGCATTATGCCATTTATTTGAAGGTGGCAGTGCTATGGTACCTCTTTACGAGAATAGCAAAGGTTAAATTTTTAGATAATCAATCAACTATTATTTGGTTTTGACAATCACTTGCTGTGTAGGATTAGGTGAGAGTTCTTATTGTTTCAACATAAATGTGTCTACTGTACATTTAAACTTTAATTTCAGGGTGTAATCTCATAAAACAGGGCAATTTTAATGTGTGAAATACTTAATGTTGTTTGCTGACTCACAAGCTCCCCATTCCTAATATATCATTTGTAACTATCTTTGGTGTCGAAAGTATTGGGGATCAGCATTCAATCGCATTGAATTTTTTAGTCATACTTCACAACATAGAATCCTCGAACAAATTACGGGGTTTACATTCGACCGCAAATGGAAAAAAATGTAGGCCGGTGCAGTGAATTATATTATAAAGCTTCTCAACAGCTTGTGGGAACGATTACAACTTTTCTCCATTTTTGTCTTTATCTTCTTCACCATTGGAAAGGCAGAGGACCATAGTGCTCAGCAATAACTCTACTGAACATTAGGACAACATCAGAAAGTGAGTTGTATTTCCATGTTCTACAGTTACTAAAACGTACTGTGCTGTAGTGAAATAAACAGGCTTGTTTCGGAAAACCACATATTTTTAGAGAGTGATCGTCTTTCTCGTAGGTTACTTCAATTCGTGTGGATTGTACAGTGCATTACAGCTGCATAACCTTGTCTGGGAAACGTTCTTCCCACAAAAGTTTTTTTTATCTATAAAAACTGATCGTTCTTTGGTCCTTCCCGCAACCTATTTTCTTCGTTGAAATACATGCAGCGCACTTCTTGAGTAGGGACCATTCCCTGGACTTTGGTGGCATAAAAAATTACTGCATGTTTATAGTCGTTATGCGTTTTCAAAGCGTTTGAGATGCAACGCAATAATCTGTCGTTGTCTGCCTACGTTGAGATGTTCAATTTGTTCTTTTTAAGCAAGCTAAGTATACATACAAATATAAATGCATCCCATTGATATATGTATGTGAGTGTGTATGCATGTATGTACATTATAGGTATCATTTTGCAATTATAGTAAATCAATCCCTAACCTAAGCATAAATGCTAAAGAGCAGGAAAAGAAAAGACAGTAAAGGATAGAATTTAGATACGACTTTCATGTTCATGTGAAAGCTACTGCGTTTGCGTTTTTAATTTCTTTTTTTTTTTGTCTTGTGCTGACAACACATGACACACCAACCATGAATTCGACATTGAGCCAGTAATTCATGTCTACGTTACTTGCCACCGTTTGTGAATATTGTTTAACAATCATTTGTCATAAGGCATAAGGAGCAGGCAGATTGCGAGTAAGAAGTTCTTGAATGCATCAACTGGTTGGTGGTAGTAATAGTAGTCCTTTATTAATCTTCACTTAATAGGCTTTACTTTCTACCACCTATTCGGTAAGCACAGGGGGATATTTGACTGAAACTGAACATTAAATATTTGGCATGCTATGCTGATAATGTAGGGTTTGGGTTTGAAGGACTTCATGTATGATTAAGTTTAATCACATTAATGCTCGTATTTGACTTTAACACTTAAGATTGTTTAGCTTCGAAATCCTTACAAATGTTTAAAGTTTAATTATGTATCTTCACTGAAAGTAATAAATTTCATTAACGCAAAGAAGATATGTACATATGTATGTATGTATGTATGTACTATGTATGTGTGTTACTAGAGTTTTAACAATGAAAGGCAATGAATGGGAAATAATTAATTTTATTACTTTATTGCCATAAATGTAAACTAAATGGTGGCAAATTTTATCATTTCTACTTGACTTGAAGATATTGTTCTCACTTAAGATTATAAATTAAATTTTATTTCATTTAATTAATGCCTATTTAGACAAGAAAATGTCTCCATAAACATTTTATTTGTATAGAATACCATTTAAAGATAAAAATTCAGTTGTAAAGTCAAGTGTAAAGTGTAATATTATGATCACCCCTATCCACGAAAGTGTACAGGAGAATAGTAGGCCGTCGCTTTCGCTTTGCTCAAAAGGAGTCGTATTAGAGGCGTATTGACTTGGGCATATACTCTTACAAAGTTCAACTGCCTGAGCAATTGAAACTTAATACTTGTGTTTGTTGAATGGGCTTTGGATCATTTTTAATTGGAAAACCTAAATCAGCTATGAGAGCTACATTTTTGACGATTTTAAGCTACATAAGATCCAAGAGCTCACAACGCTCTCTGAAAAGTTAGTTTGGTCTGAATACAAACTTCTTAAATTGCATGATCCGAACACCAATGAAATGTAGTTTCTACAGGACGATGCTATGTGCCACCTAGCTCATGACACATGCAATATTCGAGCGAATTGATGTGCTGTGAACTGTGTCCACCGAGATCGTGCGATTTAACGTGTTACAGTTTAATGTCGACTCCGAACCGCAGACTTTTTGAGAAACTTTTCAGGGCAATTTACTCTCAGAGTTTTTGCCCGAAATCTGCTGAGTTGAAGTGATCGAAGAAATATTTCTTTAATATTTTGTATTGTTGGAGATATCTGACGTGGGGTTTGAACTGTAGTTTCACGTCTAATAAGCCAACGCACTACCTTTTATTCTACATTGGGTCTGCCAACATTGCCCATCTGTTAAAGTTTGACTGCTTTACTTGCATTGTAATAATTTCATCAAAGTTAATGTGTAGCCCTTCGTTAGATTCGAATACGTATTACGGTCGTGTCCAGACTGCGGTACCTGTTAAAATAGATAAGATAAGCAAGAAAACAATTTCAAGCGCACCATCGCAACCAAGATGAAATTTTACAGTGCCCAAGTAATGCCTTCTTGATTTTCTAGAACGTTTTATTACAACCTGTAATGCGCTGTTAAGCCACGTTAAGTACAGAATGCAGTCCTGTCGTATTCCTTATATCACTTCTAAATTTTCATACAATTTACCGACGATTGCTTAAAAATAAACGCATTTTATAAAGTCAAACATATTTTATAGGAAGGATTTTAATCTTAGCGCAGACTTTATCGTGAACTAAATAATAAAATGTTTTCTAGAAATAAACGCAGTTTAGTACAAAACAAATTGGTACTTAAAATTTTGTTTCATTATTATAAGAAAGCGTTTGATATGTTCCACACAAGCTTATTGCTTACGGAATAGTACGTTGATTTTTCTCTTGATGACATGCATTGATTTGAACAGATTTACTGCAAGAAGAATGTGGAAGAAAATAATAATTGGGTATCTACAGATACGGCCAAGACGCAAGTTAGACATCAAAACGAAAATATGAAATATTTCTTCAGCGAATTCCTCTCAAAAGATTTCTGACAACTCGGAGAGAAAATAAAATTGCCATGAAAAGTTCGTCAAAAAATCTGTCGTTCAGAGTCCAGTTTAAACTGCCACTCATGTATAAAAATTAAAGCACACAACATTTGCGATGTGAGAAGCTACGTAGGCCGTAATCCTGACTGAAGAGGTGTACGTGATAAGCGAGGCTTATCTCTGATATTTTTATATGGAGCGTAACAAGTGCATATGGCACTTTCCCATATTAAAAATTTTTTTTAACAAGGCATTTCTAGTTTGAACAGCAGCTAATTGCTTTCTGTGTTAATAACTCAACAACAAAACAGCGTTTACTACCGGGGTATCGGTTCTATTTTATATCAAATATCTAAGTATCGAATTAATACGTCTACCACGAATCAGTAATCAAAATTTCTTACTTCCCCGTAAGTAGATTAAGACTTCTAGTAGCTTGCTGAGTCAATGCCTTAATATTACTTTTATTTTCTAAAGGTGTTCTAATTATATAATTAAAGTTTTGTTGCAATAGCATTCTATTTAACACGAAATTCAAAAAAAAAAAAAAAAATGAAAACAAAATGTAAACGGGAATAAACAATCTTTTAAAATTTTGTAATTGAAGCGGTTCATGCAACAGCGTATGGATGTTCGTAAATTGTGCAGTATGTGTGGGTATTAGACTATGATTTTTAACGTATTTTTTTTTATCAAAGCAACAATTATCCCCAAATAGTTTAGAAACTGGTACATACGTTCTACATACAAACAAATTATTATACAACAACACAGCCACAATTAGTGCTCTCTCTATCTCTTGGAACATTACATTGCGTTGGTAAATGTTTTCGGAGAAGTTGCTTCCGTACAGAGCAAGAGAGCAGATTCTTTTACTCATCCAGATGCGAAAGAAGACTTACTCTTGCAAGTTTAATTTTAGTGGTTCATTGCTTTCCGTTTCTTTTCCGTCTCTTTAATGCATGCATACATACATAAAGATATATTGTGATATGTTATATAACAATTTCCACCCACAAATACATACAAACGATTACTTTCGCATACACGGACTTTGCAAAACCACGATGGTCGTTTTATAATTTCCTCAGCATGTAATTTAAACGATCATTTTAAGCAATTTAAGTGAGATTTGCAAGACAATAAATTCTTTGTAGCATCAAAACTTGCCTGAATTTGTGATGCCATTGTGCCTCTATTTGAAGTTATCCACATGACGATAATGGAGTTTGTAATCTCATTGGCAGTCATTATGTTGCTGGCTTTTAATTGGTTTCCCAATGTAGAGGATTTGGTGGCTATAACTCATCTGGTCAATTCATCTTCTCCGCAGTTTACCACTATACCACTGCTTCACGGTAACCATATCGGAAACACTCCCTATAGCCTGTGCCCTCTCAGACACCTCAATAAGTTTGGTAATATCTTTCCTAAACAATACAGAATGAAAAAATTTTAGATCCGGACTATACCTTTCAAAAGGTTCTTGGTACGGTGATATCGAAAAAAAAGGTTAAAAATGGGAGGATTATCCATTCTAATACAGCCAAAACCCTATCTGTTTGCACATTTTGGTTAAGATATCTTAAAAATATAGTGAATTCAGATACACAGCACCGAAAACTTTTTACTCTTTTTTAGGGTTTGTAGTGCTTTGTTAACATACATACGTAATTGGCCATTACAACCATTCAGCCAGGATTACGGCCTAGCTTCCTAGCACCAGTCATGTCTGTGTGCGTTAATTTTTATACATAAGTGGCGGGACCTACAGTATAAAGTCGACTTCGAACGACAGATTTTTGAGAAACTTTTCATGGCAATTTTATTTACACTCAGAGTTGTTGCCTGCCCGGGAAGTTGAACCTTGGCTTTATGTCTAATAAGCCAACATACTACCTACTAGACCACAGCGAATATAGCTGACATTCTGTGTGAAAAACAGCCATCAACTACAGTTCCCTCTACGAGATGTGTCCATATTTATATAAGCGGGTTAGAAATCATAGAGCGGTACCTCGTAATCAGTATTTGTGAAACTTTTTAATTGTTAACGCAATTATTCGATCCGCGGAATTATACAATGGCCTAGAGGCATTGACTAATATTAGCTTCTGATTAGCTTTAAAAGAGGTCCAGTGGAAAGGAGATGTAAAATTGTCTGCAGTGTCGACATAGACGTAGTACACACTGCATAATCATAATGATGCAGACGGATTTTTGTATCGGCCGGAAAAAGATTGTTGTGATTCTCACCAAACCAGGTTATATGATATAGTTAAGACTGATCACTGCTGTGTAGAAAAAAAAATTATTCCTGACCTGAAGTCTCATTTCCTTTATCGCAGGCATAAGAAGCAATGAGGACCTCTTTCGAAAAATCCACTTCTGTGTTGAGTTTAATGGGTTCGAAAAACTCGCTGTTGGATGTGGATTTTGGGGCCGACAGTTTCATAACTCAAAGAAATTTGAGAAAAAACTTGGACAGACATGATAATGACATTTGGCTTCAGCAGGCGACAAAAATCATGTTACAAAGCCTATTCTAAATGACGGATATGAGGGTATGGGTATCTCATGTAAACGTGATATGAACTGTCCACCGATATCGTTACTAGAAATAGTCGAACAGTTGTGAAAGCCCACATAATCCATATCATCGCTCAAATTCTGATTTATGAACCAAAGTCATGGAAATTTGAACATTTCGTATGTGTTACGTCCATAAAAATCTTGGCGAACATTTAAAAGAGCTGAATGGCATCAATAGCTCTTTCGAACGCATAAGAAATTACGATGATATCTTACATACGTAAAGATAGGAAACACTTAAGAAAGTTATACGTTTAACAGACGTAAGGTTAGGCAGCTGTTAATGAACCCTCATAATTCGTAAATTATTTCAAAATATTTCGGAGAACTTTGATTCATAAGAAGCTTCAAATGCAACTTGTCACTATTAAAATACAGTGGTGGCCTTATAATTAGAAACGACTTAGCAGCTTGTATGTTTGCTAATTTATTTTCAAAACTTTGTTATTCGTTTTAGCTTAAACTTAAAGCTAAGGTGTTGTATTGTCATTTTAACTTTTAAGTTTTAAAAAGAGCAACAAAGTTTTCAATTAACAACCATACAAGTTGCTAAGTCATTTCTAATTATAAGGCCACCACTGTCCATATATTATGTACTGTATTAGCTCCGATGGAATACAATTCTAGGCCAGCTATTATGGGATGAGTGTGTACCAGATTTATCACTCTACCGTCTTAGAACTAAAAGCAAAATTAATATCTTCGCTATTGTGAAAGTTAGTAGTTGGTCGATTACATTTTTTTCATTTTTTATTTTCCATAGTTTTTGTTGTTGAAGTCTTACTCACTGTTGCTTCTTCGACGATTTTTTATTGTTGTTGTTTTTATTTTTTTAGTTTGAAAATAGTTTTCATTTTCAACAGTTTACTTAACGTATATTTGTGGTCTGGCAAAAAAAACGCATGTTATGCGGGTGTTTTGTTTCCCTCTGGAAAACAATTTCAATTTTAAAGTAAAAGTTTTCTAATGTTAACGGAGAATCTAAATTTAAGTAACACACGTTATGTGGGAAATGTTATGACGGGCGATAAGGGCGGAACACCACAATAATATTAAAGAAAAATATCGAGTGTCTACATACCAACCAGCGTTTCTTTAAGCTTTCTCCTCTCTCACATATTGTTTGGTAAATTCTTGTTGTTGTTTATCTCCATTCTTTTATAATGTTTTTTTTTTAAGTAAAGTTTAGTGTTTAATGGAGTTGAAAGTAAAACTTTAAGTTGCTATGAACTTGCCTTTCGAAGTTATGCGATCATAAAAGTGATGAATGAGCCAAACATTAAAAAAAACTTTCAGAAAACTAAATAAGTTAAGATTACTCTCTATAAGCTGCTTCCTGATGCATAATCACCAATTCATATTTATTTACATAGGAGGGGATGAAAAGAAGTAATTTTAAACGAAGAGAGTTCATTAATAATTAGTATTTAAGCGGGCTTTAATATTTCCTTTAACCCCTTTCGTGCCCAAATTTTTTCGGCCAGAGCTAAAATATTTTTAAGGGCATGTGGTTGGTAGCCATTTCGTAAATATGAAGTGATATTAACAATTCAAGCAACATTGGGCAGTAGTTGACAATTTTTAATGAAAGACTAATTTTTATATATTCGTAATTTTAAGAATAATTTCATTCTAAATTATTATGATAGAAAAGAAAACAGTTTTTTGTGGACTTGAGCACAAATGTACACAACACAATTGGATCTTGGAATTCCGGTTTTGCGAAGTCTACATTGGCCTTTTCTCCCCATTCTATCCAATGACTTTTGTCATCAAAACGTACGGCTTTTGGTGGATCAGCTACATATCTTTTTCTTTCCAGCTGTCACCACCATCATCATCCGCAGACTCATTCCAGTCAAGTTTCATGTAAATTTTATACATAATGGACCAATTTTGCCTATAGGCAACATTGAGTTTAAAAAAATACTGGATGGAATATAAAAACATATTTTCCACCTTTTTTGTTTATATTTTTTCTCTTACTTGCTTTTTAATTATTCATACACTTTTTATGAAAAAAATTCAGAAATTTGCCGTTATTTTTTAAGTTTGAAAAATTTATATTTTTTGAAATTGTCATTGGCACGGGCCTACGCAAATTTAAACAGCGATTAAATGAACACCAGTAGTGATAACTCATTCATTGTTTGCAAAAAAGAAATTTTTTTACAAAAATTTAAAATAACACAATTCATGAGCAAATATGTACAATAGGCAACAACGGGCATGAAAGGGTTAATTGGTCTTTAAATACAACCAAGTAACTTCATAGTCTAAGTTCATTTAAACTTAGTTTAATTGAGTTGAACTCAAAACATTTTTTTTTTATTTCTCGAATACACAAAAGTGGTGCTATATGAAGAAATAAGCCAAGTTTTTAATGCAAATTTAGTGATTACTCAAATTTAGATTGTTTTTGAGAGAGGATTGATAAATATACTACAACAGTTCACGAAACTGACCCGAAGCACAAGGCCTAGCTAACGGAAATTGGCATGCACAATCGGCGAATCTTAATCCCCTAAAAATTTGTGTGAAATGTACTGAAAATTCCATAAAAAACTGAAATAGAATTGGGTTGCTGCAAATGAAGAATGGGAAAATTGAGCAGTAAACAGTAATCTTCAGTATTATTAAAATTCTGTATGAAAATCAATAATAGCCTATTTTCAGGGTTACAAGAGTATATATAATTATATTATTCAATTTGTTTAAAAAAATAATTAAATTTTTGCAAAAACTCTAGAGGTAAATTAAATTGCCATAAAAAGTTTCTCAAAAATCTGTCGTATGGAGTCCACTTTAAACTGTAGGTCTTGCCACTCATGAATAAAATTAACACTCACAACATGGGTGCTATAAAAAGCTAGGTCGTAATCGTGAAGGGTTGTATTTATGCACCCATTTAATTAGCTGTCTAATAAGAAATATAATTTATGAAGAATAAATATTTCTTAACAACATTGTATAATAATAGCTTTTAATAACAGATGTGGGAGATACTGTATTCTTCAAACTTATATGTTATGAGTTCTGATTGGGTACACTTCGAGACATCTTTTTAAGTTTGGACACCCTTAATTTGAGAACTTTAATGAAAAAATACAAAACAAGCTTGGATATTCGTAACATTGATTGACATTTCTTTTGATAAAATGGAAGAAAAATTACCGTAATTATTATTTAAAGGCTATAACACAGCGAGTCATGTATTTTAACATATTTTTCAAACAAATTTTAATTCTAAATATTTTTGCTTGTTAGAAAATTTTCCACCATTTTCACCATTTGAGCACCTAACAGAAGTTGGCTACTATTTGAGATTTTCGAATATAATATTATTTCGTTTTGCGCAAATATTAGCCCAACAACAAATGACAGAGATGTTAAATGTTGTACAGCAATACCTGCCCTATGGAACACATCCAAATGTTTTGGAAAGAACATACACATGTTAAAAAATAAGTGTTGCATCGAATTATTGTTGGCTGTGAAAAATAGATTTATTTTCTGAATCCTAAACGGAAAAAGTCATGGGTTTAATCAGCGATAACCATCAATTTCGACTGCAAAATCTAGTTCGATATAGCAGGAACACAATGCTCTATGTGAGTGGCAGCCAGAACGGTGTACTGTCGCACGATATTTTAAGCATGGTAAAACCATGCAACTATAGATTTAACGAAAAACGATTAGGATCGACCACAAGATACGGCAAGTTATACGGTATGCACCTACGAGTACATGCAAAGGAAAACCGGTTTATTTATACAATCAAAGCATTAGGCTGTTACCCCACCCCCGTATTCACTACAATTGGCGCTTTCCGAATGCTATTTATTTTTATCAACGGGACACGCATTGGCTGTCTAGCACTTTGATTTCTACGAAGAATTCAAAAATTTGATCACCAATGATTTGCTTCAAAAGACGAACAATTTTGTTGGCATTAAATCCACAAATTGCCTGAAATATGAAGTAAATGTATAGCAAGAAATGGCAAATACTTAGCGTAAATATTTTTTACTTTCTCATTAAAAATCAGTGTTTTATTTTCACAAATAAAAACGTTTATTTCACACCGTTAAACTTAAAGAAATATATAAAATCTATTCAAATAATAAGCAACTATGGGGCGTTAATAAAAACTAGTGGAACGACAAATTATTTTGAGTAACTTCTTATGGCAATTTTATCTACTTTCAAAGATTTTGCCAGAAACCTGGTGCGATGAAGCGAAATATTCAAATTTCTTTTTATTGGAGATGTTTAACCTGGTGTTTGAACCATTCGATCATATCTGATCATAGCTGCCAGATAAATGGAGCATCAAATCGTGAAACATTTGAGGAAAAATCATCAAATACGACAGAAAGAATAAATCAATAAATTGAGAGATTTTAAAAACAAAAACATAAAGTCAACGTTAAGCATCAATAATATTACATCATCTATATCTATGTATGGTGAAAATATTAGGGAGGCAGAAGATCATGACGTTATAGACATGAAAATTCAGTGTGATGTTCGCTAGAACTGAAACATTTTTCAGAGCTTTGGTTTCTTAAGACGTGGGAACAAACACTTCACTTCATCTGATCTGCTTAACATTTACAGCCATAATATCTCGGTATTTATGATAGTACACCCAACTCCATTAATTGTTTGGACCATCGTTCGAATGTGGCTTGTGTTTCACTGTTCTATCGCTACTAAAGCAGATATTGCTCGAGCGAAATAAGCGGATTGTTTATGAAAATTATTGTAAGTAACGCTCGTCTTTTACGGCCAGCACATACGTATGTGGTCAATTGGCCAGTACATCGCACACTGTATTACGGAAAAAGTTCATTTGTTCGACGGACTATTCGTATGTGGAACTCCCTTTCCGCAGTGATCTTTCCTGTTACTTGAACACTGCTGCCTCTTTCCCAGTTTCAAATACAATGCCTCTCCTGAGTGTTGGTCATATGAAAAAAAATAGCAATTTCCTTTGTTCTTCCGATAGTAATATTTTTGAATTGAATTTTTTGGCTTTTAAAGAATATAAAATACAGAAAAATCATTACATGTATTCGAAAATAGCTTAAAAATATAATACTTTACTCCTTGTTATTACTGGCATTAATTTCCAACATTAACAACTGCAAAACAAATACAAAGCGGAATTAGGCCTTTAATATACTAAAGTAAAGAAAATTATGCAAATTTTTAATTACTAAAAATCGTCAAAATATGGGTATAAACAACCTTCATGTCGTTAATATGATAATTCTGGAGCATAAAATCGTCAAAATGACGATAAATCGTCAAATCTGGCTGTTATGCGTCTGATATGTCAACATACGATCTACTACACTAAGACGACTACTGTCGCCTAATTGCTGTAATGAATTTGATTTAATTATATTCTTCTATTTTTATCGACTACTACAATATTCAACTACTGAAAGAAAATTCAAAATTCATTTTCTGATTTAAAGTAAAATGACATCAACCACTGAATAAGCTTGTGGCTAAACTTCACTCACTCATAGTGCCAGAAATAAATATAAAAGGACTCTTTTTTTTAAATGTCCATCACACGAAAATTATTAATTTTCGAATTAATTTTGGACAAAATTTATAAGCAAGAGAACGGTTTTTTATGCATGTCCTCAAAATACCTTTTGCTAGAAATAGTGAATGTATTTGAATGCCCTCTACAAACTCACAACTCATCGAACGTTATTATTTAAACTTAAAATGTCTCATTTGGTATTCTACAAAGCCCCGCTTCTAAAAAATTGTATTCACATGTCAGCCAACAAAATGACCGCAGATAGAGTGAATGATTTCAATAATTTTTTTTTTCTTTGTAGTTTGCAAGTAAAAGAATTAATTCATTATGCATTTTGGAATTTAATTAAAAATTTAATTGTTACTTAGATTATCTAATTATAATTTAGATGTAAGATGATTTATTTTAATTTTGCGTTTTTTTTTTCCTTGATCGCATTGTTTTGTTTATTCTTTTCATAATTGCTTTCCCAACGACACTCCTTTGTTGTCGCATTAATGTCGAAGCAAATTTTTTCTTTTCACCAACATTTTTTGGCCATTGGGCTTATGATTATGTTGTATGCCATACAATGAAAACACATTCAACGCAATAACAATAACTACAACAATACATACATTGTGTCTGTCTGTCTGTCTGTACATTGTTTTTGTGTTATCATCATAAATATTTACCTCTGCAGTTTGTAATTATTTGTTGACAACATAATGCTCTTCTTCATGTAAACAACACTTTGTTGTTATTGTAACCAGAATTATTTGTTATTAAAATATATACGTACATGCATATGTATGTATGTACATATGTACATGAAGGTAAACGTAAAATACATATGCATGAGTATATGTATCTATCCGTGTTAGTATTTGTTTTTGTATGAATCTTATTATTTTATGTGCACAAAAAAACCAATTTTCATCCGCAACAGTAAACAATGACGATGATGATGATGATGATGAGGATAATATTGTTCTGGGTCCTGCTGTTTATGATGCTGTTGCTCCTCAAATACTCGAGTGGCATTATTAACAAGTGACAACAAAATTTTGCATAAATTCGAATAAATGTTATCAGACCAGCGGCAATCACTCAATTCTTATGAAAAGTGTTGTCAACTGATGTTTTACATCAATTAATTAAATTGTAATATTTAAGGAAACCGTTCTCAATTTCAATTTATTAGAAATGTCATGATGTATCATAAAAAAGTCAGAATATTTACCTTGAGTAAGAGACAAAAGTGCCAAAGCAATAATGATGCTCTCCGAAAATACAAATCTCTACATATCGGGTGTTTCATAAAGTAATTTTTGTCTTTTAAATTCAATAAAACAAAGTGTATGTGTGATATAAGTAGCCACAGTCTAGTAGGCACTGTGTTTGTTTATTAGACGTGACGTCCCGGTTCAATCCACAGATCAGACGTCTCCACGAAAACGAAATATGAAAAAATATTTCTTCGTTGACTCCTCCCAGGAGATTTCTGACAAAAACTCTGAGAGTAAATAAAATCGTGAAAAGTGTCTCAAAAATTTGCTGTTCAGAAAGGACTTTAGATCCTTCCACTCATGTACAAACTTAACACACACAGCGTTAGTGTTGTAAGAAACTAGGTCGTAATCCTGGCTAAAGAGTTCTAATGATCTATTATGGAAAGTTTAGGATTGTCTCATCAATTTGCATTTTCAGCCTTTTCCTTTTTTACTTTCGACATGTAAAAAGAGTTTCTGTTTTATTCGTAATCAAAGTGAGGTTCACAAACTATAATTAGATACCAGATATCACAATAGGTAAAAAATAGCTTTCTGCTCTTCCTCGTTACCATAGTTTTTGTAGAAAACATTGATCATACACTCGAATCAATAATCCTTCGCATAAATGTTCAGAGTCCAATATCGAATAAGACACGAAAAACGGCACTGAACGTGCTCCATTGTAGTTTGTGTAGACTTTCTGCGCACCATCTACCTACGTTCAGGCAATTTACTGCTCTATATTTCCCTTATTCGAAACTATCCACGTAGGTTCATCGAAATATGTTACGACATAAAATACAGAATTTCTCATTACAACTTTTCATGTCAATTTCATGTCTATTTACTTTCAGAGTTTTTGCCAGAAATCTGCTGAACGGAAGTAGCCTTAAAAATTATTTTTTCTATTTTATTTTTTTGAAGAGGTTTGACCTGGGATTTAAAACATGGCCTCACATCTAATAAACTAATACACTGCCTACAAGACTATAGTGAATTCATATCTATTTATATTACGCCAATGTCCATGTCTACAGTTTAAAGAAGTACTACTCTGTCTTAGTACTCTGACATATAGCTGAAAGTCGCGTCACTAAGAAGTTATCCTAGAGGTAACCATTTGAGAAGACACTGCTGCCAGACATTCAAAAATTTTGAGAACATCTCAGCAGATGTGACGAGCAATATTCCAGCTTGAGAGACTCTGTAATTTTCAAGTGGTCTTATAGAGCATGCTAGCGTCCTACTATATACATACTAGGGATGCCAATCGGGAAATCTCGAATCTCGATTCGGGATTTTGTGAATTCCGAAAATCCCGGAATTTTTAAAAACTTGTTCCGGGATTTTTCGGGATTGTGAATTCATATGTATTTTGACCCTACAAAAGTTCCTGAAAAAAAAATCTATATCACTTGACTTCAATAATACGTTCTCAGACGAGGAAAACCCCACTTCCATTGATAAAAAGTTATTTGATGCTACCGAAGAATGCAAGAGCCCTATAAAACGAATTAAAAGGGTAACTGATTTAGATACTCAACTGTCCAAAGAAATATATTTCTTTACATCAGGAAGTTGTAGAAGTGAATATTTACAAGCTGCATACAGCTATCTTGGAACTATTCTACCAACAAATGGTGATTGCGAAAAGTGTTTTTCAACGGCAGCATATGTTGACAACAAAATTCGTTCAAGCCTATGAGATCATATGTTAGATGCTTTAATATTTTTGTTGGAATCCAAATAATTTTCTTAAAACTAATGCATTTGCATATGTATTAATAATTTTTATTTTTCCTAATTTACCCTTTTTTGTTACATTTTGTCTTGCTATTTTTATATTTTATTTTTAATGACATATTATTCTGATATACATAATTGGAATACAAATGACTTTGTTAACAAAATCATTATTTAACAAAATATTATTTTGTTAACAAAATATGTTTATTATAAGGAGAAAATTACGATTTTTCCCGTAATTTTTGGGGATTTTTTGATCCCGAATTATCCCGAAATATCCCGGTATTTCGGTATCGGGATTTACAAAATCCCGAATCCCGGGATTTTTAAAAATCGATCCCGTTTGGCATCCCTAATACATACATACATATTAGGGTGGTTTTAAAAAATCAATGTCGGATTTTTTTGAGGGAATACTCCTAAAATGTGTCATTCTGTCAGATTTTAGAATTGCCAAAGTTTGAGCACAATTGGAAGATGTTAACTCGTGGCACTGAGGCCTCAAAGTTTTGAAAATTTTGAATTTTTTCTCGAGAAGGGTTTAATATATTTGCCCGTGTCATACATCAAATTGAAGTGGATACTATTTATTATATTTTATTTATTATATTTTAAATGGAATAAAAAAATACGTAAATAGTACTGAATTCGAGGTAATGAACCTAATGTCCCTAAAAAATTCTAAAATTTTTTTTATCCTAATACATACATATCGCTCCTTTATTGCAACATATTCATATCTCAAAAAAACTTGAACTTGGCAAAATGCGATTTAAGTTTTCAAGTCCTATGATATAATTGCCGCAAATACTGTTTGCTATAACTCCGGTTCAGAAGGTCTAAAAGAGCAGTTTTGCCTAAGTAACTACAAATTTTTAATTTTTTGAGATATTACTATGTTGCAATAAAGGAGCGATATGTATAATAAAAATTTGGAACAACCAAGTAATGATTTTAATTTTCAATAAAAACTTATTTATTATTCAGGATGATAAAATATTTATTCGAATAACCTATGCAAAACGTCAACACTAAGAGTAACTGAAATTATATGGATGGCACTGGTACTGGCACAAAATATTTTAATAATACAATGAGGTGTTGAAGCAGCATTGTTTGAATTTTTCATTTTGCCTCCCATTACTGTTAATGTTTATGCCTGCACAATAATTTTCGTTCTTTCACAAGAGATAATAACTTCAATCTAATTTATACTACAATAAGACCAAAAATGTGATGAAAAAAGATTATCATCTAATTGTCCACTGATTAGTCTGCAGGTGTAGACCATGCCACAAATACCCATAATAAATTCCCTTACCAGAGAGATTAGAAAATCCTGCAATATGTTAATGAGCCTTCTGTGGAAAATTTAGATTCAAATACAATGGTCCCTTCCTTTATAAGACCACGCCTGCTCATTTACTTTATGAATGAATTGAATTTATTGTCATGGGAATTGAGGGAGCAACTGTGTAGGTTGGGGAATATTTAATTTGAATTGTTTTGTACTGTTTTGTATAATGTGTTCAGCAATTTTAAAGATTTATGCTGTTATTAAAAACAATGTTTTTTTTTAATTTCTTGTACCGTTAATGTCCAAGTTACCAGTATGATATGTGCACATACACATTTTGATTATGGAATGCAATTATGGCTAATAAGGGCTTTCTTCCATACTACATAGCCCTTGCCAAAATGTAGGTACATAAGGGACTCCTTAAATATTTGATTAACATTCATATGAAATTTATTTAATATAACGATGTCCGTAATATATTTTTAATTCACTTCTACTAAATATTTTCATTTTCTTACACACTTTTAATTGGTGGTCTTATTAATTTTGTGTAGGAAATAACTTTTCTACAAATGTATACTTGTGATCTAAATCAATAACAGCTTAAGTCGAAAATTATAGTTTCGAGGAAAATCATTTCTTCTGTAGCAAAGTATTTTTGAAAAAGTTTAATTCCCATATTAAAGTTACTTATACGGGCAAGCCTAAGAAAATTGCAAAAACGATAATAAAATATAAATTAGACAGGGTCGACTTAGGTCAACAAGTTTTTATTAATAACATTTATGCGATAATAAAGTTAGTATAGTTTGCGCCAAATTTATTTCTTTGTCGTTAAGTACAATCGTTTCGCGACTGACATTACAATCTCTCAGAGCAATTTTTGTGCACTTTTTCGCGTGTATTGGGTCTTATCTCGGCAATGGCATCGCGAATGATTGTCTTCAAATGCTTAATTATCTCTAGTTTGTCAGCATAACACTTTTCTTTAACGGCATGCTACAGAAAATATTCCAAATCGCAGCTTCTTGGTGGCCAATTGAGATTACAAGCTCGACTTATTAAACGGCAATCAAACGTTTGACGCAATAACGTGGAATGAGTTGTGTGGCAGGGTGCACCATCCTGTTGATAGCAAACATCAAGTATAGCGGATATCATAGGTGTCTTCATTGATCCTAGTGGTTGCGCTGTTCTCATTGTTGAAGAAATATATCAGTCAGGATATCGACCTAACTTCTCACACCACTTATGTTGTGTGTGTTAATTGTATACAATAGGTCTAGTAGATAGTGTGTTAGCTTATTAGACGAAAGACCCGAGTTAGTATCCCAGGAATGCTTCTCAAAAAAATGTGTCGTTCGGTCCCGCCACTCATGTATAAAATTAACGCACACAACATAAGTAGTGGGAGAAGCTAGGACGTAGTACAATGGGTCAATTCGATCACCGAGTACTGTACTTGTTAGAATTGACAAGTATACGTCCTCTAACCTAACCTAACCTAATTGTATACATGAGTGGTGGAACCTAACTGTAGAGATTATGAATAACATAACTTTTTTATTACAATTTATTTTTACTCTCAATTTATTTCTAGAAAACAAATTGCGAGGAAGTCGCTGGATAAATATTTTTTCATATTTTCATTTTGATGTCTGAACCGAGGGTTTTGAACCCAGGCCTAAGCTCTAATAAGCCAACACACTACCTACTAGACTACGGAGACTACTAAACAGAACAAATCATATTCATTACAAATACCATTTTGTAAGTATTAAATATGATTCTACAAATGAAATGCGGTTTCAAAAAATAAATCGAGGCTACAAGTTAAGAAGGCGTGTTGAGTTATCAAATGTAAATATGAGTACATACATGTTTAATTTATACTTTATTAAATTCAAAAATTCTAAAACAGTTTTCCCTTTGCTTTCTTATGTATTTAATTGTGTAATTTAATACATATTATAATATTGTTACGAATATAACATCTTTTAACATTAAAACAAGCAAAAGTTACACAAACAAATACAACGAACTTGTTACAAGTAAACCAACAATATCAGTATGAAAGAAAACAAGATAGACAAGTAAGCGAGAACGCAACAAAGAACAATAAATCACGATAGTGTTCTCGAGAAGGCGAAAACATTAACATTCTACCTCAAGACTTTTAGTAAGACTGTGAACTCATAAAAATGCAAGGCAGAACAGGCAACCAGTATAGAGTAGTAATAATTCAGTCAGTCCTGTGTGAAGATGCGTTGCAATGCTTGTGTAAAGAACACAGTCGTGGTTTGAAGACCGCCGTTGTAAAAATCTACCGAACAGTTGTTAGTGTTTCGCAAATCGAAGTGTAAAGAAGCATAGCAAACTAAAGAAATTGTTGTTGTATCATCAAGATGTGATAAATGGCACATAGAATAGTGCGAACAATAAAGAATTGACCTAAACTGAACACAATTTTATTTTTATTTTGTTTGCAATCAATGAACTGATATTTTAAACGTTTTTAAAAAGGTAAAAACGTAACAATATTATTACAACATCAGTATTCCCATAAGAATACAAAACAAACTCATCATCCACGTTAAAATTGTTATCAAAAACAAGTGCAAAATATAGAAGCATAATGGTAAACACCTTTGATGTCTTATCACAATATTATCGTACTACTATCGTCGTACAAATAATTTTGGCTTTTAATAGGATTATGGTCGTTTTGTACATTCACTAATGCTTACACCTGAATAGCATCTTAATACAAATGGAAGAAATAACGTTAACAAATGCAATCAATTGTACTTATAATTGCAAAACATTTTCGCTTACTATGGCTGAGTAGTGGGAATATATCCGTTCTATAATCTTGCATTTTACACGACTAAAGTCTTGTCTTTTCATTGTGTTTGTTGTCTGAATCCGCTTCACGTTATAAAGGCAATAGACTATCATGTGGTATGAAGTATTTCCTTGAAACATTTCAACTCGTTATCCTACAACAGCTACTTTCGATTCTATTGTTTACACTATAATGTTAAGACGGTTGCATGATGCACTGCCTTTGTCGGTGACATTATCATCACTTGTAATAATTGCCAAAGCCGCCTTATTGCGGATGTTGACTGGGATGATGACCCATTCTTCGGTTATAAATAACACTGCTAAACTGAATAGCTGACACAGAAATGAATACAAATAGGAATTGAATAACAACTATCGGCTTGTGTATCGTATTATAAAAGAAAACTGCTTTTACTATAACTCCTTCGGTTTATATTACTTAACAAATGCATTCAAACATATGTAGTTATAACGATAGTTGTGGTAATAACAATGAGTTAAATAATCACTATCAGTGCTTTTGTGCCTGATTTGTGCATGTTTCATAAAGATTATTGGTCGGCGATTTGTTGTAGGCCGTTCATATTCAAGGCTTATCAATATAGAACGGAATTACAACGGCATTCAAATGATAATACAAGAAAGCTGCAAACCAACAAGCAAACATCCATATTGCATATGCCAATAGTATACATTCTATACTATACAACGAGACACACCAGCAAGTAGACGTTATTATATAGTGCATATGCATGCAGTATACAAGGAGCCACAGCATCTACAACAGTGGCTCACAGCTTATTTCAACCAGCACTTTAAAAAAAATTAAGCTCGTATAATTTCGAAACGAAACAAGATATTAAAAAAATTTCAATAAAACTTTATAGAATATGTTTAAAAATTAAAAAAAGTTTAATTCAGTCTATAGACTGTATGCCTGGAAGGAACTATAGGCTATTTTTTATTTTAAAATTTTAAGTAGGCGAGATGCCACGCCCACATACTGAATAAGTATTTAACGACGCATATCTCATAAACAGCAGCAGCTAAAGTGTTACCTCCCATATAAAAAAAAAATATTAATTTAATATACATATCTAAGAATATATAACAGTTAGACTTCTAAAATTTTTTTCAGATCCACTTTAATATCAATATGAATATTTTAGACAAAACTGGGCTGACTATATATCTTATATCTGGGAAATCATTATCGATAAAATCATCATCAAATTGTACACGGGCAACACTGAAATCCATGTGAATAATTTGTGAAAAAATTGCCGGACTAGCAATAAGATACCCTCCCATATACCCTCCCATATAAATATGATACAAAAGATCGCGTGCATGGAAAACTATTAAAGCTAGAATCTAACATGAACCATTTTGACTCACCTATGACCATTTCAGGTTAGGGAATTAAATGGACTCTATTTACATATGAATTCTTAAACAGAAAGTAAATATCAATTATCATCTGATAAACTATTGCAGCTAAAGTCATGTGTATTGCCTGTTCATTCCAGTTCCTGTTTTATTATAAAAATACGCATAGAATGACATGTGTAACGTAGGTATCATTAATATTGACGATACTTTACTGCCCTTATTTATTAACTAGCTGCTGCATACATAATTTTTTAAAGAACCAATTGTTGCCTGTGGTTGTATAATACAGACCAAACCTTTACGGTCTGGTCATTTGGGGTCACCCTAATCAAAATGTTTTTATCTTGAAAATAACAAATCTGACCTTTTATGGTATATTTGCCTAATAATGGTTGAAAGGAAGCACTTAAATGGCACTTATTTATTTAGAATTCCCAGATTCTAAACGAGTTAAATATTTATTTTGTGTGTGATCATATTGTGATAAATTAAAAACCAAAAAAAAAAAAAAAAATGCCACCTAAAAACCTTCGCTTTCTAAACGCACCAAAAATTCAGTTAATGTACAAAGCCTTATCGCTCTTTTTTATGTTCACATTACATGGTATTGGTTTGCCTTATTTTCTTGAGTTGACTTCCATCCATCAGATTTCTGGTAAAAACTCTTAGAGTAAATAATATTTCCAAAATCGACATTAAGCTACAGGTCCCTCCTTTTAAGGACAAAATTATCACAATCACAACATAAGTGATGTGAGAAGCTAAGTCGTAATCCTTACTGAAGGATTGTAATAACCAGTTCAGTACGTTAAGTAAGCTATAAGAAACGCGATGACCGTTATAAACTGCCTAATTTCGTAAATTCCTGTTATAAGACCATATTCATACATACATTGGTCATTACAACCCTTCAGTCAGGATTTCGACCTACTTTCCCACACCATTTATGTTGTGTACGTTAGTTTTTATACATGAGTGGCGGGACGTAGAGTTTAGAGTTGACTCCGAACGACAGATTTTTGAGAAGCTCTTTTTTCCAAGTTTTTTGCGATGCGAAAAAGTTTTCATTAAATTTGTTTTCTAACAAAATAAGTTTTTTTTTTTGACAAAATTAAACTAAAAATTTTTTTCAATAAATTCAATGATAATAACACGAAATATTTTCATTTTTGAATAATATATTGTGTATTTTATTAGCCCCGGGAAAAAGAAGCAAGGAATCACAAACAGAGGGTATCGGGCCCCGGAGTTTCCTTTAAAAATGTTGGGACTTTTGTAGAAAACAAGTTTTTTTTTTCTAGGAATAAAGTTTTTTAAAATAAAAAAATTTATTTAGACTCAGAGTTTTTGCCAGAAATCTGCCGAAGATATATATTTTTTTCTTATATCGTTTTTCGGTTAATTGTTCGACTCTGACGAGCCGAGATTAAAGCAACCATTTCGAGTACAACAACGAAAATTAACAAAAAATTCCACATGAGATAACCACTTCTAACGTAAATAAATGACACATTCAAGGTACCTTACATTAAAAATACCTTAAATTAAAAATAAAAACTTGATGTTGTAAGACCCTGTATTATATAAGCAAATTTAAAACTTCAAAATAAGTATTTCTAAAGCAGCAATAGAAAGTTTTACGCTTTCGTTTCATGCCGTTTATAATCATAATTATGAATAATTCATCCGTGATAATTAATAACGCCATAATTCATTACTAAATGCATTAAAAGCAATACCAATAACAAGCATACAACAACAACAGCAACGTGAAGTATTAATAATTATAGAAACTAATCAACAAACTAAAGTAGACCGAAATGGTGCTTAATATTGGCTTTGCATGATGAACACTGCCACTTTAAAGAAATATAGCACAAGGTTAGTTAGTCGGTTGGTAGGTTGGTCGGTCGGCCAGTTGCTTGATGGTTGGCTGCACCACTTAATGCCCCTTCTGTTATATTTTCTACTCATGTCTGCATTTTGTGTTAAATATCGTTAATCCATCGATTATGAAACTAATATACCGCAGAGTTGAAATTAGTTTCCTGCGTTTACTAAATGAAATTTAAACAAGTACCGCAGCTGACATTAAAAGCTTGATTATAGGCTTTACCACAATCAAGGAGATACTTTCCAGCACATCTATTAGAACGATTTTGCAATAATGTGACGAGTAATATGGTTAAGAATAAAGTGGAATATTTTATCACCATGAATAGTGGAATTAATATTGATCAGCGATTACCTAATAGTTAAAATAATTACGTCAATTCGCTTTTTAACTTTTTACTTAATACATTGCTTGCCACTTGAATAGCACACGGCCTGGAGATTAAAAATTATCTATTGTTCTCAAATTTATTCTTCAAAGGGTTGTTATATTATTTTACCTCTTCTTCGAGAAAAAGTCGCCGTAGTCCAGTAGGTAGTGTGTTGACATATTAGACGTAAAGCCAGGTTTCGAGCACCAGGCCAGACATCAATTCAAAGTACAAAAAAGGTATTGCTTCGGCGATTTCCTCTCAGCAGATTTCTGGCAAAAACCCTGAGAATAAATAAAATTTTGTTTAAAAGTTTCTCCAAAAATCTGTCGTTCGGAGTCGATTTTAAACTGTAGGTCCCGCCACTTATGTGTAAAATTAACGCACACAACATATGTGGTGTGAGAAACTAGGTCAATAATCCTGACTGAAGGGTTGTGTAATGACCAAATATGTATATCATGTATGTCTTCTTCGAGAAAAATAGTTCTCTACATAAATTTATTCCAGTTAGAGCGTTTTTCATGGATCAAAACAAATGGCTGTTAGAAGTGGCAAAATCTAGGCTATACGCTAACAATACGCCACAGTTTGTGACTGCGGCTTTCGATGGTATAGAATTTTGACCTTGTATCTGGCTGCATATTTAGAATACTTTTCGGCTAATGCTTGCTTCACACGAAGTAATTGTTGAATGTGCAGGTCTACCGCGATAGTCTTCCTGTTTTAGCAACTCATAATGGATAACACCCTCCTAATGCCGCCAAAAACAGATCATTTGATTTCTGTTTGGCCGTAAGTTTACCTCGTAGGCCGCCTATTACATATGATTTCATAAGCTTGGGGTTGTCGTAATGGGGCCATTTTTCGATTAAAAAATATTATTTAAAATTAAACGAATCAAACCGCAACAATCTCTCGGCTAAGTTCCTGTGGTATTCAGTTTATTTTCATAAAATTTCAGTGTCTTCGAAGGTAATTCTTCGCGCTTCGCGCTTTATGGTACTATCTTATCATAACTCGATGTGACGATGAGAGTTAAGGTTTTGCTGGATTACTGTTCACTTCGGGATCGCTGGCAGCAAAATACTGGTGGTCCCTTATTGTGGAATTACCTGGGCAAACTCAGGTTGAGGTAAGGTACACGGGTGCTGCGATAGATCGAAATTACTATGTATAAATTACGGAAAGCGAAATAGGTTTACAATCGGAACACTGAAGGCATTACCTTTATCTCAGGTATCGCCTCTTTGACGAGATGGAGGGCTTGATCTCTGTGGCGGAGGACTGGATCTCCTCCTAGTCCTGTGTTACATTGTTAGGAAACTTTGAAAAATTGAGTTGACAGGTACCGGTGCGCAATTGTAGTTCACTGGGTATAACTTGTTGTAAGCATTCGATTGACAATTGTAGTAGTGGTGGTTGGTTGATTGCCTGCCGTTAGGCTAGTTAATGAGATTGCGTAATAAAAATCAGTAAAACATGATTTGTTTGGGGTATAGAGTGTCTATTTGTTAAATAACTGTCATAATGCATAAATAAATTTTAAATTAATTAAGAATACTCCCACAACTTTACCTAACTGTGTTCATAAACTAAAAACTCAATGCAAAAATTATCATTTGCTTTCCATTCACAGGTAATGAATTGGAGTTGCAAAAATTAATTTCCTTAATTAGACATTTGAGGAATGAATCTACCAACAGCAAGCAACAAACTAAGCATTGCTCAATATTATCCTCATTATACGTTCGTAAGAAACAATGAATGGAAAAGGCATTACACTTACAAAGGAAGTACAAAATGAGCTTGTCTTTGTCGTTTGGTTTTATCCCCTTCAATGATTCCTGCCACTAATCTGGTTAAATAAAATGCGAGTAAAATGGAAGAAAATAAACGAAGATTGCAAAAGTAAACCTGAAAACAGAAACAGAAAGTTGTGGGAATTGGAGCGGAAAATAATCACAATAAGAACGAACAGTTATTCTTCAATGCAAACGTGCATGGAACGGAGTCTGTATCAACATGTTTAAGAAATAATACGAGGGGGTTTTTTGTTTTTGTTTAAGCTGAGCAAAGTTTCAATAAAAAAAGCCAATTTTGTGGGATACGCAGGGAATCACTTGTGCTTGTTAATTTTGTTTTTGTTTTTTTTGTCTTCCTTTATTAGGAGATTAAATTTCAAAGCAAACGAACGATTACAAATTGTAATGGAGGCAATTAATACTCAGGTAAGGCAATTTCTGAAACCTTCATTAGAGAATCGAATGGAAAAAGATTGTTTGAATATGAAGATAATTTAAGAACTCTTTCTCCTTCCACCTTAAGGTAGTATAGTGGTTAAGACAGTTGCAATACGAAGAACTTCAGTTTTTCAATTCAAAAAATTAGATAAACTCACTTCAATTTATCGGATGGATTCTGAAGCTTTTTGACACCACAAACGTAATATCTTAGCAAGGCTAGATAGAGAAAGTGTTAGACTTAATGGCTTCAGTTTCTCACCACTATACGCAGTACAAAAAACCAATACATTCTCACAGAGCACATTGTGAATAATGGCAAATGTATCTGGCAATCTGCTACAATTGGTCAAAATTTATTAAAGGAAATTAAAGAAAAGCGGGATATGCTTGTTGCCTCCCCAAAGTACTTAAAGGACCAAAAGGAAAAGAATAAATTCTTCCATGCCATTAAAGTATATTATTTCACTTCAAATCACTGGCTCCATATAGAACAATAAATAATTCAGGACGTCATTGTAACTCTTAATGAAATAATTACAAGATATCAGGATATCATACAAATTCAAAGTAAAGGAATATTGTAGTGTTATCGTCACAACCGTGTGACCTTTATCATTCACACTATTTGCTATTCACACTGTTTTCTCCATCGTTAAAAAAAAAACTGTTTGATCAAGTTCACAGCGCATTGAAATCTCTTGGATTTTGAATTCAAATTTAGTTTATACTAGACCTCTCGGTGATTTTGTTATATCCATCCATATACTTATTTATATTTGGAATTACCTTATCGGTCCATTGGAAGTGTTTTAGCACTAGAGATGATATAAATCTGCACATAGTTCATTCATAAATTATTACAATCCTATCCTTTACTAAATGAACACCGCATGTAAGTCTAAAAATTTATGTTAAGCGAGTAACTAATTATATACAGTGAAGGACTAAAGTATTCATGCAGTCTCATATAGTGCTGTTCTGCAAAAAACAGTTAGTTTGTAGAAAAATTACAGAATTTTTTGAAAATCATTTTTATTTATAAAATAATAAAAATTCAAATAATTAATTTGTCCTTTAACAAAACAAATTCACAAAGTAACAAAAATATGGTGTGACAAAAATGTACATGCACTGCAGTCTCACAGAAAGGTAACTTATACTATGCAAACGCACAGTGTTTTTTTAAGTTTTAGTATTTAGTTTGTCCACCACCAGCTATTACAGCCGGCAGGCGCCGTGGCTTGGACAAAACCAAATGGTTCATCTTTTCCGGAGTTAATTTGCTCCACGCTTCTGCTTATACTATTTTTAATGATTAGGTATCTGCAATTCGGCTTTGTCGAATTTTTCGATGCAAAAGGTCCCAAGCATGTTCAATAGGATTTAAATCCGGACGTTGTAAAGGGCTATTGAGTTGCCTGGGCGCGTTATATAGAAGCCATAACTTAACAATTGCTGCGGTAAGCTTGGAATGATTGTCTTGTTGGAAAATCCAACCATTCCCAAGACCCAAGCATTAGACAAAATTTGTTCCGATATACTCTTATATTGATATCGGTCCATAATGCTTTCAACAAAAACCTACTTGCCAGCGCCAGAAGCCGCTAGCTGCTATAGCTCCCCAAACCATAACGCTCCCACTGCCAGCCATAACTGTGTTCCTTTTCCACCATATTTTTGCACGATCATCACTCCCAATTATGTTGATTTTTAACTCATCTATACATAAAACCTTGGACCAAACTCAAGTCGTAAACTTATTGCCAACTGTAAAGTATGGCGCCACATCACTGTAGTTTAAATATTTTTTTTCCATTCTTGTTGCTACCCGCTACCATACGTCTTTGGCTGTGGTATTTCAAGACAAACATTCCAAATCTATTATTAAGATAAATATCCATCCAAGATCAATTTGAAGTGATAATTTGAAATTCAAAATCTAATTACATTCAATTTCCAGTTAATACTCACTACAAATATGTACATACATAGATACATATGTACGAGTATGTTGAAACAGTTGCAAGATCATTAATTAATTTTCATGTATTTGCTTACGACACTACATATCTCTTAAAAAACAAATTTTAGGCTTTACTACCATAAATGTACGTAATGAATGAAAGACTGTTTTTTGAAGTGGGTAAAAAAAAAACGATTTCTCTACTTCTGGTATTTTCTATTCGTTGAATTTACAATGAAGAACGTATAAATTATTTAAAATAAATATTTGATTTATTGGCAGCCAGAGGCAGGCAGGTATTTATAATTTTTATGAAATGTTGCAGGCAACCTGCGGCTATGTACCACATCCATTACATTGCAGTCGCAACAGCAACAGCAACAGCATGCAGCAGTTGCTAGCCAGTAGATTACGACTAACGAGCGATCAGACAAGTAACAAATTATCTTTATTTTCAATCTATTTTCTTTACCTGTGGACTGCTCAATGTAAATGTTCATAGATGAAGTATACAAACGATAGGTGTAGATGCAGATACTGACAGACAGATAAAACATGCATTTACCGCAGTTACCCGTGGTGTGATCAACGGATTTCTTGAGGGTAAAATAATCACGAAAATAAAAACCAGAAGAATAAGTACAAAACAATCCATAATCGGTCAATGTCTTCTATGTATGGGATACCATACATATGTATGTACGAGTATATTATGTATGTTTGTTATTACAATATATTGTGCAATACGATATGCTATGCTTTCTTTAACTTAAGTTATGTTGATCATAACTGAAATCGAGTCTTCCAAACAGTAACCTCTGAACTTTGGCATTTAATCTGTTAAGTTAGTTGTCGTTCGTTTGTTCAGTTTGTCTTGTCAAACCACCAACGACGGATATAGAATTGAATTTTATCAGAATGTGTGCTCTGATAGGGCAATCCACATGAAATCCTGGAGTACCCAATTTCCAGTTTCTTTGACAACGACTTTGGCCAGACCATCACTATTAATGGCAAGGACTAAAGGCCGCCGTTGCGCCGTTGTCTAGTAGAGAGAATGACAGACATCTTCCATAAAAACGAGATATAGAAAATATTTCTGCGGCGATTTCCTCTCAGTAAATTTTCTCCCATGAAAATTTTTGTTGAAAATCTGTGATTCGAATCCATTTTTAACTGTAGGTCCGGAAACTCATGTATAAAATTAACAAATACAACATAAGTTGTGTAAGAAATTAGTTCGGTACCAATGTCAATCTGGGGAAGATCATTGGATTTTTACACACATAGGGCCCGAACATCAACAAAGTTCGTTAAAAAGAAGCGTAAAAATGCATTCAGTTACTTGCTAGCTTTCAGTGAAGCAGGTTCTCGTCGCTTCTTTTTGAAATTTTTTTGTATATCAATTATACATCCAAAGAAAAATTACAGTAGAATTCACTATTTTCTAATGAGATTCACTAATAAAAATGAGAAATGACCTCCAATTTTGGAAGAATATTTGTCAAATTTATTACGCAGCACAAAAATAGTGCGAACAATAAAGTATTTAATTGAAACTAAGCCCTAATTTATTTTTGTTTTGCTTGCAATCAACGAACTCATATTTTCAAAGTTTTTAAAAAGGTAAAAACGTAACGTAAGTCGCCCGGGTTCGTATCTTATGAAAAAAAATATTTCCTCTCGGCAGAATCCCAGGCCAGACATCAAAACAAAATACAAAAAGTATTTCTTCGGCGATTTCCTCTCAGCAGACTTCTGGCAAAAACTCTGAGAGTATATAAAATTGTCATGAAAAGTTTCACAAAATAAAAAAATCTGTCGTTCGGAGTCGACTTTAAACTGTAGTTCCCACCATTTATGTATAAAATTAACACACACAACATAAGTGGTGTGAGAAACTAGATCAATAATCCAAATTTGAGGGTTGGAATGACCAATTATGTATGTATGTAAAAACGTAACAATATAAAATGAGTTTAGATATAATTCCCTTCGTAGGTCGCCGTAATCTAGTAGACAGCGTATTGACTTATTAGACAAGAGGCTAGGGTTCAAAGTCCAAAACAGACAACAAAACAAAATCTCAACAATATTTCTTCTTTGACTTCTTGCAGGAAATTTTATGGCAAATTAATAGATCTGAATTGATTCTTATTATATATTCTCAGCGCATATTTCTGGATATGGTTTATATAGAACCTCTATTATCCATCTGGATATCATGGGCGCCACACGTTTTCTATTCATCACTTTATTTCTCTGGATGGAGAGCATTTGAAATGTCCAATTTTCCATGATAGCCAGTTGGTTATAAAATAACGAAATTGTTTAATGTGCACAATTACTGCCAAGGGCTTAGGTTAGATTAGGTCGGATTGGTAGCTCTGATATCACAAAGCTCACTTGAGCACTCATGGCGGACAAGGAATGTGGAGCCAAATAACCTATATCCACACCTAGCAAGAGACGGGCACTGACAAAGAAAGTGAACAACAGTGTCCTCTTCCTCAGCGGACCTGCATTCACGGCAGAAGTCTTTAAAAGGGAGCCTCATTCTTTCCGCGTGTCTACCCATGACGCAACGACCTGTAAGCACGGTCACTGTAGTCGAGATGACGTCACGACCAAGACCAAGTAATTGGTTGGTATGCCTTCTATCAATCAAGGGCCAGGTAAGTCTAGCGATGGAGCAGGACTCCTCATTGGCCTCATTGGATAGGTTGGCGTTTCGAAAAATTTGCGCGCAATACTCAACTTGACCGAGGCAAGTGGCATACAGTTTCCCGGAATTTCACTGTGCCCGGGGACCAACACCAGTGAGACACTGGTGAAGGGCTCCGAAAAAAGGGCGAGACAGCTGCGACATTCCCTAACGATCCAAGAGTTATTTACGAAACCCGATAGAGATCTTATCGCGGCCTGACTATCAGACGAGACCGAGACGCGAATGAAAAGAGCATCGTTGGCGAGGATCCATTGAGCGGCCCAGTAAATTCCCATCACCACCGCCTGAAACACGCTGCAGTCCGGCAGATGATGTTAACCTGATACCGAAATAAACAAGAGACTGTTTCACACAAAGAAGCATTTGAGCAATACCAAAGTGGCACCATAACGCGGTATGCGACCAGCTTTTGCAATTTTTTTTTAATATGTCACACGTATTATTATGTTAATAAATTTTTTTATTGGCATAGAATTTTAAATCTGGTTCTTATATTGAATATGTTGAGAGAAAACAAAAAACAGAAATTGAATAAGAAAATAAAAATTCTGACTGAAAGCCAAGAAGTAAAGGACATAAAATCAAATAAACGATATTTGATACACACAATTTTATTTTTCATTTCAATAATATATTGAAACAAAAAAAATACAAAAGAAATAAGAAGATTCATTGATTCACAAGTTAAAAGTCACACTCTTTCATGTGAAAGGCAGTCGCAAAGGCATCACCAACGTCAGTATCACGTTGTTCTTCATGTTTAAGGAAACAAAAGCAAGTTTTATTCAAAAATAAAAAAGTTCCTTAAAAAAAGGAAACCGAAAGGAATACGTCTTCTTTGAAGGCATTGCAAAATATTTTTCCTTAAATGCCGTTAGAAAATTTCAAGGTGGGTAAAGAGAAGACAGACAATGGGAAAGTGAAAATAAGAGGAATATTTGAAACATTTTTCAAAATGGCAATTGTTGTTGTTGTTGTTGTTGTACAACTACAATTATAATAACGAAAATGTTTTGTTGGCAAAACAACAAGAAAAAAGATTAAGAAAATAGAAATAAAAGAGACGATAAAGATAAACGATGATGATGATTATTATGATGTCAACGATTATTATGACAAACTGCATTGTTTTCTGTGTTACTTTCCACTTTTTTTCTTTTCTCTCCCCTGTTATTCCATTTTATTTTTTCAAAATGAAGTGCTTCAACTATTAAGGTCTCTTCAGGAAACAAGCTTTGTAGCTGGAATAAATTTGTATTTGCTTGGGATTCCAAATCGGGAGACATTAGTGACAACAGACTGAGTGAGGACGTAAATATTTGTGCTTTTCTTTCGTTGTATTTTCTTTTCATAGTAGAATGCAGTTTCTCCTTGTTTTTATTTTATTTTTTTTTGCTTGTTTTTGAATATTTTTATTGTCATTGGCTTTTAGATTTTATTTGCATTTTTTTTTTTTGTTTAACAATTACTTTCTTGAGTGCTTCCGTATTGTATTGTTGAACTAACTATTGTTCCAATTTAAAGGCAAATTTTCTATTGAAGTGAAAATGTAACGCATTGACTCATAGCCTGCATTTACTGAGTTATATTTTCATCTATTAGACACAAACTCTAAATAGGATCATAGTTTTGCCTCATCATTGTTATCATTTGACATTCGCCAGCAAATGCAAAATCTAATGAATATTTAAATTATCTTTTGTTACATCTTTAAACCTTTAATATAATACTCCGTAATTGACTGTGAAAAGGCTTTCAGGGTTTTTGGAATTTCTTAGTATATGACTGACTATACGAAATTATGGTTTTTTCTTTTCTTTGTTTCAGTCTCATTAATTTGGGTTTTCCAGCTAAGCAGGAGATGCATTTTTCCTAGGATTTCAAGGTACTACATGAACATCACGCTAGATGAACTTCGGGCAGTCGACGGTTTCAGTGATGATGTCCATTTCTGGATGACCAAAAATTGTTGACATCTTTTGACCTAAAGTGGACGATCTGAACGCAACGTGAAATGATGTAAACGAGACACTGAGATGTTCCGATTCGACTTTGAATTTTTTTTGTGTGATTTCCTTAAGCCATAACATCTGTTAAATTCCGTCTGATTTATTTACCAGAGTCCATATTAGACAAGTCGGATACGCTCCAAACAAAAAAGATTGAAACAAATTTTTAAAAGTCAGTGTCAGTTTTGTAACTTTTTTGCAACTGAAAATCAAATGATGTCAATATTCTTAATTTTTAAATGTAAATAACTTTTCACAGAATAATACGATTAATGTATTCCAACAAGGTGTTGCCACTTTTCAAGGATTATATTTTTCAGCCATGTACCGACAATTGTTAAGCGAATTTTTTCAAACATCTACGACGCATTGTTATGTCTAGATAAGACCAATACTGGCGTCATGGCCTACATTAATGCAGTGTTTTGTATTGAAATTTTAAAAATGAAATGAATTATGGGTATTAGGTGCGAGGAAAGATAGAATGATATTTGCAGATAATAGATTTGGTAGAGTAGGTAGCAAGTTGCCTTATAAGGCATAAGGCCTCGGTCGTAATTCTGACTAAAAATTTGTAATGACGAATTATATATCTATGTATTACTTTGATTTGATCATAGACCCAGCCCTTCCCCGACCTACAGTCAATCTCGCCACCTAAAGGGCCCGCTAAATAACATTTTTTTTGAAAATGCTTTAAAAAGCTACTGAATTTTAAAAAACATCTTTTTTTTTTGAAAGTACAGCTCTGCGGCTGATAACCCGATCTTCAAAGACAAGGCGAAAAACATCGAGTGTAGCTTCGGCTATGTGGCACGTAGCGCCGTTCTGTTGAAACCAAATGTTGCTAATATCCTCTTCTTCAATTTTTGTGAAAAAAATTCGTCCAACATGGCCTGATAACGATCGCCATTTACTGTATCGGTCACTCCTTCCTCATTTTCGAAGAAAAATGGACCAATTATGCCTCTGGACCAAAATCCGAAGCAAACAGTGACTCGTTTTGCCGTGTGTGCTCAATGTATGCGAGCAGGTTTTCTCTGCTTCAAATGAGAAATTTTGCTTGATTACATACCCGCACACAATCAGCTGCACACAATCGATAATGTGTTTAAAAATTGGACCGATCGTGTAGGTTACTGCCTGGCCAGCCGAGGTAGCCATTTGAATGAAATTATTTTCGATTATTATCCGGAATGATTGTACTTTCAAATAAAAAAAGAAATTTGAGAAAATATTTAGTAATTATTTTTTAAAGCATTTTCGAAAAAAAAAAGTTATTTGGAGGACCCTTTAATAGGTAATAGACTACTTCAAAATAATAACGTATATTATTATTATCTGCAAAAGAGTAGAAATAGAAGATCATTGACAAAATAAGTAACAGATTTAAAGATTGAATAGAACCTTGTAACTACCCACATCGATATAAGTGCGGAATGACATACACATCGCTAGGCCAGGCCTTATGAAACTGCACAGTCATTGATCACATTTTTAGATTCGAGATATTTCAGGATAGATTATAGCCTTTGAAAACACGAAACATATTGGTAGTGGTAGATTTCAGGGTTATTATCCTTACCCATGTTAGCCCGCGTCCTGAGTATGTGTATCCTCAGTTAATTGCCGGGTAGTAAGACCCAGAGACCCTGCGCCGAGCAAATTTGTCGGCGGCGCCGGCTAAAGTTGAAAAGGTTCGGCGGCGGCTTTAAGCCGGCTGTCAGCCGATCGGCGCAGGTCTCTGGTAAGACCTTCTGTGTTGCCGGTAATCGAACCCATTTAGATACTCCAAGTTGTCCCATACTATCTTCGATATAATAGTATTCCTATATCTTTATTCAGTTTAAACTTCTGATTGGGAGATACCCACGAGTTCCGCCATGGACATGGGGTATTTTATTCTGGTTCAAAAAAACTACTGCTCCTATCTAAAGACCCTTTTTAAAACATCTGTATACTACAAAATAGCCCACATTACAATACACATTCCAGATTACACTATTCAATTTTGTTACTAAGATTCTTTGAGCAGACTATCCTAAAATCGTAGAGCCTACTGGTTCTGTGCAAGGGACAATTATGGAGTGAGCTGTTAGTCAATCGATTTTTTTTTTGTCCTGATTAATTTCCTCTAATAAATTTCATATATGACTTATATGTGATCAACCTAACTATAGTCTCTAAAGCTTTAGTCTTCACTGCCATGTGTGGTAATTTAAAATGAGTGCCGCTGTAGGACTGGTTTTCATTGCCCCTATTATGTCAATGCTCGCTACTATCTGTATCTTTAACTGTTTTAAATTTGTTCTGCCTGTTCAAGACAATTGCCTAGTAGGTCACTATTGGTCCGACCACCGGTTTCTTCATAAAGCGCTCCACTTCTAATGATAAGATAAATGAATAAGACACCTGCCAATTTGCAAAGTTTATAATAAAAAAAACCAGACGCTAAATTTGAAAAGTGCGCTCCTACCGCAACACTCTTATAGATGTTTTTTTTTTTAAATAACGTAGAATTTTTTAAGTCATTCTATTTATATTATTTTAAATACTCTTTACTGGTTGGTTATTTTGCCATGGACTTAAATTTAAATTTTAATTTTTAACTTTTTTGGTTATTTTTCCGATTCGGTTATTAAAATTGTTGGCATTTCATTCATTGACTTCATATGCGCTATAGACAGCGGGACGTATTGTCTGTTTAAAACACAAAAATCTCAATTTCAGTTTCTTTTTATGCTTTAATATTTATTCCTGGGCACCATAGGAGAATAAATAAAAACTTAATGGTTTTTTTTTTTTAAATATTTTAAATGAAAATTTTTGTGGTCGTTTTGATTTTATGTGACAAAATACATGGAAAGAAATTAAGCCAAGAAGACTTTCTGATGAGAAACATGGCTATAAAATTAGTTAATTGAGTTGAAAAACTGTAACACAACAGATAACAACCGAAAGACATTTTTAAAACCCTTAAAGTGTTAATTGCTAAAATGTTTAAAGACGTTAATGGCAATGCTATTAAAGTTAGAAACATATTCGAAAATAACATAAATTAAGTAAGTCGTACGGTCCGACTTTTCAACAACTACAGACCAAACACATTTCAATTTAAGTCTTCAAACCATTTTAAGCCTTTTAATGTTTAAATTTAATGTTATTTATAACAGATTTAATTTATTGTCGCAATAATATTATTTAAATTTCCATAGATTACTGCCTTGATCTCCTACAATATATGGGAAAAGTAGAATGAAGATGCATTCCATACAACCCACTCTATTTTGTTTAATTTTTTTACAACAAATGAAAACAATAAAGAAAATATCTTTAACACATTTTCTATTTAATATTAAAAGACTAGATGACCCGTGCGAATATTTCGCACCGTTAGTTGTCATTTCTGTAACGTAAAACGAAAATAATTAATAGAAATTTTATTAAAATATTAGAAGTCATAATATATAATACATATTTACTTAAATAAATGATTTTATAATACTTCTTTGAATACAATATTGGAGGTAATAACTTGATCATCGTTAACTTTTTGCCCATACGAATCCTTAATACAAACAAAAACATCTTTAAACGTACGCACTCGAGAAAAAGCCACGTATAACTGCCCATGTGATAATACTGGTTCTGGTAAATACAATCCTACCTTTTGAAGGGTTTGACCTTGTGCTTTATTTATCGTCATTGCAAAAGCAACTTTCACAGGGAATTGTTTCGTGTCATTCGGAAAGGCACTGTTGGATCAGAAGGTGTAAGGTTGATTCGGGGTATGAGCACAGTTTTATCGGTATGAATAATTTTTGCTGATATGATGTGCTCTCCCAAGCTTGTTACGATTAGCCTGCTACCATTAACCTCTGTTTAGCATTAAGATTTCTGATTAGCATTATAATTGCATTTGGCTTTAAAATCAGTTTATGAGGTGGTGAACCCGATAGATTTAAAGAGTTTTAAAATTCTGTTGGATACAATTGAGCATTGTCAATTTCCTCTTGTTGAACACAATCTGAACTAAAATAAATTTTTTCCTCTCCAAGTAGCAAATTGGAAACAATGTGTTCATTTATTTTTATACAGTCATCGTTTTTTGGACTTAAAATTGACGTTGAATAAAATTGGGAAATATTTTGTTCATTGATTTCTTCGACATTAAAAATTGCGGAAATAAATGTATCATAACTGCAATAACAATGCTTCGGGATTTTAATTGGTTCATTATTGTAGGTCGTTTGGGCTTCCAAATCACCGTTACCCAGTTGTAGCAACCATTCAGTAAAAGGGGGATTATTAGTTCTCATATTTTGAGTCAACTTATGAATTTTAACTTGAGACCATAAAGGCGATCTTTTTACTGTATTTTCAACAATGGTTGTTCTGTTGGCGTGTCGGACAACGGGCAACACCTGCCGAAAATCTCCTCCAAAAAGAATTATTTTTCCTCCATAAGGAAGTTTACTATTCATAATGTCCTTTAACAGACGATCGACAACGCTTAATGCATGTTTTGGCACCATAGAAATTTCATCCCAAATAATGAGGTCTGTTTTAAAAAGAAGTTGTGCATCCTTTGTGTGAGTGCGAATTGATGACACCGAGGTGTCTAAGACAGGTACTGGTAGTTTAAAAACCGAGTGTGATGTTCGTCCCCCCGGTAAGAGATTGGCTGCAATGCCGGTCCATGCAACTGGTATAATAATTTTGTTTTCTGCTCATAAAATGTGGCATACAGTTTTGTAAAGAAATGTTTTACCGGAGCCCCCTGGTCCATCAACGAAATAACAATTTGGAGTTTTATTTCTTACCGCATGTAAAACTTCCTCAACTACTGCCTTCTGTTCCGTGTTTAATTTTTCAAAAGCTTCTTTGCCGTTTAAATTTTCTTCTTCGACGTTGTAGGTTTCATATAAGTGTTGTGCGACGGTGGGTATAGGTGTCGGCAATTTGAATTGTTCGCAAGATCTACCATGACATCTGAAAATATTTTCTAATTCTTAAAGTGTAAGGTTGTAAGCTGCAGGTTTCGTGTGCTGTCTTTGAAAATCTTCTGAAAGGGCGTCTTGAAATTTTGTCCACAGCTCTAGTATATTTGCTGGAGAACAGAATATACAAATTATAGCAAAAAGCCATCTTAATTGCTTGGGCACTTTATAATTTAAAGCTTCATGCAGACAATCTTTCCATTCGGCATCGTTAATAACTAAATGCAATTTTTCTGCAGCTTCTTGAAATGTATTGCACAGAAATCCATTAACTGAACGTAAATCTTCAAACGATTGCGGTCCCTTAACATGCAGAAGTAGTACACGTAAATAATATTTTTCGATGTCGGCTGGATTAACAGTGTAGATCCGCCCAAAGCACTTGACTTTTTTTTTTCGAATATTCCATTTTCCACTTGACCACACAAAATGTTCAGGAATTTCGTGGTAAAGGTAATTACGGGCAATAACGTTTTCACTGCATAACTTATAAAACGCCATTAGTTTGGACACTCTATCACGATTAGCAGCAGCTTCGCATCCAGCTTGAAAGTACACCATATGCTCTTCTGGTAAGTGAACTGGCAGTCTTTCAATCGTATGGGATCGGTGGAAATGTTTTCGTTCGTGTAATCGCCACATGGTCTCTGGTGGACTTACATAACGACAGTTCAAATAAATGTCAACTTCATCAATAACATATTGTTGTTGTCCTTCGGAACCTAAGTGTAATCGAAGAGCTGCACAGTCATGTCCTTTATATACGTATTTGTACAAATACTTGACAGATTTAACTGAAGAGCAATGCTCGAGAATTATGTGGGATCGATATTTTCTACTAAGAAATCTAGAATATGGTACAATCCACCTATTATCAACAGTATATGTTCGGACTGTCATTGTTCTTCCATCATCACGTCGCCTATACATTGGATAGCCATCAACATTTAAATTTGTTTCTTATCTAAAATTTTTTGGATAATTTTTAATACATTTTTGTTGTTCCATGTATGGACTATTTGGATTTATTGTACCGAATGGGCCGTGTACCATGCATTCTTGAATAACTTGAAGAAGTTGAGGATCAGTAGTCTTGTCTGGAATTTCTGCACAAATTAATGAATCTACGTCTTCAACTGAACGTAATTTATCCTCATTAGACAAAATAAGCAGCATGTGTGCATGGGGAAGACCTCTTTTTTGAAATTCAATAACACAAACATAACCAATAACGACACCCAGTACATGTTCTTTAAAACACCTTCTAATAACGATTGTAATTTTAAATGAAAAACTCTAGACACTAAATCTGGTCTATGTTCGACTTTTTCATATGGTTTCAATTCAGACGTTATTTCATTCCACTTGAGGTTGCAAGTTATTGTAAGGAATAAGTCAGGTTTTCCCAGGCGGGCAACAATAGCCATTGCGTCTTGATAATTTTGAAGCATGTTACGGGGACTACCAATATAAGATGAAGGGAGAACAACAGGAACTCCACCAACAGCTCCTCTTTGCTGAGCATCAGAGTTAAGAAAATCCATCAGACCTTTGTAACTATCAGCTCTTAGCTCCTGTTTGTGCGCTCTAACGAATGCCAACCTTGAATCCTCTACTTTAACATAACTGTCAACAATATATTGTTGAAATAATTTCCCGGAAGCATGAAGTAAATTGAAATCGTCTCTAACAGCTAAGCGATAGCAGTAGTATTGTAACTGTGTTGTGACTGTTCTACATGCAGTTCGATGAACTTCAACATGTGGCTGACCAACAGTCCATCCAGTATCACCGCATGGGAATAGCAATGGATAGCACAATGGATCACAATGAGGATTAAGATAAGATATTTTATTCAGTGAACCAGTTGCTTTTGTATACATAACAAAATCAATATTGTTTGGTGGCGTTCCGTCATTCGTTACAAAAACAGCAGCAACTTCACTGATTGTGGGTTCATTCGATCTTCCAGGATGAAATGCGTTGGTGGTAGTAAATTGTAAAGTCATATTTGGTATAGTTTGATCCAAATCTTTTACATACTTAAACAACTGTGCGTAAGGATTATATATATTTAACATTGTTTGTAATATTGTCATTATTTCTTTACAGCAGTTTTTATTCGCTTTATTCGGTATACGATGTTGTAATGCAGTATCAAAATCTAAAATGAAAAGTCCTGCATACGATGGTTCAACTCCGGAAGGTGGTTGTAAGCTTCCTATCATATGATACAGCTGTCCATGTAATTTAAAACAATATGGACCTCTACCAGAAAGGTCAACTGATTTCATTTGAATAGAAGCAAATGCCAGAGCATTGTTAAACTTCCTAATATTTTCTAGATAATTCTTAGTAAAAATATCATTTTGCTCTATTAGGTTTCGAAGTTCTTCATAAACTCTAATGGGCTCTATGCTAATCTTGCCCTTGTGGCAACATATGGTAGATGAATTATCAGTAAACTCCCCTGTAAACAACCTTGCAGAGCAATAAACGCTCTTTTTATCCATACTACCAACACAATGTGTTTGAACTTCATTATCTTTAGGGAAAAGATGGGCAAGACAATATGTTTTTGGAAGTTTATCTAATCTTTTTTTCGTATTGATTTTTTGTTCGAGATGAAGCAAGTAATTTGACGACACAAAGTTATTACCTTGTGTTAATTGTTGTCGGTGGTTGTTAAATGTGTCCTGTCTTCGTTGACGCTGAGCTTCACTGTCTTGCAATAGTCGAATTCCTCTCCGCTCGTCACTTATGGAATTTCTTAAGCTGCGCTCCGTGTTACGTTCCAATGTTCTAGTCCTTCTTCCAGGAGGTCTACCTCTTGGTCTATCCGTCATTATAAAAACTTAGTGTACAAATATACCTAAAATAGTTTTTTGTCAAAATACGATTTTTAATATAATAATTAATAGACATATGTGTGTACGTATATCATATACTTTATTATATAACTTACTGTTAGAAAATTGACAAAAAAAATTTTTTGCGATTAAGACAAAATCAGGTTTGAAAATACTATACGGTAATAAAATAGTAAAAATTAAGAACCAAATAGGAAAGGATGTTTTAATTCAATTACTTATTTTAATCTAAATGCACGTTATTTATATTCTTCCGTTGCAGGTTATTTTCATTTTTAACTGTTAAGTATCAGCTGATACTATATATGTATGTATATATTAATAGACACCGCATTATTACATTTCATAAAACAAACAATAGCATGATAATAACGACATTACCAAAATTTAGAATTGAACGACCCTGTTTATCGCACTTGATCTAACAACTACTGCAAAGTATTGCCAACTTTTTTACAGCTTAATATGCTTATTTATTTTAACTGACTTAGTAATAAACGGCATTATAGTAAAAAGCGGTATTGGCAAAATGGGTGTAAATACATACTATATTATGTAGAACTGCATTACTATTAGCACACTTGAACAAAAACATATAATCACAATGACAACTGTATTATTATGCAGTTCTATATAAATTATAATTTTTATCAATGAAAATATTAATTTTTCAATTTCTAATTATTTTTCTAGATTAGTGTTAGACATAAGCTTTAAAATGAGATATCATTCATTAAATTTGATGCGGTGGTATGGGAGATATTTGCCACCGACAAAAAAAAGTACTTTAGAAATAATATATATGATGATTATTTATTTCACGCATTTTTTAATCTGATTATAGTATACGTACTTTCATTTTAATTTTTTTTTTTGGGTTCATGAAAATATTGTTTTTCTGAAGTTTTTCTGAAAATAACAATAATTTGCTGCCTTTCATCACTCAGTTATTAATGGCAGCCACCCAATGTTTTTTGTTTTTTTTTTTTAGGATTTTTTTAATTCAATAAAATTTTTATTTATTAGATTATAAATTTATTTAAATGTAAACTAAGCTAATAATTAAAATTTAGTTATGAAATTTAGTTATTACTGACGAGACACAATAACCAGAAACGCAAGTGTCAAACATTGTGATCTTTTTTTTATTTGTTTTGGTTTTTATTTAATTTATTTATTTTAATTTTTATGCATATCAACTATATTTAATTTATTTACAAATACAATTTATGTTACGTGTATGTTTAGTATAAGAATGTTTCTTTTTACAATTTTATATTTTATGGAAATTTTATAGAAAAACCAGCTGTACCTTGAACGTGTTGCAGCGCCCTCAAATAAAATAAATTTGAAGCAAAAGCATTACACAAATGTTCAATTAGTTTTGAATCATTTTGTTGATTTTGTTTCCCGTTGTCCTGATGATTCAGGAGAACGGGCCTGAGTAGTACGCATTCAATCAGTTTCTTATCTCACTTCTCGTTGTTCAAGTTGTTCCTGCGAACGGGTCTCAGCGGCATACACTCGCAGTGCTCGTCTGATTCTGTGGCTCGTAATGCTCTTTTCTTCCGTGCTTGGGATGTAGGTCGACTCATACATAACAACTTTATTAAAGAATGCACAGTTTAAGATTTACAGCAGCGAGCACAAAAAATGCATCACTGTGCCATATGATCTTTAATAAGATCTGTTTCAAAATAACGGTAACTAATTTATCTATTTTCTTTTGCTGTTAATTCTTTCAATTATAAGTTTTCAAAGTAACCACAGTTTATTCCAAATTCTGCTTTAAAAAGTTAAATATTTTTGAATTACTGAAAAAGGTGGAAATTTTTAGCGAGCAAAAAAAATGCAACATAATAAAAAAATAGTTAAAGTAAGTTATTTATTTAATTATAATTGAAAATTTCATAAATAAGTTATGCAACATGTGTTTTGTAATAGAAGCAGCTCTCAGCTGACAGCAAAACTGCAATCATTAAAGCCTTAGAAGAAGGAAAATCCATGCGTGAAGTTGGACACCTCTTTGGTGTAAATCAATCAACCGTATGTCGGATTAAATCTCGATTTTCCTTGAGAAATAGTGTGGAAAGGAAACCAGGTAGTGGTAATCCTCGAAAAACTACCTCTCGCCAAGACCGCCAGATGATTGCACTGGTTAAAAAAGATCCACGAAAGATCGCAGTGGACGTTGATAATTTCGCAAATGGGAGTCTCTATAGGCGTTCACACTGTTCGCCGTAGGTTGAAAGAGGCTAATTTGCATGCGAGACGAACCGCAAAGAAACCTCTCATCAGTGCAATCAATAAAAAGAAGCGCCTGGAATTTGCAAAACGTTACAAGGATTTGTCAAATGAACAATGGGCTAAAGTCTTGTGGAGTGATGAAAGCAAATTTAATTTGTTTGGCTCCGATGGGATAAATTTTGTTCGAAGACCGCCTGGACAGAGATATTCTCCAAGATATCAACTTCCAACCGTAAAACATGGCGGTGGATCAATAATGGTGTGGGGTAAGGAACGATATGTTTAAAAAATTATTAATTTTACGTCACGTATTTACAGGTGCGTTTTCCCGTGATGGGGTAGGTCCCTTAACTCAAATCGAAGGAAAAAATGGACGCCAAGAAGTACTGTGAAATCCTTGGAGAACACATGCTTCCTCATCTGCAGGAAAAAATGCCAACAGGATAACGATCCAAAGCACTCAAGTCGCTTAGCTCGAAACTTTTTAAGCGACAATGATGTCAATGTTTTGGATTGGCCATCACAGTCTCCCGATCTAAACCCCATAGAAAATCTATGGGAGCTATTAGATCGGGAAGTTAAGAGGAAACATCCGTCAAATAAGAGGCAATTAGAAGAAATTTTGAAAAGTGAATGGGAGAAAATATCCATAAACACATTAATAGCTTTAGTCGACTCTATGCCTTCTATGCAGTGGCGTACCTAGAACTTTTGCCGCCCGGGGCGATCTCCAGTTTGCCGTCCTTTCTATTGCAAAATTTTGTAGTCTTAATTGACTCATTGTAGAACGAAGATAATTTTTTATCAACTTCAATTTGGAGAAGCTTCTTTCGCAACTAACGACACTGATTAAAATTATTAAAAAAATTCTTAACAAAATTACAATGCTGTGAAGAGAATTTTCCCACCTATACTGGTGAAGAAATTTTAGCAGATCAACGGGGGCCCTTCTCCCCGTTTTTCCAATGTTTTGCATTTTATTTTACTGAAGGTACAGCCATAAAAACCCGTATCCTTTTTCTTTCAATATGGAACTGTTCTTTATCAATGTCAATCAAGTAATTTATTTGACATTCAAATTCTTCATTTATTAGGTTACACGTTATTATACAATAATATTTTCTTACAAGGCCATGAAACGGACCGAAGCGTTCAATAAATACTTTTCTTCGATGGTGAATATACCATAAATGATCTTAAGAGCTTTTCGCCATTAGGCAAAATTTGAAAAAACCAGTCCTGACTCAGTTTTCTTGTTTCACCTTTGACTTCGATTGTATTATTAGGACGTTTTACTCCTTCGCTGAAGTCGGAGTCCAAATTTTGAATTGCAAAATTCAGAAATACTCTTATATTGTCGTCAATTTTGATAGCCCATAATCCAATATCTTTCATAGAAATAGACGGAATAATTTGTGCAGCAGTTTCTTCATCAGAACTTGATGAACTTTGTACTTCTTCGCCAGCGTGTAAATCAGGTCTTTCCTCTTCAACAACATTGGATAATGTTTTTCAGCCTTCGAGGACTGCTTATTAGCCCGTATTTGAGGCAACAATACTAAAAAAACTAAAGGTGGACTTATGGGAGATGTATTTGAGTAGTGCTTCAGTATTTTTAGTCTGTATTTCCTCCCTTCTCTTTCTTTTCTTTCTAAATGACGCACCACTTTTCTTTTACTCGTTTCATATAAAAAATGCCGCCCCAAGGTAAGTGCCGCCCGGTGCGGACCGCACCCACCGCACCCCCTAGGTACGCCACTGCTTCTATGTTGCAAGAAGTCATAAAAAATAAGGGCTACGCCACTAAATATTAATTTTAAGATTTTTTTTTGTAAGAATTACTATTTAATTTAAATAAACATATTAAAATTTATGCTGTTGCATTTTTATTGCTCCCATGAAATTCGCACTCTTTTTAATAAATGACAAAATAATATATCATTAATTAAAAATATTACATAATGTTATTAATAATAGGTATCTATAACTGTAGGGATTAATAACCCAAAGAAATATTTTGAACTGCATAGTTTACGATTCTATAAAACATTCAAACATTCATTTTTATATATAGACTATGGGAGGTGACACGCCCATTATAGCCAATCCGTCAATTTTGTTAATATATACATACGTAAAAGTCGTCCATACAAAATTTGGGGATTCTAGCTGTCGTAGTTTATGAGACTTGAGATATTAGATACTTATTGGGTATTTGGGCGTGGCACCTCGCCTTCTTGAATTTTTAAAATAAAAATTAGCCTACAGACATACAGGAAGGTACTGTTAAAATTTCAAGAAAATCGGTCCAGCCGTTTAGCCGTCAATACACTTCAAACAAACAAAGCCACAAACAAATAAACACACATTCATTTTTATGTATATAGATTGTATGTCATGGTTAGAATTCTTTCTAAAAGATCTTTCAAAAAATCCAACTCGATGCCATATTATATTCAACACCGTGTCTTGTCTTATTTACAAAATGCTGTTTACAGAATTGTTGTGAATATCTTTGTTTTGGGAGCCGACGAATGTAATTTAACCCATCACCAGAGGTAAATAAATTAAACTTTGATTCGTCTCTACACAAAACTTTGGTCTACTGCTCTTTTGACCAATGCAGATACCGTATAGCAAGTCAAGCCTTTTTTTTCTTATTAAGTGGCTTTTTGGTTGGTGTTCTAGTTAATAAATTTTCCTCTCTTAATAGGTTTCTGGCTGTATGGCAGTGGCGTAGCTACCTAGGGGCAAGACGGAGTAGTGCCCCGGAGCCCTCAAATTTCGTCCATTTTCATAATAAACCCCACTTTAATCTAGTTTTACCTCAACTAACTCAAACATGAACTGTTCACCAATTATTTAGGGAAATAATGAGCAAATATGAAGTGCTGGAATGCGACCTAACGGCAGTATTTACAGCAATGTTATTATTCTTTACAATTCCTGCCACTTTTGCAGCAGCTGCAAGGTCATTCAGCAAATTAAAAGTAATAAAGTCGCCGTGGTAGTGTGCTGGCTTATTAGACGTTAAAGCCAGGGTTCGTATCCCAGGCCAGACATCAAAATAAAATACAAAAATGATTTTTTCGGCGATTTCTTCTCAGCAGATTTCTGGCAAAAACTCAGAGTAAATAAAATTGCCATGAAAAGTTTCTCAAAAATCTGTCGTTCGGAGTCGACATTAAACTGTAGGTTCCGCCATTTATGTATAAAATTAACACACACAACATAAGTAGTGCGAGAAACAAGGTCAATAATCCTGACTGAAGGGTTGTAATGACCAATTATGTACATATGTATAATATGTATGTATAAGACATACGTAATTGAAATACAAATGATTTTGTTCACGCAATATTTTTGTTATTAAGAGAAAATCGCGATTTAGCCTATGATTTTTCGGGATTTTTGGATCCCAAATTAACCCGGGATTTCGGATCGGGATTTTTAAAACCGATCCCGTTTAGCATTCCTATTGTAAACCCTTAAGGTTTGTAGACCCTTTAGTCTGTAGCTCTTCTTGGAGAAGACCATGAGAAAACCTACGTCAGGCCTCTGATAGCAATGTCCTCTTCAAAGAACAACACACGTACAGGAAACGATTAAGACCATTTCACATATTCAAAAGTACGAAATAGAGATTCCACTATCACAATTGAAACTAGGGTCTCACCATCTATATTAGTTGTAGAAAATAATTAGAACCCAAAAAAATTATTTCCATTGCATTTAACATTTACAAATTAAATACGTAATACGTTTACGTACATAATTTCAATGCGAGTTGTTGTGTTTGCCTAAGTACTTCCCTTTTTATCGCAGCTCTAGCATGCATGTTTCGAATTAAAATCACTTTATAAACTGTAAAATCCATTTATCACGTTCTTAAGAAATTAAAGAAAGAAACATGAGAAATTCCTATTTACCACTAAATTAGCCATACAACGGAATTCAAATGTCCACTATTGTATATTAACTGTAATGTTGCATGTAAATTCTCAAAACAAAAAAAATATTTCAATTCCCTCTTTCTTCTTCTTACTGTGTCGCTTTAATATTTTTTTTTATACTTAAAAACGGGTAATTTAACATTTTCGTTTTTCTCACCGGTAAAGTAAAGTTCAAGATAAGAATTTTTCTGGCTTGTATTACACCGAAATAGTTTGAAAGCGATTAGAATGAAGGCGTTATCTGTACGAAGGCATAAAAATGAAATCGCCCAATCTAAGTAGACTTATGGCGTTTATTGTAGCTCTAGATTAAAACATTTTTTTGTATTGTTTGCAATTACAATAATTATTGTATGGTGATGGTAGCATTATGACGAAATAAATAATATTTTAAATTAATTTCTTGTTGTAGAATTAAAAGTTTTATTGGAAACTCACATTGAAATAATACGTAGAGAATAGAATTCTATACAGGTTGTTTATTGCCGGCAAAATGGCCTGTATATGCCCCCTGGGACCTTTATCAAATTGAATTGTTTGTTGATCTGATTATGATGCAGATTGCTTGCACATTAATCTCTTCTATAACTACGTTATGCGATAAAATATAAATGTATGTATACATATGTGTATATAATATTACTTGAAAATCCTCTCTGCATCATATATAGCTTCTTATGTTTGATCAATTGAGTGTATGTCCAGTTTGGATTTTAGTGTTGAGATATTACGATAGAAATGGTGCATCGAAGTAAGTTTACATCCATAATTGGTCATTGAAACAGTTTGACCTGCATTAGCTCTTAATCTGGTTGCCATAATTACCACAAAAATGTCGTCCCTATATACATGGGCTTCATGTGACTTTTGATGTCGACTTGAATAATTTAAAGAGGCACTAACTGGTATTTCGTTCGGTATTCTATGTCCATTGCAGCATAGAGCTCAAATTTACATAGTGCTGTAGATAGGTGTGCTGTCAATTCAGAGAAGTTGCTTTCATCTTAAGTTTCTTAAGTGTCTTAACTAGAAACACCGATGGTATATAAGACAATGAAGATTTAAAGAGTTTACTATCGTCCTTATAAATGAACTTTGGCCTTAGTTTTCTTCACTTCATTGTTAGACTCAATTTAAATATACATATCGTTCATTGCCTTTAAAATAATGGCATTTACCTTATATATTTAGGTTGGAAATACTATATTCATCCTATCCTATATCCATTCCATAATCTCAATGGTTATTATTCTTCTGATAGTCTTGCATTTACACGCGATTCAGTTAAGTGAATCTTATGAATGAATGTTAGTGTTCCGTAGAAGATTCTAGTATAGAACTTTTCAAGCCCTGAGTATGCCCATCGAATTTCTATTCCTTTTTTAATGGGCGCTAAATAATCTGACCATATCATGGTCCCCTATGATTTTCTCACAGACATATTACCATGATTTTATCGTTGTGGGGCATGGATCTATGTCTGTCTCACCAATTAGTTATTTGACCCGGTCAAATCTAGTTTTCAATATTTCTGTTTCATGAAATTAGAAAGAAACCATCGGCAAATTTTATGACGAAGCGTTCTTTGTTGATGTGGCAGAAAAAGTGATTTCTGTAGTCCTAGAATGTCAGATTTGTGGTTCTCAGAGTTTAAAGGAGAGCTGTTTTTCCAGTTTATTCGCATAAATCCGTGATTTCATCGTTCCTGCAAGATTCTTGTAAAATCGGCGTCTCATTTGTGTCTTCTGGAGGACACACAATGTTTCTTCATTATCAGGATCCGGTAGTGAATGCCGGTAAAATCGGCAGTTCCTCGATGGGTATGTATTTATTTCCCATGAATTCACTAACCCATTCAGATGGAAATGCGCTTCATCGGAGAAGATGACTTTTTTCAACATATTGTCTGCGCTTAAAATTGTCTGCTGTCCCGATTAAAGTGAAATTTGTATTATGTGAAGACCTTTTAATCAAAATTCGTTGTACATTGTTTGATGAACCTGGTGAGAATAATGCCGTAACGATGTTTTGAATTTTAGGCCGGCACGTTGGGGCACAAGAATCTTAGTGTCTATAAAAAATACAGTTTCTCGAAATTTGTAGTCCCTTTTCGAACGATTAATAAATTTCGAATTGTTTCGAAGTTTACAGTCAGCCATAGCATAACTTTTTACAATTATAATCGCTTTGTAAACATACAGTGAGCGTCGGAATAAAGTGTACATTAAAAAAATATATACATTAGTAAATTACCGTTATTTTTAATTTAAAATTGTATCATTGTAAGTTTTTAAAATTGAACCAAAAAAAATTAAAAAAATATTTCGAAAAATTGTCAAATTTCTTCGGGCGCTCTCCTTAAATGGTAAAAGTTAAGTTTGGTGATATTTAGAATTTAATTTTTTTTTGTACAGTTTTTTTTTGTTGACTCTCTCTGTATATGAACAAATTAAAAAAAAAATAAAAGATTAACACTCAATTTAAGAAGTAACACTTGTATTGAGAAATGTTTCAGTACGATTGTAACTTGAACAATTATTTTGGCCATACACTGTTATTCCATTATTTGTAATTGGTTTAAAAAATTACAATGTTTGAACAGATTTTAATTTAAAAATTATAATGGAATTACATTTCAACAAATTTGTAAATCGAAATGCTTTTTTTTTTAAATTTTATTTTTTATAATAAAGCTCAGTACATCCGTCCTTTAATTCAATTCAGTTTCATGTGAGTATTTTTACATGCGGCTTTTAAATAAAAACAAGACTAAATAAATGTTGATGTAATTTTAATTCTTATTTAAATTTGATAATTCAATCAGATTCTTTGAAAATGGTTGCAAAATGTACATGAAATGTTTTTTTCATTAATCGATTAATTCATGATAGTAACAACAGTATTTCTACAACTGCTCTGTCGATATTACTTCTTTTATTAAATATAAAAGTGTTTAAATAGAATATGTACATACCTACGTACATAATTAGTCATTATAACCCTTCAGTCAGGAATACGGTCTATCTTCTTGCATACGGCCTATCTTCTGTGTGTTAATTTTATCCATGTGTGACGGGACCTTCAATTTAACGTCGACTCCGAACGACAGATTTTTTTGAGAAGAGTTTTTGGCAGAAATCTGCTGAGAGGCAGTCGCCGAAGAAATGTTTTTTTCATATTTCGTATTGAGGTCTTACGTGAACCCGGGCTTAAAGGTCTCATAAGATATCATACTACCTACTACAATATGTACGTATCGCTATGAAATTAAAATCTATCGTCTTAGTTAATAATAGCCCTATCAGTATCGTATTTTTGTAATCGCCGGAGTCTAGTAGGTAGTGTGTTGGCTTATTAGAAGTAAAGCCCGGGGCATCAAAATGAAATATGAAAATAATTCCTCGGCAACTTCCTCTCAGCAGATATTTAGCAAAAACTCTGAGAGTAAATAAAATTTGCCATTAAAAAGTTTCTCATAAACTCTATCGTTCGGAGTCGACGTTAAATATAAAATTAACACGCACAACATGGGTGGTATGAGAAGCTAGGACGTCGTACAATGTTGTAACTCCGGGTACTGCACTTCTCACAGTTGACAAGTATACATAATTGGCCATCACAAACCTTCAGTCAGAACTATAAACCTGGTTTCCCACACCACTTATGTTGTGTGCGTTAATTTTATCCTTAAGTGGCGGGACCTACAGTTTAAGATCGACTCCGAACGGGAAATTTTTTGGGAATCTTTTCATGACAATTTTATTTACTTTCAGAGTTTTTTCAAGAAATCTGCTGAGAGGAAATCGTTGAAGAATTGCTTTTTGTATTTTTGTATTGATGTCTGGCCTGGGGCAGGAAGCTTGGCTTTACGTTTAAAAACACTCTACCTACTAGACTACGACGACTTCACTTCCTAATATCATATTCAACTGGTCTGACCAAATTTGAGTTCGAAATGTAATTTTTTTGTGAGACAATAAATCAGAAAGAATAAAAAGCAAAATCAGTCAGATCACCTCTAATGTCTACAGCGGATTCCTGATGGTATGAGGTTGAATGATGACTAAGCGAGTGTATAAAATTATTAATACTACGACCGATTAGTCCTATGTAAACATTTGAAACACTAACTTACCTAATGGAAAACAATCCGGATATGGTTTTAGGACATGGTAATAACTTTAAGTTACCCATAAACTAATAAAAAAGTTAGCCAATCATAACAGCAGTAGGGTGTTTCCGTAACAAAATCGAGAGGTTCATGTTTAGTTTTGCTAATACAGCGATTTATGTTAACTACAACTAAGGTCTTGACAAACAATTACTAGGCATTAGTGTATCTATTTTAGTAATTTGATCATAAATCAAAATCGCATCTCATACAAGTTTCGCAAAAAAGTAACAGTAAAGGCAGCAAAATGATCAGATTAACTTTCTTTACTCGATAGGTGGTATCTCATAAGAAGATAGTAGAGAAGTTAAAGGGAAATAGAGATAGATTTTATCATCATTTCAACATTGTTCGTTAAGAATTAATTTCTTGTGTTTATTTAGTCTTTCTCAAACTTATTTGATATTTTTTTGTTAGACTGAAAAGTCTTGCGTTACGTGCGTAGAAGATGAAACATTTAACGACACAACAAACAAAGTGTTCATCTTAATTGTGCTTAATTGTATTATGATTGCAACATACCTACATACCCACATAAATACATACTAATTTATCTAAGCGGCATGAATATGTATCGTATGTTTGAGAATGTAGTTCGCGGCAATTATTGAACGTGCATTTAAATTTAAACGCAGCTTGTTTAAATGTTTAAACATTACAACCTCATATTAACTATGAAAGGCAAACAATGTGAATGTTTTGTTATCGTTTTAATGTGGGTTATCCATATCGGTATTTATCTTTTGGTCTGTTCCTACTGTTTTCACCATAAATATACACGATATCGTCGTCATCATCATGAATACTCATTAGATGCACACTGTGTTGGGTTAATTATTTATTGTATAATTAACGTTCATATTTTCCATTTCTTAACATTAAATAATTTGAACAAGTGAAAGCTTATCTGATCATTAAGACGATATTAACGTTATATTACAGTAAAAATTTAAAATAAATTTTTTATATTAAAACCAAAAAAAAGAAACAATCTTTTGAAAAATTACCCGGTAAATTACGATTTGAAAACAATAGCAACGCATGTTAAATTCATAATAGTCATAATAGTTTTTGATCTGGACAACAAAATCCTAATATCAATAATAAATACATTTCTTTAGCTCATGTCTATGCTGAAATTCATCTTTTATCTTTGAGAGCATATACTAAATACACAGCACTCCTTATTTGTAGCAGAAATAAATTTGGATTAAATAGAATGCTGTAGTAGCATTAGTAATTGTAGTAGTAGCAGTAGTAGCGGTAGTGGCATTATCCTACAGGAAATGTCAATAGTGAAACTCTACTGACTTACTATTGACGCTGTTACCAGTACTACTGTCATTTTATACCCCAGCCAATGTTATTCACAACAGACATTTAACATGAGTTACGATATAAATCTCTCTTTATGTTAAATAATAGAGCTTTTATGATTAACATGAATTCATGTTAATTAACTTTTACTTTCTTTGTAATTTATATAAGAATTTAGTCTTAAGCTAGCAGTAATTGAATAAAGATCATTTTACGAAGTACTAAATACAGTTTTTGTGTCTTTATTTGTAACTCATGTGCGTGTCATTGAAAATCTACTACTGACGTTAGTACTTTAAGAATTCTATGTAGACATTGGAACCAGTGAATCAATACTACAATTTAGCATTTCTAGTCTACATTTTGGGTACTTTTCTGTAGTAAAAGATGACAATAAAATTTTAATTTTGTAAATATTTGATATTTTATTAAAAAAGAAATAAAAAAGTACGATTTCTACGCCTTTTTTTAAATTTAAATACATTTTTTTTTCCATATATTTATTTGCAATCTATATATTTATAAATAATAATAAGCAAATTGAGTAACAATAATAAAAAGATATTAATTCAGTCTCTCTTATTTATATAGAAACATCAAAATGACGTTTTTGTGGTCTAGTAGATAGTGTGCTGGCTTATTAGACGTAAAACCAGGGTTCGAGTTCCAAGCTAGACATCAAAATAAAAATACAAAAAGTATTTCTTCAGCGATTTCCTCTCAGCAGATTTCTGGCAAAAACTCTGAGAGTAAATAAAATTGCCATTAAAAGTTTCTCAAAAATCTGTCATTCGGAGCCAACTTTAATCTGTAGGTGCCGCCATTTATGTATGAAATTAACACACACAAACTGAGAAACTAGTTCAATAATCCTGACTAAAGGGTTGTAATGACCAATTATGTATGTTATGTATGCATTTGTTTAAAATATTTTTTCTTTTGGCGCTAAAATGTTGCTCTAAGATGACATTACATCTGGATATTGAAAACACGAAACAAATTGTTAAAATATTACAAATATTTATGAGAACACAAACAAGAATTTATTACCATTTGGGAATTCGCAGAACCTCTTTTTACCAAAAGAACCTTCAACGTTAAAATTCATGACAATATTTTGGCCAAATATTACATGAAGGTTTTGTTCTGCATTACCCGCAAGGAGTGATTTCATTTCAATTTTATTCGTTGAAATAGTTGCACAATAAAAGTAAGTATGTATGGGTCTGAATGAGTTTTCAAAATAGCATCAAATTCTCTCTGTTTTTCTTCATAGCCGATAGGGAAAATTCCATAAGATTTGAAGCAATTTCATTTCGTTTAACAATTGTGTCCAATATACCAATTTTTTATCTTATCGCACAAACTATATTTTGGAAAATCTATTTGAGACGACACAGAACACACAAAATATTCAGAATTCAGACTTGGACTTATAATTATCTCATTTTCCCTCCTTTTTATAATTTCTTGACAATTTGACAATTGACAATTTTTTCCCCATCAAAAGCAAATTAAATAATTGTTGACGCTTCGATCACAACTTTATGGTGACGTTGTGATATAATCAACAAAACTGGTAACTTGGAGACACTTGTCGACATGTTTCCTTCAGGGCAGTAACAGTAGTAATAGCAGTGGTAGTAATAGTAGCAGTAGTAGTGTGTAATCTGCAAAGTTACGATGCCATTACTTTGCCAGCTAACTGTTACCTCTTTGCTAAGGCATTGTATCTAATGTCCTTCAATAAATCATCTTGATGATCAAGTTTGTCTTTTGTACGTAATTCGGAAGACAATTGTTTATTAAAGTAGTTCTGATGTTATTTCCTTCCGGTCATTATGTGATACTTTATTTAAATAAATATTTTATAAATTAAATATTTTATTTCTCTACTTTTAATAAAGATCAAACTTTTAAAAAAACGAAATAAAAAGAAATCAGCGCGTGTGTCATTTCAATATTTCTATCTACACTTCTCTTACTACGTATACATATTATATGCAATTGGTTTTTACAAGGACACCATTTCCTCTCCATTTTATAGAATTTACTTTATTTGTTCTCGTATGCTACTATTGTCGTCTTTATTACGTTGGTTTTTTTTTCATTTTCTTGCAACTCTTTGACTTTTATTCGAATAAACTGAACAAAAGAACAACAAAACATATTAATTGTGTTTTCCTTTTTCTTGTCTCTCTTTTGATCTTGTTTTTCTTTTTTTTTTTAATTTTAAATTTTCTTGTTCTTTTTGAAAATGTTTTCTTCTCGCAAAAATATTTTCTAATGCATTTTACAAGCATTTTACAAGTAAGTCTGATGTCATCTTCATCATTGTTTTCATCATCATCATCATCACGCTGACATTTCTTCTGTTCATCTGTATTACAGTGCTTGGATATGACAATCAGTATTTGTGTCGAGCGACACTTTAAATCCTGGCAAATGCTTTCAAGTTAAGTTCGAAAATGTACAGAATCTACAAAGAAGAGAATGAAAAGAAAGAATTTAAATTGCTTGAGAACCTTGAAGAGAGAAAATCTAATAAACCGACTGATGTCAAGTGAAAGTGAGCCAGCTCTACCAGCTTTCTTTGTAAAAGGGATTCCTTTCTTCTAACGTTTTTTCCTCTGAGTTGTATTTGGAATTCTTTTTTAACACTTCAATGATTACTTTGTGTTTGAAACGATTTTTCCATTCAAGAATTTTTCTTGACTCTTCTGCTTATTAAAGAATAAAGAAAACTTTCTATGTGGAAAGCAAAAACAAGAGTAAACAAATTGTTTTTTCACTTGAAATAAGAATTTTATTGGGTTATATAAAAGGTATCCACGGATGTGGTAATTGTTTATTAAAGAAGCAACACGAAATCGATTGTGTGAAATGCAACCAATCATAAAAGGAAAATCTTACTGGAAAACTATTGAAATGTTTTCGACTATAAAGTAGGAAAAAAAACGAAGGAAACGCTGTGAGCAACATACAAGAATGGTTTCATGAATTGGTACATGAATTGTGCGAATTTGATTCAATGAATTGGTGTCAACAAAATATTACTAAAAGACATAAAAATCTAACTACTTTTTAAGTGAATAACAACAAGATATCAGTAAGAAAATTAAGGCCAGTTACAATTGCCAGTTATAACAAACAAACATTTTTAAAGACTGGATTGGCGGCAAAGGGTTAAGAGTTCGATTGGATTGAAAGAAATTTTAATATCAGGCTTCCAACAGGGACTTTTGAAATTTAACAGTTGATAACGATTATTTCCTTGGCGCTTCAACCATCAAATTAGTTGGCATTTATTTAGTTTGTTTTGCCTAGTCACCACGTATTGATATAGCATTCAACAATGCATTAGGTTAGGTTCGGAGTGGTAGCTTGAGCACGTACAGCGACCCATTGTGATACCACAGGTGAACGCAGTCCCTGTACTAACCATATTCTACGAAAGGGCTGGACATCAAAAGCACGATTACTCTACGCTGGAAAACCAGCCCGATAGTTTGATACCCGCAGTTGTATCCTTAACATCAATAGATGATAGCTCTGTCAAGATGACAAGAAACAGAGAGCCAAATATTCTATTTCTGCACTTCGCAGGAGATGGGAATTGACAAAGAAAATGTATAACATACTTTTCTTCCTCAGCGGTTCTGCGCCCACAGCAGAAGTCATTAAATGGGAGTTGCATCCTTTCCACATTTCTACCCATAAAACAATGGCCTGTAAGAATGGCCATCCATCAAAAGCCAAATGAGTCGAACGGTATAATACAACTCCTCATTCATCCAGGACAGGTTGGCGTTTCAAAAGAATTTCGATGAGATGGCCAGCTTGACAAGGTAAGTGGCATACCCAAGTCGATATGTTACTGTGCTCAGGAACCGAGACCACTGAGCCTAGAAAGAAGGTCTAGACAGCGACGATATATTCTAATGATCCTGGAATTATTCACAACGCTGGACCGAGATGCGTGCTAGCAATTACACTTAAATGTAAAGATTTCTCAGATAGTATTCGTAACACAAATTGAGCTAAGTTGGCTTAGGTTGTTACTGCTTGAATCCACAGATTAAAAATCAACATGCAAACATACCTGGGCTCCGGAATAGATGACTAAAATTTATAGTAGCTGAAAACTAAACTTTACATATAATATCACAATTGTTTACTTGCCATATATAAAAGGTGTGAAATCCATTGTTCCACATATATTTACTTGCGTCCTAATAATGCGTGTAAAATAGTGCAAAAAGTATTCACACAATACACAATATTGTGCCTAACAGCGATTATATCTGTAGGGTACTAAACGACCACTACGTGTGAGAAGAACATAAACTACTGCCAAAATGATTTTAGAATTTCTAAGATTATTTTCTAACATTAAAATTGATTGCATTCGTTGGGCACCAAATTCCCTTGAATTATCCGCATTAAATTCTTTTTTTACTTTCAGAATGAGTATAAAACACTCTTCAATTTTCAGTGACATCGACGTTTCTTGTACAAGCTTTGTTGCCATACATTTCCATGAATATACATACATAGTTGGCCATTACAACCCTACAGTCAGGATTACGACCTAGCTTCTCAAACCACATATGTTGTGTGCGCTAATTTTACACATAAGTGGCGGGACCTACAGTTTAAAGTCGACTCCGAACGACAGATTTTTGAGAAGCTTTTCATGGCAATTTTTACTCTCAGAGTCTTTGCCAGAAATCTGCTGAGAGGAAGTCGCCGAAGAAATATTTTTCGTTTTGATGTCTGACCTGGGATACGAACCCGGGCCTTTTGACTCATAAGCCAACACACTACCCACTAGACCACGGCGACTTTCCATGAATATACGTCATTGAATTCTATATGACTTAATTATTCAAAGGATCCACATCTCTGTGTGTATAATTTATGAAATTAAATAAATTTTCTAATGACACACAAAATTAATTTGCAATGTCGTTTGCATTTAAAATGTTTTCTGTTCAACTTTCTTACAAGCAGTTGTGCGTGTATGTTTGAAATTTCATTTTTGCATGTAATTTTAATTTATGATTGAAATAAAACTTTGTAATTTTGTTTACAAATATCATTTGATTGTTGTTGTTTTTTATTTTTTTGTTTATCAGTTTCTGTTTTAGTTATTAAAGTTTTTTTTTCTCTACATTTAAAATTTTATTTCTTTTAGATTTATAGGTGGAAGCAATAAATAAAGTGTAAATGTAAAACAAGAAACTAATTTTCCTCTTTTACACTCTACTCTCTGCATAAATTTGTTAGTGACAGTATGTATGCAATAAAACAACTTCAAACAAAAGGCTGCTTCATATCTCTTATCATAAGTTTAAAATAACGTACTCACTTTTGCTACCCTATATGTCGAAAATTTCAGTTTTTTAAGGAGATATCATTGGAATTAAGAAAACGAATTTATACCTAACAATCACCGAGGAAAAATTCGACGTTACTCATATTATGGTACATTATCTAGTACGGGTAAGAGAACAAATTTGTACTAATTTTGATTCGATGTGAAATTTTAAAAGCGGGTCGCTGTGTCAACATACACTGCGTTCCACATCAATAAGTGCAGTGTTATAGCAATCAATTTAAGCTTGCTGCTCTCAAAATAAGCCATTGATAGGACTGTATTTTAGTTTTAATTAAAGTCCTAAAAATAAAGAAAAATAATGTAAGCAAAGAAAGTTTTAAACATTTGAACTTGGTTAAATCCGTGCTTGTTTTTAAAATTTATAAAGAAAAGCAGAATTTTATTTTCCTTCACTAGAATAGGTGCATTTTAAAAAAAGGAAATAGTAAAAAAAATTAAATAAAACACGAACACATTGAAAAATTCTTCGCCAGTTTATTTTTTTTTTACTAATTTTTAATAATGTGTACTTCCGCCTTTCGATAAAATTACCTCAAAAATTCTATTTGGAAGGGAGTTATAAAGTTTCGATAAATATTGCAATGAAATTTCCGACCACGCTTGTTTTATTGCAGCAATTAATATTTCTCGGTCATCAAATTGTCATCCAGATTCATACACTTTCAGTGACAACCATCCCCTCACATTTTCCATTACATTTAAAGTCGACGATATGGTGGCCATGGCAAAAATTCAGCATTTTGCTCGCTAATCTACATTTTAACAATCTTTGCGATGTGGATAGGACCATTATCCTGTTTGAAATGCCAGAGGATAGGTTCAAACTGGTCTTGAAATTTCGGAAACACCGTTTACTAAAGTGATTTTTAAGAATTTGCTGTCATTTTCATCGATTGAAATCCCAAGTCCATTACTCCGCAGACGATAAAACCACTTATTCGACTATGGTTACGGGCTAAAAAACGTTCTTCTTTTCTCTAATTATGGAAATAGTCGTTGAACAGGTCAGAAAATACTACTTTAGTCCATTCAATTTTCTAAGTCATATGATCTTCGCAAAAATTTAACTGCAATTCCTTACGTTGCAGATTTCTGCTATTGTAGTTTTTTTAGGTGTTCCGCTGAACGTATTATTCTTCTAACGTCACATGAATTGGTGGTTAACCTTAGAATGTTTCGCCTTTCCGTGGCTGTTGCAGCTATTTTTCGCCTTCCTTTCATGTCATTGCCATAATTTTTTGTCTTTCAGGTAATTCCACACAATGTTAGCACTTTTATTAATTATTATTAGAAATTTCACCGCCTAGAAGACCTTGATTTTTACATGCGTTTATTTAAGCCTTTTCTTCCGATGTTAAAGATTTACTGCGGTCCATTTTTAATTTAAGATTGGAGAAAATCACATTTGTTCTCAATTTCAAATAAACGAATAACAATTTTCTAGTTAGAGTTGACACAAACGACCATAAAATAACCTTTTTATCACTGCACCTATTCAATTGGCGGAAACATAACATCCAGTTTTATACAAATTACAAAAACAACCTCAGATAAAATCTAAATGAACTTTTTCGAGTTTTCTTTCTTCGCACTCTTTTTCTCACTTGTCAGACCTTTAATAAAAAATACAACAAAATTGTCTACATGAATTATCTTGAGTGCTGCAAGCTTAAATTGATTGGTAAAGACTGCACCTATTGATATGAAACGCAGTGTATATCAAGATATTTAGTACAATATTTTATGCGCAAATTTCTGTTCATTTACTTTAATTCTTTAGATCTTTAACAATTTATTCAGTAATGAAGCTATTCTTGAGGATTCTAATCTGTGGAACGGGAAGCAAGTATCTGTATATATGACCATTTAAGGGCATGTTCGAAGTATGCTTAATATTCGAGAATCACTAATAAAATCGTCCTCGATTACGACAAACGATTTTTCGATAATATAACTTAAAATAGTAAAGCCATGTTTTAAGGGAAATTTATTTTCAGTTTCATACCATACATATACAGTATGTGGCAAAAATAAGTTTCCAAATTATAGAATTAATTTCACTTAACATAAAATATAAAAAATATTAACAAACAAAACATTTTAATATTCTCCGACGAAATTATTTTAGGGAATGTGAATAACAATGTAGAAAAAATAAGGTTCCATTTTATTTAGTAACCGCAGTGACCACCGCCACGAAGTGACATTTTAGCAAGTCAATCTGGCATAGTGTCTATTAACTTTAGACATTCTTCTGATCTAATTTGTTTCCAGTTCGAAATGATACACTCTTTGAGTTGGCTCAAATTTTGTGGTGCTTCCTCAGCAATACGAATTTTCAGCATAGCCCAAGCATTCTCGATTGGAGAGAGGTCTGGGCTTTGAGGTGGCCACTTTAAAATACTTATATTTTTCTCCGAAAGGTATTCCACAACTTTTTTGGCAGTATGAATAGGGGCATTGTCTTGTTGGAATACAAAATGTTCACCTATTAAGCGATTTCCCTCTGGTATAGCGTATTCTTCTAAAATTTTTAAATAAACCGATGCGTTTACTTTTCCTTCTAGTACTACTATTTGCATTCTTTTCTTCATATTGATTTTACTAACGTAAGGAATTTTTCGAGCCACTCGACCGTGTTTTCCACTAGTTCTGAGCCTGTTACGAATTGTGTATGTGGATGGTGCTTCTTTGCCTTCGTTAAGCAACTGAGAACGAATCTTTGGTACCGAAGTTAGGGGATTTGCTTCTGAAATTTCTAGGATTCTTCTGTCAACTCTATTACTTGTTATTTTAGGGCGTCCTGGTCTCTTTTTAGCGCAAAGTCGGTGTTCGTTCTTGTAAGCAACAATGACTTTACGGACTGCTGTATGAGACTTGCCACATTTTTGCCCAATATAACGTAAGTTATGGCCATCTTTATAAAGATTAACAATTACTTTGCGTTCTTCAGTTGTCAATTGTTTGAATTTACCCATTATTTTGTCAAAATTTAATATTTCCTGCTAATGTTTAGAAAACCATAAAAAATTATCCAAAAAATGAAGTTTTTACACATTTGGAAAAAATATTACCTTAGTAGTTGTTAAATGTAAACAATTACAACTAAATTTATCGAAAATTTTAAATAACCCGCAATTAATAAGCAACTGTTAGTTAAAATATTCTTTTGGAAACTTATTATTTCAATGTCACATGTCTTTATAAAATAGAATTTAATCTACCGTTATTTTATTTAAAGAGAAAAAATTCTAAATTTTTTCACAAATACGTTGTAAAAATGCAATAACAATTTCCCATATAACAGTTTTCCAGTGCTCAAAGCTTCCAACATTTTTAATATGCTATTGGAAACTTATTTTTTCCACATACTGTATGTACTTGAGAAATATCTTGAGAAAAGGGAAATGAATTTCTTATCATACTTACTTACTTAATTGGTTATTACATACATAATTGGTTACTGCAATCTTTTAGTCAGGATTACTGTCCTAGTTTCTCATCCCATTCATACTGTGTGTGTTAGTTTTATTCGTGCGCGGCTAGGTAAAGCGTGAATTCGACTCCGAATGACAGATTTGACAAACCTTTCATTGCAATTTATCATATTTACTTTCAGAGGTTTTGCCAGAAGACGGTTAAGAGGCAACCGCCGAGTAAATATATACATATTCTTATATTGAACCACGGCCTCGCGCCAAAGTCAACACACGTCCTATTAGACAACACACTTCCTTTTATTCGCATTTAAAGTTGCTGATAAATTATGCTGCAGAAACTTTCAAACAGGCCTTCCTTAGTATCAAATCATCATACCCAGAAGGTATATTTACTGTTGAAAACAGGGCTTTAGAGATCTATGTATATAACATACCTACGTATACAACAAATGATACAAATTTTTTTGTTCCTGAAAAATTAACAAACCTAAAATATTTAAAAGTTAATTCAATTTATAAAATAATTAAAGAAACATTTGTGCTACTTCTTCCAGCAACTAACACTCAAGCACTTATTAACGTAGGGTGCCCAAGAGAAGACATAAATTATAAAAAGTTTTACATCATGGACTAGAGCATTGTAAATCAAATATGTACTAAGGAAACAACAATAGAACCAGAAACAAATTAAAGAAATTGTAAATGACATTAAAAAAGAATTGTAAATTGTGAAATTTATAATTTTTATTTTTATGACTTGAAGAATTTGAGTATCATGAATTTCTTTGTAGCAATTTTCACTGACTAATTACAGTACAGAGATGGAGGTGAATATATTAACTGCAGCGACCAAAATAAAAAATATAAAAACAGACTGACCTCATAACCTCATTATTTTTTGTCTATATTGTCGCAGGAAGTTAACTACAGGTGGCTGTCAAGGAAGAATTTAGGATGGAAACACTTAAGACCTGTATGACCAACTGCGATATTACTATCATTCATTTGCGCTATTCCTGTAATCATTAAAATATTTTAATGACACCACTTTCTCTCCTAACCTCCATTAACGCATCTACATAGCAAATATTAAGTTGTTTTCTCATTTTTCTTATCTTCGTCTCTACAGCTTCTTGAAAAGTCATTTTTTGTGTGCTCCCTAACCAACTTTAACGAGATTTGCTTCATTGCCTTATCCGTATGCCACATTGCTTTGATAGAATCCATAATTGCATTGCCAATTATAAACTCGTAGGTCTACAAAAGTATTCTTAGGGCAGAGAACTCACCAAAGGCTTCAGTACTAAGTAATTCAATTATGGTTGTTAGGAAAATGGTGTTTTGATTTCACATCATTTAAATAGTAACCTAAAAATTACAGAAACAAAAACAATGAACTTGCTTACATGATAAACAAAAAAATATACCAACAAAAAACCAGTAAAAAATAGGGATAGACAAGTAAACAAAAATGCAGCAACAATACTGCAAGGATAAACGTAAACAAAATACACAAACAACAGTAATGTAAACAACATGTTTACATTTATAGAGATTGCGAGAAAGCGAAGTCGTTCTCCTTCAAGAGCATTCATCAGACTGTTTAGCCAGCGATATAAAAGGCAAGACAAAACAGGCAACGGAGTCAGTAAAAATTCAGTCAGCCTTGTGTGAGGACGCATATTTTGGAAGAGGGTAATAGTCGTAAAGATAAGTCGAACAATTGTGTAATAATTGTTATTGTTTACGCAAAAGAGCGTAAAGCGGAATAACAAACAAAGCAATTATTCTTATTTACGTCAAGTTGTGAACAGTGGTACACAGAATTGTGCAAACAATAAAAAATTTATTTCAAACTAGACAAAAATTCTTTTTTATTTTATTTGCAATCTACAAACTCTTATTTTAAATATTTTTGAAAGAGTAAAAACGAAACAATATGGAATGAATAGCTTTGTGTTCCGTTAACTCTTTAAGGGATTCGCGTCAGCTATAAGCAGCCTCAGTTAGAATTCAGTGCTTTGACAATTCACTGTCATTCAGAAAGTATGTGCAAGTATACAGAAAAAATGATGGTAACCCTACTTACCACTGTATGCAAGGATTTAGTATTTCTTCTTTGATGCGGTTTCTGTGTTTAATATTAATTTTATTTTAATTGTTTATTTTATTTATTTTTCTTATTATTTTTATTTGTTTATATTATTTTTTCCATTTTTATTGAGTCTTTCTTTTCATTTTAAACGATTGATTCCAGGTAAAGTCATACAATTCAGTCGGTCGCTTCTATTTCTTGAAAAAACTACACGTATTTTCATAGAAAACTTTTATGTTAAAAATATCTGATAAAGTTGAATCTTAAATTTCATTGTAAATATTGAAAATAAATTATCAGAACGTGATATAAAATTGTAATGATTGATTAACATTTAAATATGCACGCAATCAAACATGAAATTGTATTTAAAACTTAACTCCAGCCATACAACTATTTTTTTAAATAAATTTTTTGTTGCAATTGTGGCTTTTGGCAAACAAGAATAAAAATTACGTTTTTATGTAATTTTAATTTGTGTAAAAGCTTAAATTTCTACATGTTTTTATAATTTTTTATTAATACAATAAACGAATTTAAAAAAAGAGCGGATAAACAATAGCAAATGGGATTTTAATTAAATATTGATTTACAGTCAATACAAACAATACAATAGAAATAATCGTGGTGTTGCCTTTTCATAAAAAGTGTGGCTTTACAAAACGAATTTAAAACTTTGGTATTTAACTTAAATTAGCATTGAAATTTGAATTTTAATGACGATTTCTATTTTCTATTGTTAATAATAATATCAGCCAAATACACCTCGGGAACCTTACCAACGGGAAACCCATAATAAAAAAACCCAAATAAAACGAAGGAAATTGAGATGTGTAGGCCATACTCTCAGAAAGAATCCCGATAGTATAACAAGAATGACACTTTAGTGGAACCTTCGATTCTCAAAAAGCGAAGGATAGCCAAGGTAAACGTGAAGACGTTCGATACGCCAAGATCCAGCACTATACCGTCTTACTAAAGAGAAGACTTAAAACTAATAGCAGTCAACCGGATGGAAATGCTTTGTGGACGTCATATGGTCCCAAGAGGGATAAAATGAGCTTCTAAATGAGATTTCATTCCAAGAATGCTATATCGACTTTATAGGAACATAATTAAACCCTTATCCCTTGAGGTGGGATAAATGTCGATGTACAGGAAAAACTAAATAATAATAATTCAGAATGCTCCAGGTTAGAGATAAGCAGCTTGAAGAGGACATCTACAAAGGCATGGGAAAAACTCTAAATTGATTATTGAGGCTCCGTTCTATGGATAAAGGGATAATCCAGAGCAATAAATCGTATTACCAGAATATAATTGGGACACTGGACACCAGACTGACTTTGATGATCAAACAGAATTATAGCACGAATGAAGACCTACAAACATGAAGATGGAATGAGACTTAGCCTCTATACAGAAGCAATAGAAAGGCCTTCGCCTATAATAATGCTGTTACTGGGAACTAATGCGAAAATAAACAACAACATTATTCAGTAAACAAAAATTACATAAAGAAATACATAGGAATTTACAAGAATTGAACAAAACAAAGGTCAGACATAAAAAGAAGGAATTTAAATTGAGCTGGTCAGTCATTGAAGAATTCTGAGTTAAGATAGAGACGTAAAGACCTAAAGTTGTATGTATTAAAGGGTGGGTTAATACACTTTTTTAAATACAGCAACGTGCAAACGTGAAATTCACAAATTTTTTGATAAACAATCAAGATCAATCAAAAATTCTAAAAATTTTTTAACTAAAAGTTCATTTGATGAGAGAACATATATAAAAAATTTTATATTATGTTATACTATTTATATAATAAATACGGTAATTTTTATCCAATTTTATCAAATGATGAATCAATCTTATCGCAAATTTTAAGAATATTATTACTTATCCTATATTTATTTATTAAAGTTTGCTACTATGAAGGGATAAACTTAAAAAAAGTTTACCTCATCCAATCTCATAGCATATTAAGTTGAATAGTAGAGATGTGTATACCGTTTCAAAGGTCCATCTTTCCCCTTTCCAACTAATGTATAATAATTAAATTTTGGATCTCGGGTTAGAAATGCTTGAGTAATCCACATATTTGTGCATAAAGTGAAAAAACAGTTTTTGTCAAATAAAAAAAGTTGTGAGGGATCGAGAAGTATAAAGCAGATTTCTGGAAAAACTCTGAGAGTAAATAAAATTGCCATGAAAAGTTTCTCAAAAATCCCACTTATCTATAAAATTAACACATACAGCATAGTAAGTGGTGTGAAGAGTTGTAATGACCAATATGTATGTAAATACAAGATTTTTAAGAAACAATTTCTTAACAATTCTTAAACAATTTTGAATGAAATTTGTTTTTTAATTATAACCAAATTCGTTTTATTGTATGAGTTTAAATTATAAATTTAATGATATATGGAAATCATTATTGTGCTATGAAAATCATGAAAAGTGACACGTTTTAATTAAGGAAAAATTTAAATGAAACAAGAAAACATTTTCACTGCTGTATTCCATAGTCATTCTCAACAGTTTCGTCATCGCTTACGGCCACAATGTTTTTAAATATTGATTTAATGAAGAAAAACACTGACGGTTTTCATCCGGTTAATGGCCTTTATCGCTTTGGCGTTCGTTTCAAGCCAGAAGTTGCAACAGTTTTTCATTTAAAATGTATTGAAATATTTATACGTCTTTTAATGTTCAATCACAGGCTTGACAACATAAAAAATTTTAAATTTTTCTCATCTTTTCATTTAAAATAACACATTCTCATACGTATACTCATTTTCATTTACATATTTAGCAGCTCTATATAAACAATTAATTAGTAAAATTAAATTGAAATGAGGTGAAAAATATCTCTCTATTGAGAACAAATTAGTGTAAAATCTATAAATTTTTATGTTGAAAAGATTTCGGAATAATTGATCATGAGGAAGTCGACGAAGAAATATTTTTCGTATATCGTTTTGCTAGAGATGATTGGCATATGGCTTGAATCGTGGGATCGCAACTAATAAGCCAACACACTACCTAGTAGGACCGAATACGCGGGGAAACAAAGTGACGTATCATATAATTTTTTTTATTAAAATGAATGTTAAAAATAACAGAAAACTTATGAGAAACTTTATCAAATGGTAAAACGTGGAGAAAATTTTACAGCTGTAACTTATTAAATCAGAAAAGTTATAAGTTTTGCAGCTCACTTTCAACACAATATAGATTCCAAAATCTTCAATCACTCCGTTTCGTGAAGGCTAGACAATGTATCTTAGCCTTAGTGAAATTGGCTTGGTTGGTACAACTCAGAGATGCTACATTCAGAAAATCTTATAGTATATCCGATTATTGTCACGTTTTGAACCAGCCGAATTCAATATTTATTAATATTGTTACAAAAATGAAAATAGTGTTATTCGGTTTCGGTTAATTTTGTTGATAAACAAAAGCTTCAAAAACAAAACAATGGGCTTGTTTACATGTTCAACAAATAAAAAAAAATGTAGCAACAACATCAGTATATCAATATAAGGGGAACAAAGAAGTAAACAAGCAACAACAAAGTGCAGTATGAAAAATTGCGGATAAACAGTAAACAGGCTACAACAACACTGCAAGCAATTTGTTTATATTTATAGAGATTTCCCAAAGACATTCTTATACAACTGCATTCATCAGACTGCTGACCCTTGTGATAAAAAAGCAAGACAGAGCAGGCAACGGGCATTCAGTAAGAATTCAGTCAGTTGTGTGTAAAGACTCGTGAGATTCAGTAAGAATTCGGTCAAACGTGTGTGAAGACACCTTGTGTTTCGTGTGAATAGAATCGTGGCTTCTAGTTCGAACGAGCGAGTGTAAAAGAAAAAATAACAAAGCAAATTGTTATTGCGTAAACCAACTAACAAAGGTGACACACGGAATTGTGCGAACAATAGAGAATTGATTTAAAATTAGACACAAATTTCTTTTTATTTTATTTGCAATCTACGAACTCATATTTTTAACGTTTTTAAAAGGGTAAAAACGTAACAATATTGAAGGTATAATAAAGAGTGTGGACCTTATCATACCGACTATTTACAGCAAATAAGGCGAACTTTTACAGAAGAATTATTTTCACATCAAAATTACCTTTAAAATCGTCCAAATATAATACGTACAAGTATTGTGGGACCAACCGGCACGTATGACGTGGACAATGACATCTAAAGACCAAATCTGTCTAATCAATGAGTAACTCAGTCTTAGGACAGTTGAACAGAATTTTTTTTTTAAATTGTTCGTCGAGTACGATTGGTGGAATGAACTGCTCGTGAAGAAGAAATGAAACATTTGACCGTAAAAGACGATGCCAAAGTATGAAATCATTTGATTAAGATGGACAGATTACATTCAAGAAGGCCTGAAAATTACAAACATCCCTTAACAGAAACAAGAATCCGAATATTGAAGCATACAGAAAAATAGTGGAACAATATCCTTTAGAGATATAACATGGTTATGAAGAATACATGTATGTATGTATATGATTGTATATGCACGATTTATTTGACAAGTTAATGTTGTACTCTTCCGATGTGAGTCCAAAGCACTGAGAACTGTGCCACTTAAACTTTTTTTAATTTTCTTTCTCCAGCAAATACTGTAAATAACTTCATGAGTCTCTTTTTTTAATTCGTGTTTCACCGTTATATGTGTCTGCTTTATTTTCTCATAAATTAAACAAAACTCAGACTTCCAACATATAAATGTCGGGAAACGACAAGACACAGAAAGATAATTTGAAATTACAAGCTAGGAAAACAAAAATTGAATATAAAAATAATTGCCAGTAAATATTGACTTTCCTTGACAGTGTCTCTACAACTTGACAATGTTTCGTTAATTGAAGGTTTCATTACATGTACTTCGATTTACCTTCTTATTCAAAGACGTATTTAAATTGTTTTATTTTTGTTCTTTTTTGATTTTGAATTTAAATTTATGGTGTGCCTCGACGTTGTCAAATTTTTAACATGACGATTAGTTGAATATCATATTTCATTTCCGTCACAGTACGACTACATGCCTCTGTTACATGGAAATGTGAAAATATGTCTCGTAGAAATACGTCCAATATGCCTGCATTTAGAAAATTTGTTCATGCATTGTTTGAACTTGGCCGTGTACCGCAAATAGAGAAATTAAGGTGTCATGTTAATTTCATGTGCAGTAAACGATTGGTGTCCTCCTTTGCTGTCGGCTTAACATGTTTGTGTTGCCGACTGTCGAAAAACCATCCATTTGTTTGTATTTCAAATTGTCTTCGAGTTAATTATTGTCTAATATTTAAAACATTGTTTTAGTAACTGCCCATGAATATTCAATCACAAGACAATTTGATTTAATTTCAACTGGATGTGGAAGAAAAAAAAATTTAAAAATGCATACAAATTACTATTGCCTGCACTTAACAGAAAGTTATGCTTGGAATGAAGTCGGTGAATTTCAAGAATCTAACGGTTTGAAATTACCCGGTTTACTATGTAGGTTGAGAAGAATTTCCCCAACTCGAATTCGATATACGCAGACGGCAACAAGTATTATTTGTGTTCAATATCCTTGAAAGTGAGGCGATAATTGTTTTTCTATAATTTATGACATCTCAATGAGAACGTCATGTGGAATTATAGGAAATTCGGTATTTTATAGCCAAATAAATAATTTATTTTTTGTAATTTTTTTTGTATTTATTTATAAATAATTACTAGCTGATCCGGTGAACTTCGTCCCGCCCAAAATTGATTTTTTTATGCAATTAAAAAGAATAAACAATGTGAAAATTTACATTTGTTAACCCGAAGTTGTGTTAAGATACCAGAAAAATTAGGCAGAAATAGCTCTTATACCACACACTCTGAGGACTCCTCAAAAAGAAGAACGTAAACCGAACATGTACGGTATGCTGGTCTATCTAGTTCAAAATTTGATCGAAGTCGGAACGATATTTTGGTGAGGCATAGAACGAAAAACAATATGAGGTTCAAATCATGGGTAGCGACGAAGTTGTGGTTGTCGTACTCGCTCCAAAACAAAAACTAACAGGCATACATGTTATATATGTACATATGTACTTATAAACTATCGTATTAGCCGACTTATAGGTATCTCTTAAAGGGGGAGGGTTGCCACGGCCATTTTTGGTGAGTTTGTCGATACGTCTCTACGAACTTACCCACCAAATTGCATTCGGCTACGATCACTATGTTCCTAAATATTCAGTTTTAAAGATTTGCAACGCCCTCTTAACATTTACAGATATGGAAGCACAAAAAATGTCATGAAAATCGGTCGATCCATTTCGGAGGAGTTTAACCACTAACACCGCAACAGGAGAACTTCACATATTAGATTGATTGCTAGTTTACTTGAGAAGTGCAAACAGGAAAATTAGCCTGCATTTCTGTATTAAAATAATTTGACTGAAATCAGTCGATAAGTCGTCGTGGTCTACTAGGTAGTGTGTTGGCTTATTAGACATACGTTCTCAGTTAAAACCGCAGCTCAGACATCTCCAACTATAGAGTATTGATATTTATACGCTACCCTAATATTACTACTTTACAACTTCTTCTATGAAATCAATGCTACATTGTTTATTCAATTGTTTAACTTGAATTATTATACATTTTTAATTTGGATATAAATAAAGTATAGTCAGTAGGCATTTGCAACTGCTCGTGATTGTTTCATTTTCATATTACGACACTACACCAACAAAACGAAATATGAAAAAAATATTGTTCGATGAGTTTTTGCTAGAAATCTGCTGAGAGGAAAGATTTCTGGCAAAAACTCTGAGAGTAAATAAAATTTCCATGAAAAAGTTTCTCAAAAATCAATCGTTCAGGGTCGAGTTTAAACTGTAGATTCCAGCGCTCAAGTATAAAATTAACACACGCAACATAAGTGGTGTGAAGAGTTAGGTCGTCAGTCAGAATTCAGAATGGTTGTAATGACAAATTATGTATGCATGTATGTAAAATAAGTCGAGTCATTATTTTAGTGAAATTACTTATGTGGCTGCTAACGGAAAAAAGTGTAAAAAGCTAATACGATTTTCTAAAATGTGTTTCAAACAATTCTCATTTAAATTTTTTACATATTGACATAGATTCTCGAACTCGACTTTATTGTTGACTTTTGTCTGAAGGAAATATTTTTTTGACAAAACCATCCAGTTTTTTCTCAACGTAATTAATGATTTGCTATTTTTCATGTCTGCGTCAGTCAATTAGTTTGCCGTACCCTCGTTGGCAGAGTGTTGGCCTGACAAGAGTCCGTGCTGTAAACCTCAGGACACACATCTCGAACAAAAGCATTTCATTTGATGACTTGTTCACCACAGGCTAGACGTCATTAAAAACTCCGTGTGTCGTTTGGAGTAAACATTAAAATCTAGGTCTATTTCTTCATAAATAAAATTAACACACGTAACGTGGTTTTACTCCTTCAAAGGGAACAAATTCAAAGTAATTGCATGCCTGTGTGCAGTGTTGTCAGCCTCACATATGTTTACTCCGATTACAAAAGTGGAACGCTTTTGGAAGTATATCGCGTTATAACTGCAACAACTTAGTAAAAAAATTTTGCAAAATTCAGAAAAATTTTCAATCGAGAGCAATGTGTCAACCGTTCTACGAGGGTCAAAAAATTTTAAGATACAGGGTCGGTTATGAACAGGAAGATTCGAATGAATCATCAACAACGAGTTTTGACAAAACAGTTTAAGAATTCAGTTTTCACAATCCGTGAAAAGCGTCGGCAATTGGTTTAATGAGTAATAGAGAAAAGTGAAATCAACGAGAATTTTTCGAAAAGAGACATTCTTGCCGATAAGCGCATTTTCATCAGATTGGATTTGTGAATGCAAAAAACTGTCTAATGTTGAATCATGAGAAACAAATGCACTCACAACTGACAACAATTTTTGCTATGGCGACACGATTGGACAACAATCTGGTGCGATTGGGCTGTCTTTTAATGTGGATGCGGGCAAAGTTGGTGTGCACGACATTCGTTATAGGAACATGATAACGGAGATTTTATGTCCTTAACTAGATGCGATGTATCTGGATTATATATGATTTCAATCGCCACGTACCGCACGTGTTGGCAGCAACGATTTTTAGAATAAATTAGATGGCTTTTTTTTAAAACAAAAGCAAAAGAATTACTTGTTCTTAAATCCGATATCCAATGAGACTTCAGTGTGGAACAACCACATCTCTGTGAAATAATCATGAAAAATGTCATCCATTTAAGGAATATTTTATCTTATACTTAATCAGAATCCATCTTCTATATTGTAAACCCAATCAAAAATGTTAATTATCTCAAATGAAAAATTAAGTTCCAAGTTTATTTACTCTCAGAGTTTTTGCCAGAAATCTACTGAGAGGAAATCGCCGAAGACATATTTTTTTCATTTTTCTCTTTGATGCCTGACCTGGGAAACAAACCCGGACTTTATGTCTAATAAGCCTAACACGCTACCTACGCTACACGCTAGATCACGGCGACTTCAATATGTGTAACATTATTTGTGTAACATTATTGTCAATATATTTTATAAGTGTCATTTTATAGCTCCATTGTATTTGAAACTCATTCTTTTGAGTCAGTATTCAGCATATTGAGTGCAGTATGTAAAGATCAGATGCGTAAAAACTCTTATCGTACGAAAAAGTGAAATGACGAAAAATGTACCACAAAAACAGAAAAAAGTGTCATAATAAAAAAACATGTTAAAATGTATGCAAATCCTCTTAACAAATAAAGTCAAATATGATGAGATTTTATTCGAATTTATTTTTGCTGTTGCTATTGCATCTTTAGTACATGCTTAATAAATAACTATGAATGTAAGCAGCAGAACACCCCAAAAATATTTTTCAACTCCACACCAACAACAACAACAACACAAAACTACTAATGCACTAATAGTTGTGGCAGTAGCAGTAGTTGTTGCAGCAGCAGATTTGTCCTTTTTTCATTTGAAAAAAGGTTGTACTTGGCAAGTGTCAAAGATTATCGCATTCATTGCATTGGCTTCCAGCCAGACAGGAATGTCAGTTAGTCTAGTACAGTATAGTCTCGTCTGCACCGGTCGAGTCTGACTATACTACCAAATGAACTCAACCAAACAGGAATGATGGAAACAAAAACAAAAAAGAAACGGGCAGACACCTAAACTGCAACAAAAAACTTAATAAAAAAAATAAAGTGAGCTAAACTCTGCTAATGCTGTAAACAAAAATAAGGAATAAAAACTAAATACAGAGGTTTTCAAGTTCAAGTGTATATTACAAATAAAAACTTTTCATATTTGTTTAAATATGCGTCCCACGTTGTAGAAAATGAGAAATAAAAAGGTTATTTTTTGAAATTGTAAGAAATTATGTTCTCCACGTTGTGATGTAAATTCTTTGAAGCCCAAATATGACTGAGTATTGTTAACCATATTGAAGTGTTAAAAGTATTGAAGTTGCCATAGTGTAGTAGGTAGCGTGTTGCTACCGACGTTAACTCGTTAAACTACAAGTCGCCGACCTACAGTTTTATACTCTTGTATAAAATTAACGCACACACATGAGTGGTGTGAGAAGCTAGGCAGTAATCCTGACTGAATCTTGACTGCCAGTGCTCCAAAAATATTAAATTGACGACATTTACTTATAAAGGAAAGATCTCTTACAGGAATGGAAGTTCCACATAAGAATAGTCAGTCTAACAAACGAACTTTGTCGGTAAGTAAATATCATATGTCGTAGCAGACAATTTTAAAAATGCGTTTATAGCTTCTAATATTACCATAGAAATAACAAAGGCAAGTGCCATTACTCTGAGGATGAATGGCATAGTGTTGGAACTAAGACAATGTGTTATGGGAAGGAGGAAAGAGGGAGCAGTATTTATGGATTTTCATTAACAAGTCTCCTTATTTTTCTCAAGCAATATCCGTAATAGTCGCGATAGAACAGTAAAATGTAAACCACATCGGGATTAACGAGCTACTACGGCCTCTGCATTAAACGGTGGAGAAGCCCCAACTAGGTGTTAAGGGCTAGCCCATACATGATGGTTGTAATCAATTCTCGGTCAGCTATAAATGGTATAAATGGTAAATAGATCAGATGAAGTGAAGTATTCATTGCAGCGTTTTAAAAAACCAAAAAATGTGTCAGTCCTGAATACGCTGTTCCTGTTCACATTGAATTTTCATGCCCATAACGTCAAGATTTTCTGGCTCCCTAATATTTACACCACACATGGGTACAGATGATGCAATATTATTGCTGCTTAACATTGACTTTATTTATATGTTTTTGGTTTTAAAACCTTTCAATTTATTTATTTATTATTTCTGATGATTTCTTTACGATTTCAAAGAACGTCTTTGACGATGTTGAAGATTTTTTCTCAAATATTTGACGATTTGATGCTTCAATTATCTGGCAGCTATGGTTGTAATGGCCAATTAGATATGTATGTATGTATATAGTATTGTTAACTGACATAAAAGAAGCTTCGTCTTAGAAAACAATTTGGGAGAAAAACTTTTTGATTATTTTTCATTAAAAGCAAAGATTTGTCGAACTCACCAATTGAATATTAAAAGTTTTAATTAAGTTTGCTATGTAATGCTTTTATCTGTCCGGCCACACATCAAATTAAAGGATCGAACACACCTTTATGTGAGTTTAAAGAATATCAAAATACTTTTGATTTTTACTACCAGCCCTGCAGAAATCATATCGCTCCTTTATTTCAATATAGTCATATCTCAAAAAATTTTAAATTTGAAGTTACTTAAGCAAAACTGCTCTTTTAGACCTTCTGTACATGTTGAAAAAAAAAAATCAGAAGTCAGAGAACTTCAATCGCATTTTGCCAAATTCAAGATTTTTTGAGATATGACTATGTTGCAATAAAGGAGCGATATGTTCTCCGCTCTTCACAAAAACTAGAAAATTAAAATTCTGTGTGCGTTAATTTTAAACATTTGTGTCGAAATACGAAACTGAAAGTCGGTTTTGAAGCATGAATTGAGACCACATACATATTAGAGAACTGTTTAGAGGGGAATGGTGAAACAAATATTTGGCCAATTCACACAAGCCGTTGTATCATTGTATTGAATGTATTGTTGGACGATAATGTGAACATCGCTTAATGTGAACATTTTTTTGCTTCATTGATTACACTAAAAGATGAAAAAAGTAAAAAGCCCTATAATTTGAACTGACTTTTTTTTTGTTCTTAATTTTAATTTAATGTAACCGATAGAACAATTAAATATGTCGACGAACTTGAGTAATTTCATTACTATTACATGGTAAGAAGTTTGAATGAAAAGTAAGAAAAGCCCACATCACTTTCACCAGCCTGAACGCAATCTGTCGTTAAATGAATTATCGACAGAATAAAAACCAATATCGATAATACATCAGCCAAGTGTATTTTATTTTATGAATTCGAAACATGGTTAACGTTGCTACAAAAAACTTAAAGTCAATTCCTTCGAGACTAACTGAAAAGGACGGGATTAGCTAATAAAGAAGGTACAAGTACAACTTGTCCGTTCATATGTACTAAGAACTCTATGACTAAATTAACCGTAGTACCTGGGGGTAGAATCCGAAAGACTTCATAAGAATTAAAGGTACATGGACCATTAAAAGGAAGAGAACCAAAAATACACAAATTTTTAGCTCCAAAACGAAGATTCTTGTAAATCGATCATATTTCCGAGAGCATGGATTAAAGTTATTTTTTAAACAGCTCTAAAATAAAATTGAACTCATGGTAGTAAATAAAACAATATTCAAAAAACTTATACTACGAAGACCCTGTATTTGACATTCCAACAGGGGTTATAGAATGAGGGGTGTTGGCAGCAATAACTGTTGGCACCGTTTACATACTGCGCCATTTTTTGTTGATCTATTTTGCTGACACTTAGAGATTCGTTGGAGTTTATGAGGTGTTCAAGGACAGTTTATGATTTCATTTTTTTTTTCCTCAGAAGGCAGCCTTAAAAAATTATTTTCTCTTGTTTTTTTTTTTTGTTTTCTTTTTTTACATTTTTGTTTGGCATTATGTCCGCCGTTGCACAGTAATAAAGGAAACTAACAATTTGCAACAACCTGTGAGCATTATTACTCCATTTAAGTCTACTTGAGTACTTATGCCACTGTTGCACGTTTGCCTTTTTGTTTTATGACCAGCAGTTTTAATAAACTTCTTCTAATTTTTGAAATAGAAAAATATTAAAAGAAAAAATAAAAAGAATTCCTTTGATTGAAAAATATTTGTAGTTTCTTTTTCAGTTTTTATAAACTCGGTCAAATAGCAAAAACTTAGAACATAAATGGCTTTTCTTTTAGGCTATTTTTTTGGTAAAATTTAAAAAGTTGGAAAGGAATCAGTTAGAAGAAAATATAAAATTCTATTGTTACATCTTGTTGTCAAATTTAATAATTTTAAAAATTTAGTAAAAAAGGTATTGATTTCTAGCTATATTAGTTAGATCATTCACCTCATACTTTGCAACCACTTCCTGGTAGCTAAGTACCTAAATAATGTGTTACACCTTTAACTTCATATCTATTGATTCTAATTGCCATCTGGTTGTCAGCAAAAATCTAAATCCCAGGCATCCCATGGCCCTGCATATGCTTAACCTAGTTGTGCATATACTACACCTGAAAACCCGCATATTGGTTACCTAGAAGAAAGTGATTTTTGGTTCTAAAATGTAAATCCCTAGCTCAGTTATAATTTCCAACATCTTCCGCTCAACGTCTAGTCTCCACGGATAATTGTGTCAGGATTTCATTTGACCACTATGCTACAAAAGTGAAGAAGTAAGTCGTATCCGAAATCTCAGCATTATATGTATGCATGTTGTTCTAGATTCTGAAATATGTACTGATGATAGGTTTTATGCACTGGACCAATAAACTTTTTCTAGAAAATATGGCAACATAGTTTGCTGAAGCATAATGCAACTGTGTACATATATATTCTTCGATCATATGTGAATTTCTTTGTTCTTAGTTTTAAATTTTTTAAGGCTGGTGCACCGACAGGTTTTTGAAACATTTATGATTCGCACAAATGTACTCAGGTTGTCGTATTTACCACCTTAATATTCCATCGTTTACATCATTAACACCGCATTCCTAATCATAATCCTTACCATTTCTTCTGATTGTCAAAAATACTTTATAAATAAATAAAATTCTACATAAGATATGATTAATCCATAGAACAGTCAAGTCTATAAAAGTTTACCAAATAGATCATAAGGATGGATAAAATATGATAAAAGTCATGCAGAATTACGACTAAATGACATCGTCGTGGAGTTTCTTGTTGGCTCATCTAGCGAAGCGAAAACGAAGCCAAGATCATCGGCTTTAACTTTTGAATCAATTAAACTTTGGAAGGCGTCATACCAATATGTTTTCGCAAAATTCGACGTAAACTTGAAACGATTACGAGATGATGTTGATGGATTTTCACGCACACTCTCAGCCACAGCTTTGTTGTTTTCGGGTGTACGCACTGTACGTCTTGACACATCAAGAATTAAACCATTTTCACGAACTTAATCAATAACGTTGAGTAACGGGTGCCCAAAAGTGCGTTGGCCCTTCTCTGTGATCAAATTTTGTACAACATTTTCGTGGAATTTGCGACTAGTTGTCTTTGTTTTGGAAATATATTTCCAATAAATCCCAAAGTTGCTCAAGAGTGAATCGATTCATTGCGTTCAATGAATATAATACACTGAATTTTGAGACAGAATGGAATGACATACGTATTCCCAGATTCGAAATAACCGATGGTTGAAATTTAAACCGATATATGGCGCACCCGCTATTTATTTCAATAGTATGTTGTTTTATGGGAGTAGGTTCTAATTAGCTACGAGATTTTTATAAAAAATATCAGCATTAATTGTGCACCATTATCACTTTAGATTTTTACAGATTTCTTTGACAAGATCTGGAGACAAAATATTTGTATTATAAACATTGAGATTATTCTTTGTAGTTTAAGGCATTAACATTATTTGAAAATATTTTCCAATTCTGTTTAAAATTCTGTATATACTCCTAATATTTTTAGAATTTTTGTATTGTTTTTAACGAACATGTTTTAATAATATTATTACGAAAACGGAAACGGTGTAACATGGTTTAACATTAAAAAGAGCAAAAGTTACACAAACGAATACAACGAACTTGTTACAAGCAAACTAAAAACCATGAGTATGAAAGAAAGCGAAAATGGAACAACAAAGAATACAACTAAAATACGGAAACAACAATGAAACTACGAGAGTTCTCGAGAATGCGAAACACGATAAGTGTACTTCGTCTGACTGCTTTAAAAAAGCAAGGCAAAGCAGACGACGAGCAGTAAGAATTCAACCAGTCTTGTGTGAAGAGGCGTTGCATGTGAAGAAAACAATCGTGGTTTGAAGATCGCCGTTGAAAACATCTGCGTTGTAAGCAAAGAAGAATTGCGAACTAAACAAATTGCTGTTGTATCATCAAGTTGTGAAAAGTGGCATATAAAATAGTACGAACGATAAAGCATTTATTTAAAACATAAACTCATATTTGTTTTTATTTTGTTTGAAATCAACGAACTAATATTTTAAACGTTTTTAAATAGTTAGAAACGTAACAAAATTTCAACCCCTCCCATAACATCTTGATATTAAACTGTCACAATGAACTGTCATCGTAATTAACATTCGTGTTACTCATCTAAAGAAAAAAAAATTTGAAATAAGAAAAAAGGAAAAACTGAATATATTTTAGGACTACGACAGTTATGTACGCACGTTGGCTTAGTAACTCTTGCCAATAAATTATGATGACAATTGTGACTTGTAATTATTTCACTTGGATTCCGCAGTCTTCAACCAAAAAAAGTGCTCGCTAAGGGAGAGAGTGAGAAATGAATATCCTTAAGTTAAATGTAAATAAAAATATTATAAATCCACAAGTAAACAATCCGAATAGAATAGGAATTAACAATAGACTGATAGATAGAAAAAGAAAATAAATGGCAACAGAATCTTTCTGTTAAAAACAATTAAATGAAACCCTTTCAGCAAATCATAGATACGCGTGTATACACTGCACGTGACTAAAACAAATACGAACAATGTAATATGCTCCGGTGGAATATTCATAGACAGAGAGAGAGAGAGAGAGATTTTGAATAAATCAGTGATTGTGATGATCCAGCCGTATGGTGCGGTGTATAAGTGGGAAAAATCATACGAATACAGTATATCGCATTGCCTTTCCTGCTTAATCGAGCGAAATTCCATTTGTAAATAACCGCGTGCAAACGTAATAAAAAAACCACCAACAACAGAAGAAACAGTAACAAATGCAAAATAAAGTAGGAGAGGGGTGGGTGTAAAAGAAAATTGTGCAACGTACTAATATAGAGATTGGATTTCCACATACTAGCCAGTTTCGTTTAGCTTTGAATGTAACTTTAAGTGTGTAGGTGAACTTATACGAGAACGAATGAAATGCAAATAAAACCCGGAAGCAACACCATTCTTCACATCCTTTTTAGCTTGGCTTACGAATACGACCATACCTACAGCTTTTGAATTTTTTCCCACGTATTTTTAGATCACGTATCCCATCCATTTTCATGTATTTTTTTCCTCTGCTATTGTTCAGTTTTTGTTTATTTTTGAACTACTTTCTTCCATAAATACATACAAAACCAATAACAAGAATTAAGAAGGAGCACAGCGGAAACATTTTCTTTCGTAATTTTGTCCTATTGAAACCACATATCACGATGTCCAAATCATCCAATTCAGGCTTAAAGAAACTGGTAATTACCAACGATAGAATTCGATGAAAATTATGGCCAACTGCTCCAGAGCTCCTGAGTCAGTTGATTTATGTATGGGTGTACGGCCCATAGAACTCTAGAGTAAATAAAATTGCCATGAAAAACTTCTCAAAAATCTGTCTTTCGGAACTGTAGGTCCCATCACTCATGTAAAAAATTAATGCACACAACATAAGTGGTATGAGAAGCTAAGCCGTCATGCTGACTGAAGTCACGACGTAAAATTCCCCAAGTTGTTGTCTTCGCAAGTCCAAGTTTATTTGAAGGATGCGAAATCAGCAGCACAGGACTCTCTCTTACGGTGATTAATCTTCGCCAGGTCTTGGGTGTTGTTAATGTATGTACGAGAGTGATATGATCTGTTTCTATTATTATTTTTCCCAAACCACTATTTAAAAACAAATTAATTTCATTCTTTCTTTGGTTTTTTCATTTAAAATGTGTGAAAAACTTTCTCCTTGCTCGTACATTCGAGTTTAATTGGGTTTTGTTCGTTCTTCCTGCCATAAATACTTTATAAATGTTGAATTTTGTTGTTTTTTTATTTTTTTTTGAAACGAATAGTTTCCCAGAAGTAGTGTCGTAGTTTGCAATACAGAACGTTGCAGCCAGCGTTGCCGTTTTGGTTATTTTTAACCAAATTTGGTTATTTTGTTTTCTAATGTGTAAATGTGTATTTTTTCTTCATTTATTCTTATATTTTTTATTTTTTTATTCTCGTTAATACAACAATCACTTTTTTAATATTATTTGAAAATTTCCATTACAAGCTTTCCAATCGTTAGCAAAGCGTTTTATATTTTTAAGTATTTTTACTACGTTCAATTGAAATTTTAAGAAAAATTTTAATACAAATAAATAAAAACCTTAATTTATTATTTCGATGGCTAAATATAAAAAAAGGCCTAACTCGATTTTTTGTTACTTTCAGGAGAAGCGAAAACCTTAATAAATTCTGTAAAACTGTAGATACAACAAAAATTTTAATACGGTTTTAATAAGATAGGCCTATATTTCGTTGATATCTTTGATGAGAAAAATTAAGTTAGGCCTTTTTAATCTGCGTTGAAAGTAATATATATGATAATAATTTAGGTTTAAATAATTAACGGTAATAATTCATGAAATTAAGAAGACTAGGTCAAAAGTTAGTTATAAAAAATTAGTTCTTATATCTTTATAAGACTTTTCTTATATCTTTAATCGCCGACTTTTATCTATATGAGAGAAATTCGTAATCGTCAGTTATGCCTGATTTACAGTATATTGGTCCTGATGGGTCATAAGCCAGGGCTTTTAACATATTAACAGTAATTAATAGTTTTCTAAGAGGCTTAAGTGATCGTTCTTTATTTGATATGCCAAAATATTGAAGGACTTTCTTGCAAAATTTTTCCTTGTTCGGATACTATCAGCATTATCCGAATCAGAGTCAGAATTTCCGTTCGCATTCATAATTTTTATTGCATTATTAAACTTTTTAATGTTAAAACTTTTTCCTCTTAAACAATATTTTTCACAAAAAAACAAAGTCAACTGATCGGAATAACGTTTTTCCTATTTGTCAGAAACAGGAACTCGAACTTTTGAGAACTCGACCCGGCGCAAAAATTTGTTAAGTAACTTTTTCCGCTAAAGGGAATTTATTATTTGGGAAATATAAACTCACAACTTCAGTTGCGATTATAATTTTAGAACGAAATAAAAAATTAGTTAGGACTTTATCTTTCAAAAATTCATTGCCATGAATTAGGCTATTTTTTAAATCGTTATAAATTTGATATTTGCAATTAAAAACTGAATTAGGCCTTTTCATATTAAGCCTCCAATTTGTAGTTTAACTACACAGAAAAAAAATAAAATTTTTGTATTAGACCTTAAATTTGTCAAAACACAAATGCATTTACATATATAAAAAAAAATTTGGTTATTTTTTTGCGAATTTGGTTATTTTTATTCTAATTTTGGTTATAAAATTTTTTTGATCGTGGCAACGCTGGTTGCAGCAACAAACAAATTTATTAACTTGCAAAATTCGGCACTCAGACGCCTATGATTTTTTTCAATTCCTTCTTCGTTCTCTTATAAATTGTTTGTTTGTTTCGTTCGTTCGTTTTATAGATATCATTCTGTGAAACACAATTACATACAGTTAGCGATAAAATTTATTAAACAGCTCATATTGAGACTCTTAAGTTTATTTAATAAAAAGTTGATAAAATTGAAAGAAACATTAACATTAATTAAATAAGAATTGATGGGAAAAAAGTATTTGTGCATAATAATGTGTACGAATACATTTGGCACTAACTACATGCGTGTGCAACCACATGAATGGTTTTATAGAAGATCATAAATTATATCGATATTAACCCATTGATTGCTTTGGCGCACTTTCTCATCGAAAATATTTATGAGAGAGAGAAAATAAAGGATGCAAATCAACCCGCATACACACAAAAACACCATCTAACAGATACAATTTTAAAGTTTATAAAGCCAAGGCATTTTTATGTATTTGTTTAAGGTGTTCGCATATAGATTTTATGTTTCTGAACAAATTATTTCGTTTTTTGCCATAAATTTTAAGAAATTTTTCATTTATGTACGACAAAAATGTATTGCCATCCTTGAAAGGTTTTTATTATTTGCTACATTTTAATGTTTCCTATTGCTGCCTTTCCAGGGTGGATTTTTAGGCAACAACATTGTTGTTCTCAGTGCAGATCTCCTGTTGTATTTATAAAAATTTATTATTGCACTTTCGTTTTTATGTGTGAATACGGATGATATGACTTTGATTAAAATGTTATGTATTCCAGTGTCGCTGGCTCTGCTTTTATTTTCCATAATGAAAATATACAGGCAGACAGATACTCGTAAGTCTCTTTGCATATACTCGTATTTCTTAAATTGCAGACTATGACATTCAGTAATATTATCGGCAGGTTGTATTATACAGTTGACTGAAAAACAATCTACAGATTTAAATGCAGGGCAAAAATATTTGCATAAAATGAAATGTGTTCCGTACGATGATACACAATATTTGCGAAAAGCTAAAATAAAAAGTAAACCTCTAGTAATAGCGATTTATAAAATTTTAATAATTTTATATCGGATCATTCATTAAGCATTTAAAGATAAGAAATCTTTAAAGTGAAATAAAACAAAATGTGTTTAGCATACATCGACAGGTTTTTTAATCGCTTGAACTTCAAATGTCAGTCGAAGTTTCTCTTGCTCATATATTGGGCTGAATTTGATCGTTCGAATGGGTAACATTGGCTTTGATAACCTCTATGGCTTCAAACATACCTGCGGCTTAAGAATACAGCGTCAACTAATTTGTCCGAAGATGGTCACACCAACAAAATTCAAAAGTCTCTGTTGAAAGACCTTATAGTGTAAACACATAAGAGGTGGTCTGGTATATTAAAATGATTCACTGCAAACGTAAGAAATTGAGGTGCAAATCCTGGACAACTAAATTGAATTTAAAAAGCCTCTAACATTCTCCAAATAAATTACTAAAAACCTTCGAACCCTGTTCTCCCTGAAAATTAGATTAGAAAATGTTTTTAAATACGATGTCAAGTATTGAGTGGCAAACCAACTTAGTGACCAACCGACGTTATTAACTCTAATGTTATCAAAAATATTTCCAGAGACTGGGTACAAATTAAGTCTTTACTGAGATTTGTCTTAGGCATAGTTTTCATTTAGGTTGTCTAGATTACTGTTGCTGCGACTCAAACTCTTTCTAATGAGGTAATTGGCTAAATTAAAAAAGACAAGTAAAAGCTGTTATACAAATTATTTACTGTTGATAAAATATGATGATGTAAATATCTCCAGCCTTAATAACGGTCTGTAAAAGTTGCTGATCATGCCTAAAATAATTGAATGTTTTCTATACAGTTGAAAAGGTTGTTTACTGAAAAACAAGTGACATGAGGTAATGGCAACAGAAATATAAAGGTTTTGAGGAATGCAAGAAAAAAAAGGAGGAAAACTCCTCCTTTGTGGAAATTCATCGATGGTTGGGCAAGAAGTGATGTTAAGAAAGGTAATGATTTGTTCAATCCTTGAAAACTGTATTCGTTCTAATGTTCACTGGGTGGGCTACCCTTAGTTCGCTTAGGCTCGAGAAGTCGAGAGATTAAAATAACTATTGCCCATATTAATTCAAAGAAAGATTTTGAAATTGATAAATTAGTAGCAACCTACAGCTGTCCGGTTTTTTTCTTTTTAATAAAAAGTTAGTATTATTATATTTCCCTAGATATGAAAAGATTGCTTTGGTTAAAGTGATTTCCAAACCTGAAAATAATCACATTTAAGCAAAGTCCTACAGACCTATAACATTATACGACTTCCTTTATGAGACGTAAACCCAAGGCATTCACATCTAACCTTAATCTGCTATCAGCTTAAATATTTGAATTAAAATATCCCCTAACTATGACGTTTAAATATCTCACAGAGTGAGATGATATAGTTTCTATTAGGGACACTAAGTCTATATTCTGATTAGGTATTTCAACTATAGTAGAGATGCCAAACATGAATTCCCGATTCCCGGAATTTTCGGGATTTAAAAAACTCGAAACCCGGGATTTTTTAATTTTAAATCCCGGGATTTTCGGGATTTGATAATCCCGTTTTCGTTCTATTTATTTTGTCATACTAATATTTTTTATGTTCTTTTCTAATGTAGACTAACAAATATTAATATATTGTTACGTTTTTACATTTTAAAAACGTTAAAAAAATGAGTTCGTAGATTGCAAATAAAATATAAATAAATTTGTGTTTAATTTTAAATCAATTCTTTATTATCTGCACAACTTTTGTGCCACTGTTCGAACTTATTCCACGTATACAACGATAATTTTCGCAATATGTGTTTGTTCGTGATAATTCTCTGCTTACAACTTTTTGTAAGCAACAACACTTGTTAGTTATTCTTCGCTCACAACCTTTTTGTAAGCACAACACTAACATCTGTTTCCTTCAGGCAAAACTTGTCTCCACACAAGTCTAACCGAATTATAGCTCGATCTCGTGTCTTCACACAATCGATTGATTTATCACTTCAACCAACTTAATGTCGTTATACACGACTAACTTAATTCAAACTCACACACGACTGATTCAACTCAAACTCTGAATTCTGAATCCTCCTTGCTCGCTTTGTCTTGCTTTTTATATCACTGGATCATTAGTGTGATGAATGCCCCCGAAGGATGATGACTGCCTTCGGGAACATTCTAAAAATATAAACAACTTCTTTTCATTTTTGTTGTTTCTTTTTTACATTCGTCCAGGCAGATTATTTGTTATTGGTTTCTTTGTCTATCCGCTATTTTATACTGAGCATTGTTGTTGCTTGTTTACTTCTTTGTTTTCTTCATTTTGTTGTTGGTTATTTACGGCATTTATCCCTTATTCTTGTTTATTCATCGATCTTGTAAACAAGCGCTTTATTTTTGTTGCTATATTTTTTTTACTTATGTATTGATCAAGTATATAGTGTTGTTTTTTGGAGCTTTTGTTTATTATTTTAACAACACCATTTCCACTTTCGTAACAATATGTATTTGCTTTATATTTTACATTATTTATTTTTATGATTTATGAATTTTTAATTTTAATTGAAAATTAATTTTTGTTAATTCTAATGTACCCTGATAAATATTGTTAATATTACATTATTTGTCTTTATTTTTTACATAATATTTATGTAGGTCCCCAAATATAATTTATGAAATTACTTATAAATAACTAATTTTTGTTAATAAAAGTGAAATATGTTATTTGTTTTAAGAATTTTTCACTTAAAAAACTTTTAAATAAACATTATATAAGAAAAAAAATCCGTTTTTGTGTTAAAAGTGAGAAATTTCAGAAATTTTTGTTCGGGATTCAGAATTCCCGAAAATTTTTTGAAAAATCCCGAATCCCGGAATTTTTAAAAACCATTCCCGATAGGCAAATCTAAACTATAGATAATGATGCTGTGGTTACTCTTGTCTTTCTACATTTTTACTCATAGTTTTTAAAAAATGTATGTCGTTATTCAGCTTAAGTGTACTATTGGCCTTATGGAAATGAATTAAAAATTTTGAGGAATATAAGATATCCATTCATTTAAGTATTAAGGTTCAGAGCATTAATGTGACAAATATGTATCAAGACCTGCGGTTTGTCTGCACAAAATACGCGGGATCAGAAAATAGTATAGATTTGTTTCGAACTCGTATTTTTAAATATGGAAAGATACCACTGTTACCAAAAGCAAATATGAACAGTGCTCAATATGTATTACTGTATTCCGCGAAAATAAATAATTTCCCGCTTAGTAGGACTGAAATTTATGCAATCTTGATTTTTGCTTTAAAATCTACTAAAACTATTTCGATATATGCATTCCGCATTGTGACAACTTTCTTTTCAAAATTGATTACTGGATTTCACGAGCCATTATTGCCTTACGGCAGATTTATTGGAAAAAACAATAACAAATTGGACAGCCCAATGGAATCTAAAACAATTGATTCCTGTAGAAAACTCACAATCCAGAAATATTCGTCTTTCCTAGATTTTACGGTTTTTTTTGCTACTAATCTGACCTAGTGCAAGTCTCGAAAGTGTCAATGAGCTGATTCTCTTTCTGATAAATGCCAATACTGTGGATCGATCTTCTTCTGGTTTCTAAATAATGCTGATGCCCAGCAAATTCAATCTTTGTTCATTAGACCCCGTTGTTGGAAATCATAAGCACTCTTCGATCAATCGGAATTCCATCGAATACGAAGTGAGTATTGTCATTGAGACAAATAGAATTACATCAGATTGAATGACACGCGACTATTCGTGCCTCAAGCATTTATGAAATTACTTACATCCGGGGAAAGCTGTCTCTATTAAATTATTGATGGTGTGGGAGACATCCTTTAATAAACATGTTTCAAGTATTTCTGCTAATAAAATCACATTAAAATTGAAAGCAATAATTATTATTAAGCAATCAGTCATGCTATTCAAATCAATAATTTTTTATATTTTATTGTCACAATTTTAAAAATTATATATTTTTAGTGGTCATCATAGGCATCGGTTTCCTAAGAATTTATTATTTAGTCCTGCATGAGAAAGAATGTATTACTATGTGTTCCATAATTACAGAAATTATTTTTGTAGTTCATAATCAGCTTATGTGCGATAAATTTATCACTCATGTGACCAATAAATTTCAATATTATGTCGAACGTATCGCGAATCAATTGATTGTTGAAGCATTGAATCATAATCAATAAGCGCTCTGCCATTGAAAACATATGCATTTTAGATGTGGCTATTATGAATACAAGCGCATACTGTGTATATGTATGTATACAGGTATCCCTAGTATAAAGTGGTGGTTACGTTCCAGGAAAATTCCGCGTTATAGAATACTTAGCTTTCATATAAATTTATCGGTTATGTTCCAATACTTTTTTCTAAATAAAATAGGTACTAAATGTATGATGTATGTACGTTTACAACTCAAAATCAATATTCATACTTTATTTACAAAATAAATTAGAAACATAAGGAAAAAACACAATCGGACATCGTGTTACGTCGATATTGTGAGCGTATAACGTCATCAGAAGAAATTTAATCGGAAAAATTTTCGTCATTTGATAAAAAACCTTTTGTTGGACGTTCTTCCAGTGTTTGTGCGATTGTGAAATCAGTTATTAGCCTTTGTTTGCTTCTTTTTCTAACAGTTTTTCAATTTCGTAATAAGGCGCTAGTAATAAGGTGCGTTATACAAGTCAAAATTTCGCGTTGTAATGAAACTGTTTTTTTTTTTCTAAATCGCGTTATATCGAAAACACATTGTAGAAGTACCGCGTTATATGAGGTATACCAGTATATACATACATATAGTTGTAAGCACATACATACAATATGTTTGTAAAAACAGTTGATCGATACTAAATTTGTGTTATTATTACTGCGGTGGACACATGAACAGCTTATATTTTAATGAATGAATTTTCCACATGTGCCTTCATTTAGTTCACGGTAGGTAGAGGATTGAAATTTTCTACAGTATTGTAGAATATAGTTTTGAATTTTCTGGATTCAGGATTTCTGGAAAAGAAACTTTTTAAAATTTATTTTTACTTTTACATTTTATGTAATTAAAAATTACAAAAATTACATACTTTTGTAATATTGATAAAACAGATAAAATACAAATCACATTACATCGGCGATCCAAAAGCTTACTCATGGTATAGTTAAATATAAAAGAAATTGTTGGTAGACGGATTTAAAAAATAATATTTCTGGTAAAGTTAATTGTAAAAGCAAATACAATAGAACAATACATTACATTTGGGCAACAGTTGTCTACGTTCGAAAAAGTTTGCAAAATTCGGTTTACCTTTTATTTTTTATATTAATTTACACTAGGAAAGACTGTCCCGCAGATTGCTGAAAATAGTTTGTAACTAGAAAAATAGTTGCGCAATCGTTAGCCCGTTTTCGATCTCATAACTTTCCGCTTTATTTATTTATCAAAATATACAGTAGCGAGCACAAAAAATGCAACACTGTGCTATATGATCTTTAATAAGATCTGTTTCAAAATAACGGTAACTAATTTATCTATTTTCTTTTGATGTTAATTCTTTCAATTATAAGTTTTCAAAGTAACCACAGTTTATTCCAAATTCTGCTTTAAAAAGTTAAATATTTTTGAATTAGTGAAAAAAGTGCAAATTTTTAGCGAGCAAAAAAATGCAACATAATAAAAAAATAGTTAAAGTAAATTATTTATTTAATTATAATTGAAAATTTCTTAAATAAGTTATACAACATGTGTTTTGTAATAGAAAATCCATGCGTGAAGTTGGACACCTCTTTGGTGTAAATCAATAAACCGCATGTCGGATTAAATCTCGATTTTCCTTGAGAAATAGTGTGGAAAGGAAACCAGGTAGTGGTAATCTTCGAAAAACTACCTCTCGCCAAGACCGCCAGATGATTGCACTGGTTAAAAAAGATCCACGAAAGACCGCAGTGGACGTTGCTAATTTCGCTAATGAGCAAATGGGAGTCGTATAGGTTCGCCGTAGGTTGAAAGACGCTAATTTGCATGCGAGACGACCCGCAAAGAAACCTCTCATCAGTGCAATCAATAAAAAGAAGCGCCTGGAATTTGCAAAACGTTACAAGGATTGGTCAAATGAACAATGGGCTAAAGTCTTGCGGAGCGATGAAAGCAAATATAATTTGTTTGACTCCGATGGGATAAATTTTGTTCGAAGACCGCCTGGACAGAGATATTCTCCAAGATATCAACTTCCAACCGTAAAACATGGCGGTGGATCAATAATGGTGTGGGATAAGGAACGATATGTTTAAAAAAAATTATTGATTTTACGTCACGTATTTACAGGTGCGTTTTCCCATGATGGGGTAGGTCCCTTAACTCAAATCGAAGGAAAAATGGACGCCAAGAAGTGCTATGAAATCCTTGGAGAACACATGCTTCCTCATCTGCGGGAAAAAATGCCTCCTGGTAGCATATTCCAACAGGATAACGATCCAAAGCACTCAAGACGCTTAGCTCGAAACTTTTTAAGCCACAATGATGTCAATGTTTTGGATTGGCCATTACAGTCTCCCGATCTAAACCCATAGAAAATCTATGGGAGCTATTAGATCGGGAAGTTAAGAGGAAACATCCGTCAAATAATAGGAAATTAGAAGAAATTTTGAAAAGTGAATGGGAGAAAATATCCATTAACACATTAATAGGTTTAGTCGACTCTATGCCTTCTAGGTTGCAAGAAGTCATAAAAAATAAGGGCTACGCCACTAAATATTAATTTTAAGATTTTTTTTGTAAGAATTACTATTTAATTTAAATAAACGCATTAAAATTTATGCTGTTGCATTTTTATTGCTCCCATGAAATTCGCACTCTTTTTAATAAATGACAAAATAATCTATCATTAATTAAAAATATTTACATAATGTTATTGATAATAGGTATCTATAACTGTAGGGATTAATAACCCAAAGAAATATTTTGAACTGGTCACCATTCTTTTAAAATTATCGCACTTAAAGATAATTTTACCCAACGTTGCATTTTTTGTGCTCGCTACTGTATATTCTTCCTCTAATTAATAAAGAGGTTGACGAATATATTCCGTCTTAAACACAATGCTCTTTAACAGAACTTTAGTCCATTCAGTCTTGGTAATTACTTAACCTTCATGCGAAAAAATTGTTTCATAATTTCAATAAGAAAATTATTCAGCATAATTTCCTAGTCGGTAGCATTCCATTGTTTTCTCTTGAAGATTTTTTTTTCTTTTTTTATTCAATTTAATTCTAATTTGCACACGTACTTATAGGCTAAGAACCAAATACTTGAGAAAAAATCGTCAAAATCGTTAAAGACGTTCATTGAAATCGTAAAAAAAATCGTCAAAATGAAAGTAAATAAATTGAAATGTTTTTAAAAACAAAAACGTTCAAAGTCAATGTTAAACAGCAATAATTTTTCATCATCTATAGCCGTGTGTAGTGTGAATATTAGGGAGGGGTCAAGATCTGTTGACGCTATGGGCATGAAAATTCAGTGTGATCTAACGAGCATTACACATTTTTCAGTGTATTGGTTTCTTAAGACGGTGCAATAAATACTTGACTTTAACCGATCTACTCCATTTATAACCGACCGAAAGTGTCGTTATAATTATGATTCGTTGGAGTATCGTTACAATATGATTTGCGTTTCACTGTTCTATGGCTACTACAACGGATACTGCTCGAGCGAAATAAGGGGACTTGTTTATGAAAATCATTCTTGGCCAGCACATCCGTATGTGGTCGATTGGCCAGTGCATCGCACACTGTATTACAAAGAACGTTTGTTAGACGGACTATTCGTCTGTTGAGCTCACTGCCTGCAGAGATTTTTCCTGTTACTTATGGTATAAAAATATTCAAACATGGTGTCAATAAACACTGCTCCCTCTTTCTACCTTCCTAATTCACTGGTACTCGAAAAAAACTTAAAAATAAAATACTTTACTCCTTATTATTACAAGCATAAATTTCCAACAGTGAGAACTGCAAAGCCAATACATACAAAGCTTAAATAGCTTAATTTTAAATTGCTAAAAATCGTCAAAATAAGGGCATTTCGTCAGAATGATATTTTTGGATCGCAAAATCGTCAAAATGACGATAAATCGTCAAATCTGGCAGCTATGCTCAGAATCATTCATGACATTAAAAAGGAAAAGGCAGAGTTTATAATAAAAATACATTTAACACAACACATTTATGATGGGTTATCTATTTCGTTGTTTCAAAAGTAAACGTAAATAAAACACATATAAAATATTTTTTTCATGATTTTTCTTTTTTAAGTGTAAAGTTTGTATGTTGACATTATGTGTGAAACAGTAAATCCTTTAAATGACCTCCACGCGACCACTTTTTGACACATATTAGTCGGTATCTCAGCCGGAACTTGACGAATCTTGGTTTTTAAGTGCTCAAGAGCTGAAGGTTTATCTGCATAAACACGGTCTTTCGCGTAGCCCCACAAAAAAGTCTAATGGTGTCAATTCGCGTGATCTTGGTGGCCAGTTGATATCGCCACGACGAGAAATTATACGGCCAGAATAAAACCATATTCGCTCGAGTTGTGTGGCGAGTGGCACCGTCTTGTTGAAACCACATATTCTCCAAGTCGTATTCTTCAATAGCAGGCAAAAAATGTAGGTTATCATATGACCATAATGCTGTGATAGTCGTTCCATTGTCGTTTTCGAAGAAGTAAGGTCCAATCACACCTGCGGACCCAAAAACGCACCAAACAGTGACTTTTTCTGGATGTAATGGCCTCTCTTCAATTACTTGAGGTTTCTCAGAACCCCAAATACGACAATTTTGTTTATTAACATACACACCGAGTGTGAAATGTGCTTCATCGCTGAAGATAAGTTTTTTCGAAAAATTGCCGATGCATGGTGTGCCAGAATCACCATTTTTGTAATAGAGTTTTATAATTTTCATGCGTTGTATTAAGCGATCTTTCCTCAATGCCAGATTTGGTTTCACAACATGTTTTGACAGATATCGAATTCCAGTCCCGTACTTTTGAAACCAGAAGTAGATAGCCCTTTATTTAGCGAGTTTTACATTTTAGTAATTACATATTTTAAAGGAAAAAAAAAACTATAATTAGTTTGCGTAAGAAGAGTTTCCATGTTCTGCACTTCAGTTTTGAATGTAGCAATTAGTAAACTATTCTTCAGAGGTATCGGTAAGTTCCTAAATTCGTGAGGATCAACGAACAGTATTCTCTACCTTGATAACTGTGGGAAATATCTGGCTATGAAAATATCGAGTGGGTCATCTGTCGAGTAAAATTTTTATCATCGGTTATTTCGTATCTGACAATACTTATGTCGTTCTATTCTGCCACAAAATTCTGTATATTATCACCACTAAACGTAATAAATCTTTTCGGGTGAAGCTAATTTTTATTTTGGTGAATCCGTATTTGTGGCTCAGTTAGCCTACCCCTAGCCTTACAGAAGCTTGGAAAATACGGACGGCGCATCCATTACGGTCAATGGAGACACCTGTAGCACCTTGATAACCGATTAATTTTTGTACCCGTTCATGGCATTGATGTAAACAATGTTCGGTTTCACCATCCTGTTGAACTTGAACAACATTACATATGAAGCCACAATCGATTTATTGTGCCAAACTTTTGATGGTCGTTTAACTAGGACTATTGATTTTAGATTTGAAGTCGCCGTAGTCAAGCAGATAGTGTGTTGGTTTATCAGACGTGAGACGCCCAGGTCAGACTTCTTCAGCAAAACGAAAAAGTAAAAAATATTTCTTCGGCGACTTGTTCTTATGTGATTTCTGGCAAGAGCTCTGAGAATAAATAAAATTGCTATGAAAAGTATCCCAGAAATCTATCGTTCGGAATCGACTTTAAAGTTTAGATAAAGCCACTTAGGCATAAAATTAACACATACAATATACATAAGTACGGGAAGCTAGGTCCTAATCCTGACTAAAGGGTTGTAATGTATGTACGAGTATGTATGAATTCCAATTAAAGTGAAGATCGATATATTTTTTAAAAAATAATTCAATTATTCTTATAATGATTGTATTATACGAAAAATAATGAGAAGTACAAAATAAAATTGGCGGATTAAAAGCAAATGTTTTTGTAATTTATTTATTTTGTATGATTAATATGACACTTGACCTGCGAACATATAAAATACATTCACATTTTGAATACAACTCCTTTATTCCCAGCAGTCGTTTAATATTATAATTCCTGCAAAATGATAATTTGATTGCGCCTGTAGCTCACATGAAAAAATTGTCATAAAAACATCTTTTTTGTCTTACCCATGACTGTTCAAATGTTCCTCTATAATCCGAAAAACCCAAGAACAAAAAACAAAGGAACAATGAAAACACTTCAACAAAACATGTATTTTTAATGTGGCTTTTGACACTTTGAAATCTTTAAAATGAAAGGAGCCTCTCAGGCGGACAAGTAATGCAAAGAACTGGGAAACATTCAGAGTGCCAGACGAAATTCCTTAAGTTTTATTTCATTACTTTTAAACTAAATGGGTGGCCAAAAATAAAGAGAAGAAACAAAAAGACCGAAAACTAAACAAAACAAATAATTTTGGGGGAAATAGTATTTGCCATCCAATAAAATACTTTCAAGGCACTTAATGATGATGAGACAATGCTGGCATCATCATCACCATCATCATCCAATCATTTAAACAACCAACATATGTGGAGGATGACAATAAAATTAAATTTGAATGTTTTGTCTTCTTAAGCCCATCAGATAGGATGTTGGATGAACAAAAAATATTTTGTTGTAATCAAATAAATTGAAACGGATCCTAACGAATTAAGTGCGTTGTAACATACATATTATACATGCATAATGGTCATTACAACCCTTCAGTAAGGATTACGACCTAGCTTCTTACACCACTTATGTTGTGTGCGTTAATTTTATACATGAAGTGGCGGAACCTACAGTTTAAAGAGAGGAGCTTTTCATGGCAATTTGATTTACTCTCAAAGATTTTGTCAGAAAACTGCTGAGGGGAAGTCGCTGAAGCAATATTTTCATATTTTCATATTTTGATGTCAGACCTGGGGTTTGAACTCGGGCCTTCAGTCTAATAAGCCAACACTGTACCTACTAGATTACGGCATTATAACATATTTTTGTATAATCACTCATCCTTCACCGTCATAAGCCAAATACATACTTGAAGCGACACAAATATTCAGGGTAAGGGTTTACAAAAGTAATTTATTTGATAATTAACTGGTACGTGTCCCTAATTTTTGGTAGAATTACAAAATTTATCTGCAGTCAATTTTTTGGTTTTGATAATTCCTGTTAATGCAATAAGTGAGGTTAGTACTATGATAATCCATCTAAATATAATAAAAGAGGAAGTGAATGAATGAAGTAATTTCAATGCAGACAGTGATTATTGCCGCCTTAATCGGTCTACTGTACAAGGAATTGGCAATACTATTGGATCTTTCATTAAACGCTTCCTATTTTTAAACCAAATTGTGTTACGTGTTAAATATATTATCATTTTAATACCCGACACGGCATCTCTAGGTGGAACACATACAAAATACACAAATTTCAATGACCCTTGCGCATAAATCAGGCTGAATTTGACCGATAGTATGGGTTATGTTGGCATTGAAGACCGCTACACTTTGTGGCTCTTTATATACACCTCAGATTTAAGAAAACTTAACAAAAAATGTTTACTGCTGACAAATTGCCCGATTCCTTATCAATTCCAAAGTGAGATGACCCGGAGTTCAGAATAATCAGTCTAGCATGAACTACATGGGAGTTCTCACCGTCTTGTTAACATGTAGTTGGTATCCAGATCATCCAATTCAAGCCAAAAGTTTGTAACCATTGTGCTAATGTGCTCGAAATTGAAACAATAATTTCTATGACATCCATTAGACACTCTTGAATTGTGCCAAATTCGCCAATCAAGAAATCGATGTAATTCCTCTTCTGTCTGTAAAGACGCTGCTTCCCTTATTATCCAGATTGGTGATTAGCTGTTGAGACCATAGGCATCGTTGTTTTACATTCGCTTCAGAGTCAAATATATGACCTACGAGTACTATTGCGAAGAACTAAGCCATGGTTTGATTAAAGCTTTTGGTCTTCTCTGTATTATGACTACCCGTACTTTGTCTATGGTGTCAAACAGTGACTAATTGTAGCAATCCTTCAAATTACTACTTTTCCAGCATCAGAATACTTCGGGTCTGGCTTTGAGCCATAAATATGACCGCAAACAACTACACTTGAAGATAATTCAGTTCAACCGGTTTTTATAGAAATACATATAATTGGTACTTTGAAGACAATACTTTGATTCAAATTTTTTATGTTATTGAATTCTTGGGAAAACATAAATTACTTCGTGTTAAGCATCTAAAATTTTTTATTTCTGGAACTTCATATTGTAAACTTATTAAACATTCTTATGTATCAGAAGATGAAAGTCATTCTATACAATTGTTGTGTTTGAAACAATTACCCTTGACGATAGTACTAGCACTGATTAGATAATTAGCACCAAAAAGTGTAAAATATTCAAATACTATTTGGAAAATAATCGAAGATTACAAAATTAATAAGTGAAGTTTTCTGTAAATTGCAAAAATGTCGTTATTACACAATAATTCCTACATAAAATTACTATCATAGAACAACAAATAAGTTTTCTTTCTCACAATACACTTCCTTTCTATTTCATTTCTTGTGTAACTTTTGAGCAAATTATTTACTTGAACTACTTCAACTATGTTCTCAGACAGAGGTCAAATAGCACTATGCGACGAAATAAAACTTGTTTTATTTAACAAAAACTGGTTTTTTGGACTTTATTGATTACACAAATTTATTGATTACACAAACATTTCGGAATGGATGTCCAAAGTTTATTAAAAAGGAGACGGATAGGTCTTTAAAACGATATGCATATGTTTGACTTAATATGCTATGAGATTTGATAAAGTAAACTTAACAAATACGAATTTTTTTCATATTTTTTCAAGCTGTTCCGTTCATAGTAGCAAATTTTAATTAAAAAATATGAAATAAGTGATGACATTCAGCAAGTGCATTATCTTGTGAAGAGATTGAAAACTTCGGTTGATCAAATCGGACAAAAATTACCGTAGTCATTATATCAAGAGTATAACTGTCGGGTTATATTTTTCATATACATACATATATATTTTTTCAAATGAATTTTTAGTTCAAAATTTTCAGAATTTTCGATGGATTTGGATTGTTTGTCGGAAAATGTGCACTTTCACGTTTGAGCGACTAGCAGAAGTTGGCCAAAGTTTGCGCAAAGAAAATAAATAATTTTTGCAAAAAACACAAATATTAGTTGACTTCTGGAAGTCGTGCAAACGTGATAGTGACACAATTGCAAAGTTTATTTCATAAGATGACATATATATATAATAGCATATGTATATTTTGCTCGATTTGATCAAATGAAGTATCTATCTCTTCACAACACAACAATAATAATACACTTTCAAAATTTCACCACTTGTTAAATGCTTTTTAATTAAATTTTGCAATTTAAAATGGCCAAACTTGAAAAAATAATACAAAAATAACACATTCCAAGTTTATCCAATCGTAACTCATAAGTAAGTTTCAACAAAATATTTATATACACCGTTTAAAAGGCTAATCTTACCCTTTCTGAAAAACTTTGGATTTTTAAAATAGGTTCAAACATACAGTGGCTCCATCGCATAATCGGACAAGCATTTGACTGCTATGTATAGGCTTAAAACTTAAAAGGAATATATTAAATATATGTTTTTTATTTGCTTTTATTTACACTCCATATTCCAGACTTTCAGATTAATAAAAAAAATTACAACATTTTTCATGATAACGGTAATTTTATAAAGAAAAAGTAAATTAACTCAATTTTTTGCGCTCAACGCATAATCGGACAAATAAGAGCACCATTGCTAAAAATGACAAAAAACAACAATTCATACTTTGTGGCATATCCTTTCTTCTCAAGAACGGCCTGTAAACGGTTTGGAAGTGATTTTGGCAATTTGTAACGTACCACAGGTTCTATGGAGCTTCACGCTTTCAGTAAGACCGCCTTAAGCTGATTCAAAGTTTTAAATTGTTGTCGGTATACTCTTCTAGCTAATTCTTCCCAAAGATGTTCAATTACATTGAGATCTGGCCTCTTTTCAGTGGTTTCTATAAGTTTGGGGAATTATGGATCATCCAAAGCTTTACCACACCCGAAATATGCTTGGGATGATTGTCCAGGTAGAAAGCAAAATCGTTCGCTATGCCTAAAAACTAAAAATATTTTCAAAAAACAGCAGTGGAAAAGATGTTTGCTTAAATACTATTCGTAATACATTGCACAAATATAACCTCCAAGCTAGAGTAGTCAGAAAAAAGCCATTTATTAGCCCTAAGAATAAAAACAATAGAATAAAATTTACTAAAAAGCATTTGGTTAAAATAGAAAATTTTTGTAATACGGTAATTTGGTGTAAAGATATCTTAGAATACATTTTTGCTGATAGTTTTAAGTCGTTACGAGGTCCTGTTCACTGACGAGAGCAAATTCAATTTGCATGCTTCAGACGGCAGGATGTTTCTGCTGCGTAAACCTAATGCAGAATTTAATCCTCAAATACAAAAGCTACTGTTAAGCATGGAGGAGGGTCTGTTATGGTTTGAGGCTATATGTCAGGGCAGGGGTGAGCAATTTGTATTTCATTGGTGGTAAAATAGACAAATTTGGCTACCTCAACATTTTGAAGGCAAATATAAAGCAAAATGCCGAGAAATTAGGTATAGCGAACGATTTTGCTTTTTACCAGGACAATCATCCCAACAATACTTCAGGTGTGGCAAAGCTTTGGTTGATCCATAATTGCCTCAAACTTATAGAAACCCCTGCACAGAGCCCAGATCTCAACCTAATTGAACATCTTTGGGAAGAATTAGCTAGAAGAGTATACCGACAACAATTTAACACTTTGAATCTGAAAGTCTGAAATATATAGTGTAAATATAAGCAAAAAAAAAAAAAAACATATATTTAATATATTCCTTTTAGGTTTTAAGCCCATACATATCAAACAAATGCTTGTCCGATTATGCGATGACGCCACTGTATGTATTTGGTAATCAATAATTTTGTGTGAAAAGATCAAAACAAAACAAAAGTTTGTAGAGTTCGACACATAAATAAAAAAAAAGGATTTTTGGGTTCTACTCAACTTAATGAATAACAGACTATGTAATTAATCGGGTTGTATTTTCAGAGTCGCACCGTGTAGTTATGTTTCACATTTCACCAGAGATTACTCGATTAGATTATAAAATCTGAAAGTTGTAAAAACAGAAACACAAAATAAGTGAAGCAATACTAATTGATTGAGAGCAAAATACAGCTCAAAAACCAATGAAATGGGTATGCACTCTTTAAGTAAGTGTGATAGCTTACTAGACCCGCCGTGGTCTAGTGGGTAGTGTGTTGGCTTATTAGACAAAAGGCCCGGGTTCGAATCCCAGGTCAGACATCAAAACGAAAAAATATTTCTTCGGCGACTTCCTCTCAGCAGATTTCTGGCAAAGACTCTGAGAGTAAAAATTGCCATGAAAAGCTTCTCAAAAATCTGTCGTTCGGAGTCGACTTTAAACTGTAGGTCCCGCCACTCATGTATAAAATTAACGCACACAGCATAAGTGGTGTGAGAAGCTAGGTCGTAATCCTGACTGAAGGGTTTGTAATGGCCAATTATGTGTATGATAGCATTTATCATTATATATTATTTCTAAAGCACTTTTTTGTCGGTTGCAAATATCTCCCATACCATCGCATCAAATTTAATGAATGATATCTCATTTTAAAGCTTATATCTAACACTAATGGCGAAAAATAATTAGAAATTGAAAAATTAATATTCTCATTGATAAAAATTATATTTTATATAGCACTGCATGATAATACTGTTGTCATTATGCTTATAGGTTTTTGTTCAAGTGTGGTAATACAGGGTCGCTTAATTGCAATGCAGTCCTACATAATATAGTATTTATTAAAATCTATTCCATAATAATATATAAAGTTGTAAAAGCCATTTTGGTAATGTCGTTATTGTCATGGCATTGTTTGTTTTATAAAGTGTAGTAATACGGTGTCTTTTAATATATACAATTATATAGTGTCAGCTGATTTTAAACAGTTAAAAAGGTTTTAAGAAAAATAAGAATAAAAATAACATGCAACGTAAGAATATAAATAACGTGCATTTGAAAGGACAAATGCAATTATAATGTTAATCAGAAATCTTAATGCTAAACAGGAGTTAATAAATAGTACCAGGCTAATCGTAACAAGCTTGGGAGAGCACATCATATCAGCAAAAATTATCATACCGATAAAACTGTACTCATACCCCGAATCAACCGCTAACCTTCAGATCCAACTGTAACTTTTCCGAATGACACGAAAACAATTCCCTGTGAAAGTTGCTTTTGCTATGACGATAAACAAAGCACAAGGTCAAACCCTCAAAAGGTAGGATTGATTTACCAGAATCGGTCTTTTCACGTGGCTTTTTCTCGAGTGCGTACGTTTAAAGATATTTCTGTTTGTATTAAGGATTCGCACGGACGAAAAGTTAACGATGATCATGTCATTACCTCTAACATTTTATTGAAAGAAGTATTATAAAAGCATTTTAACATATGTATGTATGTAAATATGTATGATATATTATTATTTCTAATATTTTCATAAAATTCCTATTAATTATTTTTATTTTATGTTACAAAAATGACAACTAACGGTGCGAAATATTCGCACGGGTCATCTAGTTTTCCATTATTTGCAAAACTATGCACAATTTCGAAAATTGCAACAGATACGAGCAAAAAGAAAATAAGAATCTCTGTACCTTAAATACTCCCCTTCTTTCTCTATGTCTTTAAAGCAGGTTTTCTTTTGTTCTAAGATTGTATACCAATTAACTATTCTTAAATTTTCCTTTTTTATCGTTTTTTTTTCGTTGGTGTCTATATACTTCTTATGGTACGTTTGTAGTTTTTCTTTTTTTGCTTAAGAGTCCTGTAGATTCCTGATGTCCTATAAAGCAAGGGAAGTTGAAGAGATGAAAACATGGTGGAAATTGTTTTTTTGTAGCTCTGCGAGGATTGAATGAGAAATTTCATTTACATTGAAATATTTAAAAAACATATTTTTTTCTAAATTTCTATAAAATGGCGATAACAATAAAGTTCACCCGATTTATGGTGCGATGCAAAAATAGTTTACAATTTGTGTACAATCCTCCTATCTAAAAAACTTTCACATGTACTATGTGTGTTATTTTGCTATTATGGGGCATGCACATGATTGTATGTAAATTTTATATACGATTTATTATTTACACTTGAGTGCGACTTGAAATTGCCACTCAGCCACAACAAATTTAGGAAAAACTAAGAACTAAAGAATAAAAAAATAGAAATAATAGTATTCACACTTGGCAGCCCATTCATCTTATCATCCTGCCACTTCTTCATTCGTTCGACACATTATGTGCTTAATTGTTGGGCTAAGGAAATTGTTTTGTCAATATTCCTTTACATTATGTACGATTGTATAGGGTTTTCAAACAGGGAACTCCGAAATTTGACAGCTGATAGCAATCATCTTGTTGCTATTTCTATTAAATTAGTTGTCATTTATTCAATCTGTTTTTCACTATGGACGATTAAAGGCAACGGCGTGTGTTGTCTGAATGTGGTCTGGAACTGGCAATGAGGCGACTTGCTGGGTATGGATAACTAACTTACATGAAATCCAACAGCATCCAATGTATTCGGAATAGAGTTGTGTAGTTCACGAACGAACTAGTTCAATTGAACTATTCATACAACTGAACTAAGAGAACCAGCTGAAAAATGTGTTCTTTTAGCTCCGTAGTTCATGGCTCTCTTGTTCTCGTTTCTTATTCGTTCATTTCGTTCTTATTCGTTCTTTTCTGTTGTTTATTGTTTTCATGGTATTCGGCGGTGTTGCCACGTACTAATAAAAGAACTTATGGAGACATTTTCCTTAAAACTGAAATTGAGAAAGAACTACTGAACTATTGAACTAAAAGAACGACCTAGTTCACTACAGGGAGCTGAACTAGAAAGAGCGAACACTGAAAAGAGCTAACGAACCCAACTCTAACTCGGAAAAAGTCACTGTTTGGCGTGGCTATTACATTAAGAACAATGTCGGCTAGACCATCACTGATAACGGCTGGCATTATAGTTCGAAAGTCAACCTAAGCTTGATGATTTTTGATTACATTTTTTTTTTGGGATTTTCAGGAGCTTCCAGTATATGCGAATAAGCCACAAACTACAGCGCCGCTCAAACTAAAAATAACCCATCTATCGATCAAATTCCGCCCGAGTTATTCACTAATATCATGGCAGACATTTGAATGATTTTGTATCTCCCACATAATGGCATCAATTCAAATAAAATTTAAAGATGGGAAAGGCTTAAAAAGTCCCTATTGTTGTAGTGTATATACATAACAGAAAAGTTTATGTCTTAAGTATTGAGAGTTTGTTTACTACATTATTTACATTCACACTAACGTCAATCAATTAAGTTTTTAACATTGACCCAAGAAATTAAGTGGTTTCTTCTCCATTGTCATCTTTGTGGTCTGTTCTCTGTTTTATGTTTTGTTTTTATCCCTTTTTTTTCTTATTATTTTTGCTTTTTATGTCCATAAAGTATAACATCATACTAAACATCCTAACATCTAAACATGAGTTTAATTGTTTCCCCGTATACCATAGAAAAATATTTATTCAGCACTTCTTTAGTAAAAGAGTACTTATATTTAAGCTTATCTAGAATTCTATACAGTACCACCATCCCAACAGGAAATGCCACTGAACGTATAGACCGGAACAAACAAATAATTGCTTAAGCACAAGGGAAGCTGTAGATTGTTTCCGTTTTCCTAGAACAAAAAAAAATTCTCTTAGGCAAATTGTTTCCCCTTTAACTGAAATAATATTTAGTATCGACATTAAAATGGCATTAAAATTAATAGGAAGAGAATTATTGAGTATCATGCAAGAATAAGAAACTCGATTCAAAAAGCTTAGTTAACAACCCTGCTGCAAGTCGTGAAAATAGAAATTCAAATTCATTCTGAATATTAAAAAATGCTCCTTGAATGTATAAACTAGGCTCTGTGTTAGGCAATATCGATAATCTAATGGAACGATTACAGAGTGTTTTTGTTTGAAAAACAATGTTCTCAGTTAGAATATCAATTTTAATATTTAGTCAATGGCAAATATTGCCATGTGATAATATGATGTGAGAACATGAGAATAATTGGTCATTACAACCCTTCAGTCTGGATTATTGACCTAGTTTCTCACACCACTTATGTTGCGTGTGTTTTAAACATAAGTGGCGGGAACTACAGTTTTCTTGGCTACTGCTGAGAGGAAATCTCCGAAGAAATACTTTCTGTATTTTGTTTTAATGCCTGGTCTGGGGCTCGAACACTGGACCCTGTGGTTTAATCGCACACACCTGAAAACAGCACCAGAAAACGTGTTACAAAGTCTAGTCGCACGCCCCCGGGGACCAGTTCACATTACGTAAAATGACCATGTTCTTAAGTTGCTCGAGCATTTATGGTGGCATAAGCATTGTAACACGTAGCATCAGCCTGTTGAAACCACATCGACATATTGTGCTCACCGTGTACAGTGATGACCTGGCCAACGTCATAGGGAAATACGGGCTTATTATGCTGCTAGCCCAAAATTCACACCAAACTGTAATGTTTTGTGGATGTATTGGACATTCTTTTAGCTCATTTAGGTTGGATTCTCTGAAGATTCTTTTTCAAAAATCTGAAGATGATTTCTTAATTGGTCATTATCCATTTAGTGAAAACATCGGCAATAGTCATCCACGGTGATAGTGGTTCAACTCCTCCGAAATAGATCGGCCGATTTTCTGAGAATGGGACAACATCTATTCTTCATAGCCCTAAGTGTTAAGAGGACGTGGCAAATTATTAAAATTGAATATTTAGGTACATATTGATCGTAGACGAATAAAATTTGGTGGGTAAGTTCGTCGAGTTCTAAGTACACTTAGAATGTTATAGAATGGATGCGTCGATGTAACATGTATGTCTGTTAGTTTTTGCATGGGAGCGAGTACAACAACTACAAATTCATCAGCGCTTTATACAGCGTGCTACCATAACTACATTATGTGAACTTGAAAATCTATAAAGGAAACAGCCTCCCAGCCTAAGCAACCTATTGGCATAGATGGATAAGAAAAAGCGGGCGAATTGGCACGGAATGGATATAGATATCTGAGGAAGAAAGATGGAGTGGATATATGACCTCTACAAAAATACTTTTTCAAATTAGAATAACAGCATGAAATTTAACCAAATAAGCGGTTCGATCCAACGTGCCTGATTGCCGAATTTTAAACGAACCTTTCAGACTCTAACAGAAATTCTAACGGGACTCGCTGACAAGCTCGGTGTGCCCGATTTTTAGAGAATTTCTGCAGAAACTACCAGCATGTGAAACAAGGGTAATCGGTTTTGTGCGTGCCCTGCAGTTCAAAACAAACGTATCGGTTTTTGAGTTTTGCAAATCTGGGAATGGTGGCAAACATACTTCTAAGGGAATTGGCTCCGGTTGGTTAAAACCCACCACTAACGGATCATGACCTCACAGTTGGTAGCACATAGGACCATACGGACCACGGAATGAGCTTAACTGGGAACAGTACGCTACTCGCTAACCTAACCTAACCTAACCTGCGCTAAAACTATTAGATGCTTTGGCAAAGTAAAGCAGAGAAATAATTCGAAATGCTGGATATGTTTCCAACCTGGTGGTTTTCTAAAGTCTTCTTCGACGAAAAAATTAAAAAGGAATTTTGTTAAGAAAATCAATAGTCATTCAAATTTAAGATGTTGATAAGGGTCGTATTTGCCTCCAAATGAAGTGTGGCTGATTGACGATTTTCTTTAAATACTGCACGCACACATCCAATTTATGGATTTTATCCTATGCAATGGACGAGGGTAAAAATACCACATCCATCGATTACATATGAATAAGAGAGTATTTGCAAATAGTTACACTCTCATCAATGATAACATTAAAAAATAATGTCTTCGCCTATACTCAATATGCACATGTAAGTAATTCTTACGTCTGTACTTTCTATTCACTTACTGTCACTCAAATTTACTTGTGATTGAAAATATTCATTAGAAGACCATATAATTTTGTGCGGGTCATTCGAATTAACAGCACATATTCGTAGTAAAACATTACATTACATTTGTAAATAAAACGAAAACAGAAACACTCCCCCGCTTGGTTTAGGCGTTTCTATGATAATAGAATTTGAATACAAATTAAAAAAAAATTTTTTTGTATTCCTTTCGCTCCTTTAAGAAGCGTAGGGCCATTATAAAGAATTTCCAACTATTTTCTCTTTATTATGACTTTAACTGTCAACTACATAGTATTTTTGGACTTTTATTTCAGAGAAAACTTTTACGTGATTACGTCCAAAAACCGCCTACCTTAGTATATATCAGGCTAAGCTGAACTTGTTTTAGGTTAATCCTCTACAGCTACCAGCACCCCTTTTTTCTATGAAAGCCAAGTCATATGTCGCGTGAAAACTTTGAGAGCTCATAACTCAAAACACACTTTTCCGACTTAGAATGTTATAGAACGGAGGCGTCGATATAATATCATATAGAAGACTTTATTTATTGGCGTATAAATTATTGTTTAACTTCTTTGATTAACTTTACTGAGCAGTTAATTTTTCAGATATAAAGCGACAAAATAATTGTTGAAGTTAAAAAAAGAATTCAAATCAGAAACTCTACTCGTGAAGTCCAAAGTAATTAAAAATTTCCCAATCACAGGCAATGATAATCAAGAAAATTATGATTTTAGTTAACAATGCGAAAATGGGCGCCCAAGACAATTTGTAAAAGTAGTACAAGGCACATTGAGCAATCTTTTTACACAGAAGGATCGAAAACACCAAAGAAAACAAAAAAACAAAAAAGTTATGTTAAAAAGTCTAAAGCTTTCACCGCAAAATAATAAATATTGTTATTTTATAATGGACCACACCATTTTCTGTGTTCAAATGAATCTGAAATATATCGACTCAATTCTATTTTCTCTGGTCTACTACAGGCAAAGTTACACAAAAACATCAGGCAATAGAGATTGTAACATATGAGGATGAGCGTTTGTACGAATTCAGTATTTGTCAAATAGTTTTGAACGAATATATTATAAATAAGGAACTGTACTTAAGTACTCTGAACAAAAATTTACCAGTTGCGATAGATCAAATGGAGTTTTTCTGGGTTTTTGGAACGATAATAATCTGGAGCTTCTTCAAAGTTATGCAAAGCTGGCTACAAAAAGGATCTTAAAGTTTTGATCTCAATTCAACTGAAAATTTATGATCGATTGTGAAATTTCTACAAGAAAGACAGAAAAAACTCTCAACCACCATTAAAGACCTTTGGAAAGAGTACTCGATATGTGGAGCAATCTATTAAACAAAACATGTCAAAACGTGTGGTGTTGAAGAGCAAAGGAGGCTTCACATAATTATATTATGGTGTTGCTAAACTGAACACCATAGGTTACAGAACTAAATTACATATTCGATATGTTTTTGTGTATAATTTTATTTTCAACCAAAAATTAAAAGTACTCTTAATTTAAAGAAAACGTGTTCTAAGTGTTCACTTTTGCTCCATAGCGTATAGTAGTGTTGTGTGTTAACAATTGACAATTAATACACATACATAATTGGCCATTACGACCCTTCAGTCAGGATTACGACCTAGCTTCTCACACCACTTATGTTGTGTGCGTTAATTTTATACATGAGTGGCGGGACCTACAGTTTAAAGTCGACTCCGAACGACAGAGTTTTGAGAAGCTTTTCATGGCAATTTTTACTGTCAGAGTCTTTGCCAGAAATCTGCTGAGAGGAAGTCGCCGAAGAAATATTTTTTCGTTTTGATGTCTGACCTGTGATTCGAACCCGGGCCTTTTGTCTAATAAGCCAACACACTACCCACTAGACCACGGCGACAACGATTGACAATTAATACTCTTACGAAAATGGAAATGGTGTTCTCAAAATGATAAACAAAAGCTTCAAAAACAAAAATAATGGACTTGTTTACAGGATTAACGAATAAACAAAAATGTAGCACAACATCAGTATAACAAATCATGAAAAGTGACACACAGAATTGTGCTAACAATAAAGAATTGATTTGAAACTAAACACATTTATTTTTATTTCATTTGCAAACTACGAACTTATATTTTTAACGTTTTTAAAAGGGTAAAAACGTAACAATACAATTTTTAATATTTAAATAGAGAGTTGCAAGAAAGTATATAATTTGGCTTACGGTGCCATTTTTATTTGACATACGTTGAGTTAGTACTCAATCTACCCAATCTTTGCATCGAAATTTATTTTTTTCGCTCAATGTGGGAAAGCCTAAATGGAATATGATTGTTAAAGTGCTTATCCTGAGATCATAGTGACATTTATGATGAGTTATTGCGGTTGACACTGTTCTTATTACAACTTTCCCTACACATTACTTTTGCCTACTAAGTGGCCTACCTACATATGTATATATTTTAGTCAAGTATGAGGACTTAAGTGTATTCTAAAATATTTTCACAAAATCCCTAACAAAATTATTTTTGAAGTATCAATTTTGGATTTAAAATTTCAAGTGTATTTTAGTTTAAGATTACATTCCTTCACTTCTCAGCATTCATATGAATTTGAATAAAAATAAAACCAATTTTTGCCAATCTTAAATGAAAAAATCATTGATAAATACTGTTTCGTGTTTGTACTGAAAATTTTATGTAACTGTCACATTTTCAGTTTGATGATTGATGTGCAGTTCGTCAAATGCATAAGGAACAAGTTTCCATGTCAAAACGTTTGCAAGTGTCGGTGTCCTTCAGAAAATTTGTTGTTTTAAATTCACTTTCACGGTTTTCGTTTCCAGCTAAGGCTCTTTGATTTCTATTCCTTTTTTACTTTTCTCTTTCAATTTGTTTTGATTGTATTGTCTGAGAGTTCGGAAAGGGGCGAAATACGTACGTAATCTAAAAAGTACTTTATGAATGTCTGTGTATGAGCATTCAAAAGGATAAGAGAAGGTGAAGTGGAAGTTTTTTTACCTTCGATTCATCATCAATACCAACAGTGGTACTATTAAGTATCACTGCCAAGTTTATTTCATTGATTTGATTTGAAAGGCCTTCTCCTTTATGGAAACACAAATTTTTTATGAATCATCAACAAAGAATAAACACATACAAAGCGACTTAAGCACTTATAAATTGACAGGTATTAACAAAAAAAAGTTACGAATCAGTTTACAAAAAAATCAAACAAGCACAAATTCTCTCTTTTAGATGTTTTTATTTCACATATTTTTTTTTTTACAAAAGTTCTAGTAGGAAGAAGACGATTTTTTCTTTCTGAAACATTTTTCAAGATACAGATCCACATAAGACTTTAATTTCAGATATACCTGTTAAATTTCGATAACGATTAGTAGTCAATTACATTACTTTTCAAAAATAATCGTAATGGTTATATAATTCTTTGAACAATTTTTTCGAATTACTAATTGAAGACGATTACAATATAATTAAAAAATAATCGGGAATACTGGCAATTTGTCTAATAATCAAAAAGAATCCAAAGTAATCAAATTATTTTCTAAAATTAATTTCAAATTCTTTTTGATCATTTTCAAGTATTCAAAAGTAATCGAAAAGTAACCAAATTGTTTTCCAAAAATTCTTTTTGATTAATTTAAAATATTCAAAAAAAATTTGAAAGTAGTTACTTAAAACGATTCGATTACGTTTGAATCACGGTCGTGGCTAATAAAATTGATTTAAAGAGGCCATCTATTCGTGCAATTTCTTACCATAAAAAATTAAACATTTCCGATGATAGCCCACCCAGAGAATAATTGACCTTTATGCATGACTGCAGCGTTTAATCAGAAGCGATCATAAACACAATTGAGTAACAATATCGACGGCATTAAACGAAGTTCAAAATGTAATAGAGCCATAATCAATCGGAGTAGGCAACATTTTCTTCATTGAATGAAGTATGAACAGAACAGTTTGCTTAAAAATTTTGAAAAATTATTTTGTTGCAACATTCTCGCCAAAATAACTCGGAGTCTTATACTTAAATCCAATGGGTTTGTATGAAAACTTAATTATTTAAATACATGCTACAACAAGGCATTGACAAATGATTCAGTGGAGCAAGAGAAGCTTAAAAACATCGTGGAAAACACTTTTAAATGACAAATTTGTTAATTTACTGCTAATTGGCAGAACAACTTAATTTCTGTGTAGTTATTACTTTTGAGTAATAGCATTCCTTAGAGCCATGACTAGAGCTATCTGTGTAGAGTCTAGTCCCCACAATCGTCTGTGGTATGTATTCGTTTAACCAAAAAAGTCGATCTGGTTTAGAGTGATGCAATTGATTGTTATTGATATGTTGAGCATTCTGTGTGCATCAAGCGAGAAGACTATCCAGTTTCCATTTATACTCACTTTGTCTTTTCCCACTTAACCTTAGGACTTCTTAATGGTTGTTCAAGCCTAAGTAGGTAGGCGTAAATCAAAGAAAAGCAAAAGATGAATTAAAAAGTTACATTTGCTGAAACGAAATATAATCTTTCCTTAAAGCATAATCTTAAAACATCAAATTGTAATGTTTTCAGAAATATTGTACAAAACTACAAACCATTGTGAATAGTATTCATTTCCTATTACTTCTTTTATCCCAAATGGTTTTTATTATTAATTTTTTTTTAACGATTTCTTTTCACTCTAAAATCACAAGACAATAAGGTCCAGCATATAACACAAATCAAATACCGAACTTGTGGCATTGGAATGTAAATAAAACATTCTAGAAAAAATTCTCATATCCCTGAGAAAATAGTTCAGCATATGAGTACGAATGGTTCTTCTGCTTTTTCCACTTTTACTTGTTCCTGGGGTTTTAAATCCTTGGAGAGGTGTTAACAGAAACCAAATACCAACTCGCAATGTCGAATATTTATATTCATGGTGTCAGAGAAAGTAAACAATAAAAATAATTTTTAAAACTCCTTTTTTTTGTACCGTATTCATTTCTCAGTTAAGCTCTATCGACTATTAGGAGAAAATAAAGGAAAACTGAAAAGGAAAAATTTATAAAAGAACACATCATTTAAGAACGTGTATGTACATCATAGTAAACGTCAATATTATTAAGTAATAGCGTTCTCAGCATAATATTTGTTGCTAATATGTAATCTCACTAACTCACCAAATGCTTGTAATATTACCGTTGAGAGTCTGAAATTTCGTAATCACGATACAAATTTCTTCACTTTTTGAAAGGGATGGAAGGCATCTTAGCTAGCAAAATTTGATAAAGCAGCTGAGCTGCCTAATTAAAGTTCCTCGCAAGCGGAAGAAATTACAGTCTAACCTTATGTATGTCAGGAAAAAGAAAGAAAAAAGGAAGGAACTCCACTAGTACAAATAGCTTTAGACAAAATACCTGCATCTTATGAACCGTACTCACAAGAGTAATACTATGTTCAAAGTTTCAAATACTTAACACACTTTTACTCAATATTATAACAATTGACGTATTTATTGCGCAATAATTAATTGAAACTTTATATGAAACGTTGAGTTTAATAATTGCGTTTATTGAGATTTATGCAGTAAAGGTGCATATATGAACACCGTATAACGATAAGCGTAATTGGCCCACGCGATATTACAGCGGAATAGTATTGTAGTATTTTATTGCTCGCGCAATTTTGTGTGCCACTGTTTTCAATTTTATGATATAACAATAATTTGAATTGCTCGTTATTCTTCTTTGCTTATAACCTTTTTGTAAACAACAACAGTTGTTCGTTAAATCTGTATAGGAGCGACCTTCAAACCACGACTGTTCTCTTCATACGCAACGCGTCTTCACACTAGACTGACTGAATTCTTATTGCTCGTCGTCTGCTTTGTCTTGCCTTTTTATAGGCGTACGTAAACAGTTTGGCGAACATTCTTGAATTAGAATCTTCGTGTTTTTGCTTTTTTTACTTGTAACAAATTTGAAGTATTTGTTAGTGTAGCTTTTGTTTATCGTTTTAATATTAAACAATACTATACTGTTTCCATTTTCATAACAATATGTAATAATAATACTTATGTAAGTAGTAATAATAAAAGCAACTAGAGTAAAGGTAGTTATGATAACAAGATATGTACTGTTTTGGAAACCTAATTAGTAATTTAAAAAATTCGAATTCTACAATAAAAAGAGGACTGAAGCCATCTGTCTTCGGCTTGTACATGCATCTTAAGAATTATTTCGCGATTTCGAAAATCAACCAGAAATTAAAGATTTACCACTGTTCGCTAAAACAGTACAAGATAGAAAAGCTGTAATGCACATCGAACGAACCGTATGTGCCTCACGAACCTACCTAGCGTTCGCTGGTGTAGTGGAATAAAATGGTATGACCTTTCGTCAGAAGTTTGTCTAGACTTACCATTCAATACAAAACTTTAAAAATTTTCCTTTTACATTGTGAAAAAAAGAGGGAGTGTTTGATTGATGTAAAATATAAATTTTAAATTTATTACGAAATAGACTCTCTTATTACCTTTTTCAAAATGGTAAAATTTTTTGTATAGATAATTATTTTTTGTATTCAGTTTCTTTAGTACCCTAGCTCAGAGATTCAATGATGAGCGGATATTGTAAACCTACCATCTACTATTCTCTTGTAGTATTGAAAAAACTTAAAAAGTGGCAGAAAATTTCGATATTTTTGCCAACTCATTTTAATATTTCATTATTTATGCAAACCTTAAACAGTAGCACTTTCATTATATACGAACGATCAATCAATCAATTATTGTTTGAAATATTGCCAATCATTCCAAAAATTAAATGTTAGCGTATGTGGAAATGTGTGGTATGTCCGTTTGCCAGCGTATCTCACTTTTTCTTGAGCTGATAATCATTCATAAGGATTACGAAGAATTAATCGATGAATCCCTTAAGTGTGACATGTTTTGAGTAGAATAAATAGGTAAACAATAAATAAATAATAGGTATAGGGTGTACCAAAAGAAAATTTCGATTTGTAAGATTTAGTCGCCGTGATCTATAGGTAGTTTGCTGGCTTATTGGCCAGACATCAAAAGAAAATACGAAAAGTATTTTTTCGGCGATTTCTTCTCAGCAGATTTCTGGCAAAAACTCTGTGAGTAAATAAAATTGCCATGAAAAGTTTCTAAAAAATCTGTCGTTAACACACACAACATAAGTAGTGTGAGAAACTAGGTCAATAATCCTGACTGAAGGGTTGTAATGACCAATATATATGTATGTAAGATTTAGTGTGAAAGCAACGAATTCGGCAAAGGTGCGGAGTATACGCTGTAGTACATAGTCTTATGCAATATTCTAAAAATCAGTTTTAACAAAAGTTGTAATTTCAACATTTTACAACGTTAAGTAATATTTTGTTTACGAAGGCTTAAATAAACAGAATCTTCAACTGGATTAGCATATCTGAGGTCTGTTCATTTGTTCAAAGTGACCGTATGCCCTACAATCCGAATTTGATACGATTACGAGGTCTGCTTTACTAAGGACGACATATTGACTAAAATTATCCAAATTGTTTATTTAAAGTTAATTCTGAAAGTCTCTGTTTGGTGCCCTAACGGTGTCAGCAAGACTCTCTGACAAGCCCATCACTGTTAATTTACTTTTTTTACGCTTAAATTGATTATCGAATGTTACAATTTCCTGTTCTAATATTTGTGTTATCCTATGAATTTATATTGAACCTTAAAATGTCCCATCCAAACTTAAATTCTTTTAAAATATTTCAGTTTTGCTTTCTTATTGAATTTTTGTAGGCAATATGTTGCAACCAATTGACTTTCATATCCTATTAGAATGAGAATATTCTCTTTCATAGTTAGTTTTACATTTTGCCCTTTTTGATAAATGTTATCAAATGACAAATGATTGACTAAAATCCTGATAAAAATAAAACAATTTGTCTAAACACAGCAGCTTGACATAAACGATCAAACAACTTGGACTGAAGCTAATGGAACAGAGGTTCCATTCATTCATTCATTGCTTGGTTATTGTGACTAAAATATTGATATTTTTTAAGATTTTATTCTATTTTAGCCTAAATACGAACGAGCTTTAAATGGATGAAATTCGGAATAAAAGTTAATAAAAGATTAGCAGCACAATGGAATTTGTAGACGAAATAGAATAAAATAACGCTTTTGAATACAATACATTTTCAAATATTTCAGTATGTACATCGAAATCTATACAAAGATAATAAAAACAAAAAAGAAAAATTAAAAAATGCCAACATTTTTCTTGCTCTTCACCATCAATCGTTTAAAAGCAATTCAACAATTTGCCAGAAATTGGTCCAATTGCCAATGACATTCAGAAATTAAGCACGAAATTATTTGTTGTGGATTTCAAATTTTTACCCACTCCACCTAATTTAAGTTAACTATCGAAGGCCAAAAAATTATGAATTTTTTGTCAAACACTTGACCTAATCATCTCTTGAAAGTTCTCTTGGTTTTATTAAAAATTTTATGAAACAAAGTTGTTCTTGCTTTGTGTTTGTGCCATTTTAGTTGGTACGTTTACAAATATTCTTTACTTAACTCCTGTGTAAAACTAATCATTTATGATTTATTAGAACTGCAATGCCCTATCACATATCATATACATACATACGTAATGATGTTTTATTTTTGTTTTCTTAACATAAGATTCCTCATGATATGAAATATTGTTTCGTTGTACACTACGAGTCTACATATACTCGTACATGTTCAGATACACTCAGAAAAATATGGTCGTTAAATACTTAAAAAAAGTCAAATGAAATCATTTGTGAATATAAAAGTACTATCAATTTAATAACTTAAGCAGGTAAACGTATTTTGTTTCTCAAGCAGTCTCTTATTATCTTCTATTTAACTTCTGAAGAGTATAATGCTCTAGTCGCAATCTGACTGTCAGATTGTATTGCTGCATTCCATCTTTTGTACTTTCTATAGAAGCTGAATTGAGCACATTCCATGGCATGGACTTACGCTTGAAAAATATTCGCGTTATGCTGTTGATTCAAATATTGCTCTCAGTTTCTTCGAGCTTCGGCCAAGTCACTTAGAGTCCGCCATAATGAGAACTTTGAAGCTTCAATGGACTAAGGAGTAATGAAAAAAAAAGCAGAAGATACCTGCTGTCAAAGTACTCAATGCTAATTAAAGTTGAGTAACCCTATGCAGTGTTCTGAAGGAGATATACCGAATGAAATAAAGCACATACGAGGTGTGATCATTATTTGCATTTTCTGTTATGTTGGTACACATATCTGTTATATACATTAAAGCGAGCAAGTTGTATGGCAGCGAAATTCGTGCAAAGTGTACCCCCCTTAAAATGAACATTGGTACATTTTATGACGACATTTTAAAAAAGGGTCTATTTTTGAATATTTTGTTAATTTGAGGATCTTACCAATATATACAATATCTATATCATAAGAAAGGTCTTTTTAAGGCGCGTCCAACAGTGTATACAATTTGTCCAAGGACGATCATCCATGTCCCTTTTATAAGGATATTCTGCAAAAATATTTGGTTTTTGAATTTTTTGTTGGGGGTTGTTTGTAATAAAAATGCCAAATTAACACATTTTAATCTTATTCGATTTAATTAAATACGGGTCTCAGCTTTTTTTGAAATCCGAGCAAGTTCGCGTTTTGAAACAAATGCAATGAAGTGGCAGCCCTTCGTTGTAAATAGGGCAATTGGGTAACAAATTTTATCTTTTGTCAGGTACATCATCTTTATATGTATATAATTTAAATTTTTGCAATTTAGATGCATTTTATACGGTGCACTAGAATATATAAAAATGCAATTTTGTGGTAACTCTAATTTGATAGCGGATTTAGTTTCTAGTTTAAATAGGACTAAATAAAGAAATGATCCACGACTTTTTGGCTGCATATTTGTCTACCAAATTGAAAATAAATTATAAAATTTTATTGTTTATATTTATAAAACTGCAAACTACAACCACTACAAAACGCGAACTTGTGGGAATTTCAAAAAACGCTGAGACCCGTATTTAATTAAATCGACTAAAGATTAAAATGTGTTAATTTGGCATTTTTATTACAAACAACCCCCAACAAAAAATGCAAAAAGTCCGAGGTTCATTTTTAGGAGGGTACATCGAGCACTTCTTTGGTGAGTCTCTCTAATATACATATGTTGACAATATCAGCCATTTTGAATTGTCAGTTTGTTTTTGGTGTGCTCTTCGATTTTTTACTATTCGCAAAAATGGATCAAAGAAACTGTATTAAGTTTTGCGTAAAAAATTAAATTAAATGTGCGAGGACATAAAATAGAATTTATTATGAGTAAAGTGTAAGTATAGTTCTGACAGGTAAACGGCACATGCTTAATTCGTATTTTTAGGCAACAAGTTGGCTATCTTAAAAATGCAGGCCACACATATTGCTCTTAGGTTAGGTGCACCTGTCGGTCAAGACAAGCACAGTACTCGGAGGTCGAAATTAACAGATTTCTCTTAACTCACTGGAAGCTTTTTCGTCAAAAATGTTTTGAGTGTAGAAAAAATAATTCAAATAAACGAAGAGAAAAATATGAATGAAACCTTCAATCGAAAGAATGTAGGAATTCTTCATTGTGTGTGAATTTTTGATCACACATACATACATACATACTCGTATGTTTAGTTTATTATGACCATCATCAATTATATTTCAGATACAATCTGCAAGTAATGATGCCTTTTTTTTTCTTTTCAATGTTTTGTTTTACTGCCCATATGGTTTCATGCATGCTGATATTGTTGCTATTGTCTGTTTAGTAGTGTAAGGATAATTGTACGAGTGAAAAAGATAAATGACATGTTTGCCTCTTGGACACCTGCGAAAATGAATTTCATGAGAATCTTAATCATCATCAGTATAGATTTACAAAAAACAAAAAAAAAAAAAATAATAAAAGACTTAAAACCAGATTAAATTGTTGTGGTTGGTACAAATAGAATAAAAATAAAAATATTCTTTAAAGTTAATGAAAGAAATGTACATAATTGTTTTTGAAGTGGTTAGTCAGTGGCTGTCTTTTAAATTTAAGAGATACTGATAAAATATCGAAGAAGGTGTCAAAATGTCGGACTTAACAATTCCAGAGCTCTTCGTTTTGCTCTGCACTATAAAATACAAGTTGCCACCTGTTTGTCAACAGAAACTGCACGGGACGGAACTGGAACTACATTTGTTGGCGATTAAAAAAGGCTTCCATTGAAGTCGCCGTAGTCTAGTAGGCAGTGTGATGGTTTATTACACGTAAAGCCAAGATTCGAGCCCCAGACCAGACATCAAAACAAAATACAAAAAGTATTTCTTCGGCGATTTCCTCTCAGCAGATCTCTGGCAAAAACTCTGAGAGTAAAATAAACCTGCCAGGAAAAGTTTCTCAAAAAAATCTCTAGGGGACCTACTGAATAAAATTAACACATACAACATAAGTGGTGTGAGAAATTAGGTCAATAATCCAGACTAAAGGGTTGTAATGACCAATTATGTATGTATGTCCATTGCCCTCTACGCTTGTAAACAAATGTTGGCAAAAAGATAAAATGACTAACTGGATCTATAAAGCACAGTCAGATCAATAGGACAACTATTAAACCTGAAAATCCCGCTATAAATATCTGCCTGCATAATTATTAGTGGTCCCATGTGTACCTACGTTTATAGTGGAGATAATTTCCTTACACTGGAAGATAGTTGTAGGGGCTTGGGGGTTGTGGTACGACTTCTTAAGAGATTCAGGACATCCTTTCTGGAAAAGCTGAAAATAAAGTGCAGCACACCTTGTAAAGAACTCCGTCCAAACCTTTACCAATGATTCCAAATTGAACGGAACGGTTAGTGACGGAATTTTTTCAGAATAATTCAGTTTATAAGGCAATCGAATATGTGTAGTGTCTTGTATATGGAAGTGTCGGAAGTACAGGACTTATGAGCAGCTACGCAACTTCTGAGACGGGCAGAAATGTGCAGGAAATTTATTAAAAAAATCACGCTCAGTAAAGTCATTGAGGTCATTAAAGCACGTCGCAATATAGGTGCGCATGCTAGGTGCATTGGGCTTGTACGGGTTATTACAACCCTTCAGTCAGGATTACGACCTAGTTTCTCACACCACTTATTTTGTGTGTACTAATTTTATACATAAGTGGTGGACTCACAGCTTAAAGTCGATTCCGAACGACAGACCTTTTAAAGAGTTTTCATGACATTTTTAATTTACTGTCAGAGTTTTTGCCAGTTTTTTCTGTTAAGAGGAAGTCGTCAAAGAAATATTATTTCACACTAATTGCTAGACTAAGGCTAGTACACCTTGCGAATAATTTTACCAGACACTACGGGTAAGAAGAAGACGAAAGTGTGCTTTACCTACTGAGTACATGCATGGCTCAATGTCGAAAGAGAAATAGGCATCGTGGCACCTACTGTAGAGATGATCTGGAGGAACTGTCTCTTATTGGCATTGGCGATTAGAATCTGTTTATCAAAAGCTCCGAGAAATTTCGGGACTTAGTGTATCTATCGCAATTCCTACCTATTCTACTCATCATTAAGCGAAAAGAAAAAACTGTTCTCCTGTTCACACTGTTAAAATAATTTCAGATTTAAAATAACTATCGTGAGTATAATTAAAGTTAGATCGCTATGGAAGAAGTGACCTAGATTTCAAGGAATAGAGTGTGAACAAATCATTAAATTAAAAAATTAAAACATTCAGATGGAAATATGCTCAGTGATAAAAATGATTTTTGTTTTTGATAGTTTAAAAATCGATAAAACCGATAGTTAAAATATGTTTACAAAGTTTTCTTGTTTTACAAACTTTTACCTTTTTTTGGTGGTTAATTTCATTCAGAAAGTGCAGATACAGTGAGCATCAAAAGAAACTGTTCATAAAATAATATTCATAAATAAATTACCGTTATTTTTATTTTAAAATTGCTTAATTGGCAGTTTTTAAAATTGAATAAAAAAAATACAAAAAATTTCGAAATATTGTCAAATTTTTCCAGGCACTCTCCTTAAATGGTAAAAGTTGAGTTGTGTAATTTTTAGAATTTTATTCATAATGTGCAGTTTCTTTTGACGCTCACTGTATTTATAAAGTAAAACCAATAACAATAATAATAGTAACTGCAACGCCATAAAATGGTAGAAATATTATAGATTTTATGGTGATGACAACAGAAATTCTAGTAATTGATTCCCAGAATTTTCTCATGAATTTATACTCGTATTCACATTGTATTCTATTTTTTTTTTTTTTTTGCAATTTATTTAGTAATTTTTTAGTGTTATCTGGTTATTTGCAAAAATAGATGTTTTTACGAAAAGAGAATTCCAAAATCATTAAAATCCACATTTCATAAAACTACGAATCCAATTAAATTGCATTAAACTGAATACACACACATAAAGAATTTAGTTTTAGTTTTCAATTTTATGAATTTTATTTTCCCTCTTTTATTGTTAGCAAAATTTTGTAAAACTATTTAAGAATTTAATTCACACTTTTGCTTTAAATTTAAACCATAAAGTACCAACGCTTGAAAACATATGTTGAACCTGAAAATAAATCTCCAATAGGGCCACTAAGAATTTTAAATTTGAATTTATTTCATTTTCATCAACATCAAAATAATTATGAACGTCGATAAAGAAACCCATAATACCGAATATTGAACTCGGCTGAGGATATCTCAAGAACAGTTCGGATGCTTTAAAGATAACTCTTTTATGGATTTCGGCATATAGGGATGCGGTTGGGAATTGCATTGCTACTGAGTTGACCAAAGCCGGCATCAAGATCGCAATCTCCGACATGGTATAGATCATTTAGATTGCTTCCTTACTGAATTGGTCCTTTAGTCAGGGTTGTAACATAGCTTCTCAGGCCATTCACGCCTGGTGTGATAATTTTATCAGATGACAGAACCTACATTTCAATTTCGACTTCGAACGACAGATTTTTGAGAAACCTCTTCATGACAATTGTAATTACCTTGAGTCTAATAAGCCAACCCACTACCTATGAGTCTATGGCGACTTCGATTCCGATTGGGATATAATTCGCTCATTTTCTGGGAAACTCATAGAGGATACCTGCAATGTCGCAATACCCTACCGGACACATATGGATGAGAAGACGACCGACCAACGTCTATCTGTAAATCGCTCGACTACCCATCGCACAATAACGAATCTCACGGGTCACTGTCCATTTGGCAGACATTTGGAAAGCCTCAAATATCAAAAGCCAACAGAGCAGTGGGTCTGGGGTGAAGAAAGAGACTGTCAACTCATGTATTAGTATTCCATTCTTATCATAAAGATACAGAGACTTCTTCTCACTTTTTGATATCCTAAACCGAGCTCTCTAATATAAGGATTGTTGCAAGATAATACACTAACTCAGAGTAATAATAATAACAATTAATAGACAAGGCCTTGTAATAATTAAGACCATTTAATGTTATTTAAAATTTTAAGGACAAAGCAATACATACTAAACATTAGTACGAATAATTTTTATATCCACATAACATTCTGTTACGAAAATGCAAATGGTGTTTTTAAAATAATAAACAAAAGCTCCAAAAACAACACAATCGGCTTAGTCACGTATGAAACGATAAATAAAAGCCCTAAACACAAAACAATGGACTTGATCATGTGATCAAAGAATAAACAAAAATATAGCAACAACATCAGCATAAAAAAATATAAGCGATAGAAGATGTAAACAGCCAACTACAAAGTACAGCGATCAGAGAAGTAAACAACCAACAACAAAGTGCAGCGAATAAAGAAATTAACAAGCAAAAACAAAATACATATAAGACACATACATATATACATAATTGGTCATTACAACCCTTCAGTCAGGATTATTGACCCAGTTTCTAACACTACTTATGTTGTGTTGTGTCTGTTAATTTTATACATAAGTGGCGGGACCTATAGTTTAAAGTCGACTCCGAACAACAGATTTTTGAGGAACTTTTCATGGCATTTTATTTACCCCCAGAGTTTTTGCCAGATATCTGTTCAGAAAAATACCGAAGAAATACTTTTTGTACTTTATTTCGATGTCTTTCTTGGGACTCGAAACCTAGCTTTATGTCTAATAAGCCAGCACACTACCTACTAGACAAAGGCGACTTCATATAAGACACACAAACAACAAAAATGGAAACAAGTTGTTTACATTTTTAGATTGTTACCGCAGGCCGTCATTATCCTTCGAGAGCATTCATCACACTGTTGATCCAGCCAAGAGAAAGTGAGCAATGATGGAGTTTGAAGTTAATCGTGTGTGACGACGTGACATTGGTTGCAGTGAGAATTAAATCCGTTGTGTGTGAGACACGAGATCGAGCTATAATTCTGTCAGACTTTTGTGTAGACAAGTTGCGTGTGAAGAATACAGTTGTTAATGTTGTGCTTACAAAAAGGTAGTAAGGAGAGAAAAATAACAAACAAGCACATATTGTGAACATAGCTGCCAGATTTGGCGATTTATCGTCATTTTGACGATTTTGACTTCCAAAAATATCATATTCACGATACGACGATTTATACCCTTATTTTGACGATTTTTAACAATTAAGCCTTAAGCTTTGTATTTGCTTTGCAGTTGTTACTGTTGGAAATATATGCCAGTAATAAGAAGGAGTAAAGAATTATATTTTTAAGTTATTTTCGAATAAAATATAATATAGTAATAATAAAAAGAATTACAACTTCTAAATAACATGGTAGTTCAGCATATGATAATTTATGCTGTTGCAGATAATTTAAAAAATTCGATTATAGCTTCTAATATTAACATCGGAAAAACAAAGGCAAGGGGATGGATGGGAACTAGGAAAATATATTATTGGAAAGAGGAAAGAGGTAGCAGTGTTTATGGCCCCTAGGTTTGAATTCTTTTATACCATAAGTAACAGGAAAGATCTCTGCAGGAAGAAAGTTCTACACACAAATAGTCCGTCTAACAAATGAACTTTATCTGTAATGCAGTGTGCAATACACTGGCCAATCGGTCACATACGGATGTTCCGGCCGAAAAAGTAAAAATAAATGATTTTCATAAACAAGGCCCTTTATTTTGCACGATCAATATCCGTTGTAGTAGCAATAGAACGGTGAAACACAAGCCACATTGTAATGATGCTCCAATGAATCCATGGAGTTGGACACACTATCATGATTAAAGAGCTACTACAGCCTCTGCTACTAATGGTCGAGAAGCTTTAAAATAGACGTTAAGAGTTAACTCACACATGTAAGTTGTATTCCATTCTCGGTCGGTTATAAATGGTGTAAGTAGTAAGATCAGATGACGTGAAGTATTTATTACACCATCTTAAGAAACCATACTGAGTTTTCATGCCTATAAAATCAAGATCTTCTGACTCTCTAATACATATTTACTTAACATAGGCTTTATATGTTTTTGTTTTTAAAAACCTTTTAATTTATTTATTTATTTTTCGTGACGACTTTTTTACGATTTCAATAAACGTCTTTGACGATTTTTTCTCAAATATTTGACGACTCGATACTTAATTTATCCGGCAGCTATCATTGTGAAAGTTATCGTTGTATACGTGGAAGAAGTTCGAACAGTGGAACAAAATTATGCAGATAAAGAATTAACTTAAAATTAAAAACATATTTATTTTTACTTTATTTGCAATCTACGAACTTATATTTTTAAAGTTTTTAAAAGTTAACAATATCATATTAATAAAGCAATAAGCCTTCGTATACACATCCACTTTCGCTCCCATCATATCAAAATATTCGAATGCTGAAAATAAACTATAAGATTGCAGGAGCTAAGTATGTATTTTGTTCTATTTTCGTATTATAACAATAAGTAATGACAGAAGGGAGGAAGAAAAACTGTTGGAATTATGAGGTCCTATTCTGTACACCTACAATATTGAAATGGTGGAAATAGTGAAACTGATGGTGATATGCTAACATTGTAAAGCACATAATTTGTAAGGTTTCATGCATATGGATTAATGCAGGTAAGTGTGAGAGTATGTATGTATTTATGGTATTATTTGTTTGTATTCGAGGTTTAAACTTATCACCTGTTCTGTGTCGATTCCTACACTTAAGGTGAAAGTTATAATTCTATATATTATTGATGTTGTACATATATATGTATGTACGACTATGCATCTATTTTGTTTATTATAATCACACATTCATTTATTATGTACATTTCATGCAACACGAAATATATACTTCTAACCGGCATTTAATATTTTAAAGCATCATAGTTAATCGGATTAAAAGTGCGTATAGTTAGAAGGAAGTGTGGCATTAAAGACAACCAACTAATTGGTGCATAAAGCAAATACGATAGTTGCTCGAATTATTCAACAACAAATCATTGGAGATTGAATCTGTGTGAGTATTTTAGTTTATAGTAATTATAATAGGTTTATAATTTAAACAATTACTTTAGAATCTGTTAATATATAAGAGTAAAATTTCAAAGGTGAACAAATCCTCTTCTTCAATGCTTGCTTTTTAAAATTGTATTCCGATGGTTTATAACAGCACAATCGACTAATTTTTCGACTCGCGTTTTCTATTAAAACACAAAAGCACTGTAAACTACACATGCATTAGTCCTTTCTAGAAAGCTATAAACTTTTGCATCCTTCTTATGTTATTGTATATAATTCTATTTCATTTAGTTCTTAGCGTTACCAGTTCGAAAATGCCCCGCAGAGAATATATTTTTGTTATGTTTTTACTTTATAAAATGTACACTCTCTCAAAAAATTATCCATACACCATGCTACTGACTTCATTGTAAATTAGTTACATTGTATTTCAAAGAATACGTAAGTTACGTATTTGGTCTATACAGCCACTCAATCAGGCTTACGACCTAATTTCACTCACCACCTATTTATTTTATGATATCTTAATTTTATACATGAGTGGCGTGCCATACAGTTTAAAGTCGATTTCGAACAACAGAGTTCTAGGAAGCTTTTAATGGCAAATTTTTTAACACCCAAAGTTTTTGCCAGAAATCTGCTGATAGGAAGTCGCCGAAGAAATATTTTTTCGTTTAGATGTCTGACCTGGGACTCATTAATACACCAGGCCCTAAATGAAAATCTTCAATCCTGAGAGCAGCACGCATATAACATTGAAAGTCTGGTGAGACTGCACTGCATAGCGTACAGTGTTAGAAACTGGCACGAAAGAAACACAGACTACATTTCTGGATATGACGCGTATAACGGTGCATTCATATTCAAACTTCTGTTATATCAGTAAGTCACTGTTTTCCTTAACTCGCCTATAAAGTCGCCAAAGAAATATTTTTAATGTTTCATTTTGACCGAGATGATTAACTTGTGGTTTGTACTGTAGTTTCACTACAAAGACTTTCAATCGCTATAAAAGTAAGAAGTTTTTGAAATATTGTAAAAATAGTAACCATCTGCTTAGTCCACATTAAATGAAGGAAACTGTCTACATATATTATACAGCCCTCGTATCTTGCACAAGCTAAAATACTTCGTAAATCATTTACATTTCTAGTGTTTGTATGCTAATATTTACGTTATAATAATATCAGATTTTTTTTTTTTGTTCATATTTTTATTCATCTAACTTTGTTCTAGATGCTTGAGGTAATTTCAGAAATTTCATAACAAATAACATAGAGTGTGAGCTTTTAATATCATTACGATTACTAATCATTACTTAACAGGTATGAATATATATACATATCGTGGTGGCTATATAATAAAAGCATTCGTAAGCATTGTAAATTATTCGTTTTATATTCAAAAATTATAAAACATATAATAAAACATACTTTTCAGTTCTTAAATTTACTTTAAATTTACTACAGCGGTTGTCACTTATGCGCATACAATTGTGGCATAAGATAAAACCCCAGAAGAAAAAGTCTAACGGTATCAAATCACGCTATCTGGACCAGTTCGTATTACCTCCACGTGAGATAGACATGCGTTGGAATGCGATGTGTGGTATGTAGAACCGCTGGTGTTAGAATCAATCAATTCAGATCACAAGAAGTGGCTAAGTTCGTAATGAGAATTAATTGTTTCCAACTGTTTTCCCAACTTCTCCATTTAAAATAAAACGATTTCCCAGCAATGTGTTGCAATATATTTTCTTTATTTCAGCCCATTTAAATTCAACGTTAAACGAATAATTATTTTTCGTAATCTATAACTGCTGCTTTCACTTTCACATTATAAGTAGAAATAAATGAAATACTGTCATGTGACCCAAATAAAATTTTCCTGAATCAAGAAGTTGCATAATAAACGTTGTTATAAAAAAAGGACTAAAGAAACTGTATTAACCATTGTTGTATATTGTAAGTATGTATGTACATATATAAGCATTATACACTTATGGCCATTGGAATATGTACACCTCAATTAATTTAAAAAAGTAAATGTTAAAATATTCTTAATGAATTAAAAGCCTGTTTAGTGTTAATGGTCATATTTTTTTAATTTTTTGACATTTATTAAGAACATTAAATTTTCTTCATACCGTGTTTGATGCTCCAAAAATGTTCAGATCTAAATTAAGGATCTAGTTATTGGATTCATCACTCACCAGCTTGCTTGGACGGATAAGAAAACAACGCTAGGAAAATTATGTGTGATAATATATCGGCTACAGTCTGGATTGAAAATTTAAGATTAAAACTCTCACTTTATGGATGGGTTAGAATAAATGGTGGTTTACAAAATTAAGAGCTTAACCAAGCTACAATCAATGAATAAAACGTTACCTTTATTCAACGTCAATTTTGTGTCCAAAAACATTTCTTGTACATTGTACGCGTATACTTTGAGAAGAGGAGATTTATTTAAATTCTGTCAATAATTTCTCCAAATTGTTGCATGGACCCTTTATAAACAGATGTACTTATATTAATAGCCATATGTGTACATTGAACTATGCGTTTGCAAGTTTGTGTTAGGAACCAAAGTTTAAATTAATAGCAACATACAGTGAGCATCAAAAGAAAGTGTATATAAAAGACTATACATTATTAAATTATCGTTATTTGTATTTTTAAATCGGAACGTTGCCAGTTTTTAAAGTTGAAACATATAAAAAAATTACAAATTCGAAATTTTTTCAAATTTTTTCGGGCACTCTCCATACAAGTGGTAAAAGTTGAGTTTGTTGATTGTTAGAATTTTATCCATATTGTACACTCTCTTTTGACGCTCAGTGTACGTCTCTACATTGCTGTAACTAATTTAAAAATATTCATAAGTTGTACACATTTTCACATTTTTTAACTTTTACCCACATTCCTGATAAGCGGAAAGTAACATGATGCTGAACATATCCTTATGTCAACCAGCACCAACCAAAAAGTCGAAAACTCATCAAGGAAACGGAAACTTCATGCCGTAGTTACTTACTTACTTTTCCCACTCTACTCTACTTTTCTATTTGACGTAAATTTTGCCGTTCACAATTTGCTTCTTTTCGGTATACCTGCGTAGTTTTCTTGTCGTAATAAAAACCAACATCTCAGGATATGAGCAGGTCGGATAGACAAACTTTTATTCAATATGAAACGTGTTTTAAAATGACGCAATGATTCGAATAAAAACCAAACCTAATTAGGAATAACTGGGTGTAAAATACCAACACAACCAGCATAATAAATAAATATTCGATAAGAAATACTTGGGATACACATCTGTGCAAACCAAGATGTTAAAATCCCAAGATTTGTTGTCAGAAAATATTTGAATATCTTTTATCACCTACAGATTCTTTCAGGTTTAAGTTTCTTTTTTAGTAGAAAGCAATTATGTTTGCAGTTTATTCATTGTAGACAATAAGAGTGTGGATCAATAAAACCGAAAATTTATTTATAAAAAAAATAAGTTTTTTTCCATTATAGTTATCCTTGACCTCAATACAGTTAGTCACCAAATTTTGTCATTCTCATCCTCCAAAATAAGATTTTTCGTGGGAATCGAAACAGATTGGCTTCGTGTCAAATCTGTTTTCTTCAGGCTTTGAGAATGGGGCAAATGGTATGGAGTTAATAATGGGAATTATTTTTTATACTCCTCATTTAAGATAACCATATTATGGTTAAAATTGTGTACGTCGGTCAGGTTTACCATACTGAAAAACTAAAAATTGGTGCAATCGAATATAAATTAGAATGAATCCGACTAGTGTTAGTGGCATGTCACAAAATTCCAAGTGTTTTGGTACTGATGCAGAATTGCTTTCTATTGTGCTAGCTGGCTTTGTGACAAATTCGAGCTACAAGAAGATAAGATAATACATAATTGATCCCTAAAATCCTTTAGTCAGGATTACGACCTAGCTCCTCAGATATTTTAGTAACTTTTTACGGCAATTTTTTTACTCTCAGAGTTTTTGTTAGAAACATACAGAGAGACAGTCGCCCACGAAATGTTTTCTTTTTCAAATTCTGTTTTGTTGAAAATGTATGACTACCAGAAGTTGGTCAATGTTTGCGCAAAGCGAAATAATTATATTTGCAGAAAACACAAACATTAGTCGACTTCTGAAAGTCATGCAAACGTGAAATTGAGGTCAAGATCCATCAAAAATGCTGACAATTTTTGAACTAAAGATTCATTTGATGAGATGACATATATAAAATATATCACTCGACTGTTAGACTCTTTAAATAATAACTACGGTAATTTTTGTCCTATTTGATCAAATGATCTTTTCACAAGAGAATATTAGCACTTATTCCATATTTTTTTTTATTAAAGTTTGCTACTATGTATGAATGGACAAACTTGCAAAACTTGAACAAAATTAAATTTTTTCAAGTTTACGCCATCAAATCTCATAGCATATTAATACATATATCGAATAATAGATATCGTATAATAGATATACTAATGTATACACCGGTTTAAAGAACCATCTCCTCTCCCCTTTCCAACTGAATTTAAATTTTGGAAATCGGGTAAGAAATGTAATCCAGAAGTTTGTGCGTAAGGTTAAAAAAAAACAGTTTTCGTCAAGTAAAAAAGGCTTTGAGGGTTCGAGAAATATAAAAAAAATATTTTTGAGATCTATCATTAGCCGGGTGTATTTAATTTTTTTTTATTTTGTCGCATAGTGTTATTAATGTTTATTAAACAAACAATTTCTAAAAAAAGATTGTTAAGTACAAAAAATGTGCTGTTGAAATAATAAATTGAGAGAGTAGCATTTAAATATTAGCTTTGAAGTCACTGTAGTCTAATAGGTAGTGTTTTGTCTTATTAGACGTGAGAACCCACGTCAGTCATCTGCAACAAAACGAAATATGAATTTCTTCGGTGACTTCCTCCCAGCAGATTTGTGGCAAAAACTCTTAGAGTAAATAAACTTGCCACGAAAAGTTTCTCAAAATAATATGCTACTTACGCCACTTATTTCATAATATTTAATTAAATTTTGCAATTAAGAATATCAAACTTCAAAAATAAGAAAAAAATAATACTTTTTTACTTTACAACATCAAAACCCATAACATACAGGTTTGAGTAAAATGTTTATGTATACCGTTTTAAAGGCTATTCTCTCCCCTTTCTAAATTTAAATATAGATCAGAGACGTATGATACCCCTGAATTTAGCCTAAATTTATCTGATGGTGTTCCATCTAAAACAACCCGTATAGTAGGATCCCTGAGGAAGAAATTTAGGGACATATGTAATAGGATTGGACTGAAAAGTTTGTTTAATATTGTTACGAACATTGGAACGCGGTACCGTCGTTTAACATTAAAACGATATACAAAAACTACACAAAAAGTTACAACGAACTTGTTGCAAGTAAACCAACAACATTAGAATGTCAGTTTTGTGTGAAGACACGTTGGGTGTGAAGAGAACAGTCGTGGTTTGAAAATCGCCGTCGTAAAGAACAAGGAAACAATTGTTGTATTCGTCAAGTTGGCATACAAAAGAAATTTATTTTGTTTGAAATCAACGAACTCATATTTTAAACATTTTTAAGAAGGTAAAAATGTAGCAATATTATTATCGGACTTAAATATTTTTCAAATTCATCTTCATATGAATACTGGCTTATATTGTGCTTAGAGCGTACTTTACAACTAGAAATATAATTTTAAAATATATAATGATTTATTTTTGCAAAGATGACAATGTAAGGTGAAGCTGCGTAACAATCGAATTTAGTTAGATAGTAAGTTTGCATCTATTTATGATTCGAAATGCTGTGTACCTTATTCTACTGTCATGTATCGTTGATAACTTGCTATATGACACTATAATGTTTGGAAAGTATCCACTGTGGAATTTTTTACTTTATTTTATATGCATAAACTTTCGTGCCATTTCTTTTTGTGGTAATTATTTACTGATCACTCATGCAATGATTGTTTTACTGATATTTTGAATTGAATTGGCAATTGGAGGGCACGGCATATTATAAAGATAATTTGTTCTTTTCTTCGAATATGAAATACTATACTTGTTTCTTTCCGCAACTTTTTATGTATGGCTATTAACCATACTTGGTAAATTTCGATAACGATTAGTAGTCAATTACATTCCTTTTTAAAAATAATCGTAATGATTATATAATTATTTGAACAATTTTTTTCTTTTACTAATTGATTACGATTACAATATAATCAAAAAATAATCAGGATTACTGGCGATTTGTCTAATAATGAAAAAGAATCAAAAGTAATCTAAAAGCAATCAAATTATTTTCAACAATTACTTTCAAATTCGAAAGTATTCAAAAGTAATCAAATCGTTTTCATAATTTTTTTTTTTTTTTGATTATTTTAAAACATTAAAAAAAAGTAATTAAATTACTAATCATTACGATTACTAATCATTACTTAACAGGTCTGCTATTAATACAATGGACGCAACGCTATACTTTCTCAAAAGTAGTATCCATGGGTGTATATAAAAGTGATTATTTTTAAAGCATCGCGACAACAAGTAAAGAGTTAGTGGTAATCGTGGAAGTATTTGTGCTGGCAATGAGAAAGTTACTGCTGTCAATACAATACAATACATAAAATTGAAGTTTTAATAACTTAAGGGATGAAATAAAAGGCAAAAAAATTTTATTAGTACCATTTGGTGCGTTGCATCTACTGCGTTCATAACATAAGTTTCACCACAATGCAAAGAGACAATAGAACGCTTCCCCAGTGTATTGGTCACGTTTGAAAAAAAAAATAAAGTCGTACATAAAAATCTATTTTGAAAACGATAATCGATAATTACTCAACAGTATCAGTCAGGAAGGCCCCAGCAAATACGAACTTAATTGTTTACAAAAGAGAAGACGATGACATCTACAGGTTCAATGGATTTTCGACTTTAAACGTTTTACTCGGAGAAAACAAAAACTATATTCTTTTGAAAAGCGTTTCGATAGAATATGTGTTCTATACATGGAAATTAGGAAAAGGAACAAACTTAATCGTTCTTTTGGTTTCATTTCAATAATCGAAGATAAATTTTATAAAAACTTACCTTTCCACAGGTACACTCAGAGTCAAAATCTTGGAAAGATTTTGTGGTTTTTGTTTTAAAAAAGTGATTGTATTTTAGTACATGATTTAAAACTATTAAATTTTTTAAATTTTCTTCTATTTCGCATTTATTTCATTCTCTTCTTTTTATATGTTTCGTTGCATAGAATTTATTGATGCAGCGGATTTAAAAATCTTTAGAAACCAGCATTTATACGAACGTACGTGAGAGAATGTGAAATAAATTATTTTGCCACAAAACTCAAACCAACTGCAATAATTTCATACCGAAGCCACACAACTACCATAATTTCACCCGAATATTTATTGCGTTAATGAAAGTGAAATATTTTACGTAGGAAAAGAGTTGAAAATTAAAAACATGACTGCAGCATTTACTCTGGGTGAAGCGATGTCACAACATTTTCTTTGAGGCTTCTTCGAATTGCATTGCTTGAACGCGTGAAAATGTTTATAAAAGTTCAGTTTTCCAGGTTCCAGGTTACTTTAACAATTAGTAGAGCTTTATTTTATTATATCTGGTGGGCCATCTATCGTTTAACCATCACTTATTTCGAAACTGACAATACTTATGTCATTCCATTCTGTCACAAAATTTAGAATATTATCCGCCCTGGGCGTAATGAATCGATTTTTGCTTATGCTACGTTAGGATTTATTGGAAATTTATTTCCAAAACAAAGACAATTGGTCGGAAATTGTACGAAAATGGCGTCCAAAATTTAGTCGCAGACAAGAACCAAAAGTATCCAATATAACCAAGCTTATTGCTAAACTTCGTGCAACTATTTTCATTGTTGATGCGCCAAGACGTGCTCGTGCAGTATACCCGAAAATATCGAAGTTGTCTCAGAGTATGCATAAGAATTCATCAACATAATCCTCTTTCACCGTTCTTAAGAATTGAACGTTTGGCGCACCAACTTTCATCGAATTTTGTGAAAAGACCTCAGTATGACGCCTTACAAAGTTCAGTTGGTTCAACAGTTGAATCCGCATGACCTTCCGCTTCTTTTTCACTTCGCTGGATGGACCAACGGCAAACTACATTACAAAAAATTATCTTTTCGAAAATACATGACTTATTTTCATCTTGGCGGGTACACTAATAAGCAAAATTTTCGTCTTTTGGGTTCACAAAGCCCAAACGTGATCGTACAGAAGCCAATGTACCCATTACGGGTGACTGTTTGGTGTGGCTTTAGGAGCGGAGGCATCATTGCTCCATATTACTTCACAAATCAGGACGGCGCAAGATTACGGTCATCTATCGCACCATGATAACCGATTATTTTGGTATCTCATGGTATTGAAGTGAACGAAGTTTAATTTCAACTGAATGCCATATCTTCGGTGACAATCAATTTATGGAGTCAAACATTTGATTTCCATGAAATTCCATGAAAATTGGTCCGGTCGAATAAGGTGATATGATAACACATAATGAGTTGATATTAATGACATAATATTCCATTTCTAATATATTTTTAAATAAATTTTGTTGTATAGCATTTTTAAATTCACAACGAGTCACAACGTCCTCGACTGTGCCACTATTAAATAATTGTGGATACAATAATACATTTGAAGTATAAGATCTCCTAATCTGCAATTCAATGTTGTGTACCTGATTGTAAGAAGTAATCACTTACTGCAACCTAAAGTAGAAATATTCTATATGTTTTGTAGGACTAACAAAGAATCTTCTATTACCACCCACGACCAGGCTCTGCCAACAATTTAATTCGAATTCGGATCGATTGTTACTGAATGAACGTTCTGGAATTTGTTTCTGAGTTTCTCATGTATCCACATAAGTATGTATTGATTACTGGCAAATAATTCTTTTGATAAAGAATTATTCTCAGTAATCATATGGAAATATAATGGAAAGCATTACTGCTATCGAAGACCCGGGGAACGCGTTCAAAGATACCATGTGAAGCAAATTGTTAAACATAGTGGTGAAAATGTAATGGTTTGGGGATGCTTAATATGGTGGGATGTTGGCCCTCTATATTTAGTAGATGGTATCATGCGAAAAAATACTATCTAAAGATTTTGCAAACTCATCTTCTGAATTTTATGGACAAATGTGCTTATCCCGAATAAGAAATTGTTTTCCAACATGATGGCGATCCGAAGCACACAACAAAAATTGGAAAGATATAGAGTGGAAAACAAAATTTTCAATTGAATGCCCAGTACAATGTCCCGACTTCAATCCGGTTGAAAATCTTTGGCCATTCCTGAAAATCTGGCTCGGGCAGTACGCAACAGCCCCAACAAATGTGGACGAATTTTGGGATCGTATAAATGCGAAATGGAATCGAATTCCGAAAGATTTTATTGATAATTTGGTAGAAGCATGTCAAACCGCGTAAATCAAGCTATTTTTAATAAGGATCTATGGACCAAATATTAAAATTGGGTTAGTTTCTTGAATTTTCTTGAAACGTTTTCGTTTTTTCATTCAAACACACTGAATTCGTTTCATTAATTATAGTTTTTTACTGCTATTTGTTAAGAATAAAATAAAGGATTAAAATTAATTTTTTTTTTTTGTATTTGCTTGTATGGTCTTGTTTTTGTGATGACTAAACTCAGTATTGTGAACATGCTCACTTCTGCTCGCCACTGTACGTACTTAAATTGGCCATTACAACGCTTTAGTCAGGATTACAACCGAACTTCTTACGTCAGCCTTATTAAGTGTGTGTTCAGTTCATTCATAAGTGGCGGGACCTATAGTTCAAAGCCGACGACTGATTTCAGAGAATGACATATTTTTGAGAAACTTTTCATAGCAGTTTTATTTGCTCTCAGAGTTTTTGTCAGAAGAATGCTAAGCGGAAGACGCCGAAAGCTATGGGTTTTCATGTTTCGTTGTGTTTAATAATTCAAAACACTAAAAATATAAATATGTATTGCAACAGGAGATTCGAAGTCGCCGTAGTCTATTAGGTAGTGTGTTGGCTCATTAGACGTATGTAAAGCTAGGGTTGGTCTCAAAAAAATCTACCGTTCGGATTCGACTTTAAACTACCACTGCAAAATATGGAACCGGAAACAAATATTTATTTACGTACATCATGCTCCAAATGTGCTAAAATAATAATAAAAGAATAACGAAGAAATAAAACAAAAAATTTTTAATTTATTCTACCTGTCAAATTCACCCACACAGAAGTGGAAGAAAATATATGTGATGCACTATGATTTCATGTTTGCTTGGAGCATTTATGCTGTATGTCTGAACAAATTCAAAAAATTGTTGGGTTCGGTCGCAATGTAAACAACGTAGCAAACATTTTTAAATCTAGACAAATTAAGTTGTTCTTTACTAACAAATATTTTGTAGTATCATTAAGTATCGGATGAATAGACTGAATTATAAAATATCCCAATAATTTTATCCAAAACAAATACTGATTGAATTTTCGTAAAGAGCCAAAAAGAGCCTGAACATAATGGATATGGGCAGATAGAGAAGTTGTTGTATCTATCCCGCGTCTTTCTTATCCTTACAATTTTTCCCCAAAGACCAGAGAAGTCTAGACATTCATCCACCTATCAAGTTTGAAAAAAGATGAGATATAAGACGGTCCTCTAGTAGCATGCCGGTGAGCATTATCATTCCCTCAAATACCCGAATAACCTAGATTCAAGCTGTGCAGTATGCGAAGGTATCTAAGAAGATATCTCTAAGAAGATATCACTACTTTGGATTTAACATTATACAAAATTGGTCATTACAACCTTTCAGTCAGAATTTCGACCTGGCTTTTTACATTTTATATCGCCGGCCAAAAATTTAAAGAATTAATTATCGCAGTCCCTTCAATTGGTGTAAAACCCCATCTAAAAGTGCACCAATCAGGCTTTTTCAGAGAGACCCAAACTGTAAGTTTATCAGAATAAACAACCAATCCTGTATGCGTTTGCGTCTTGGAGTCATCAACAAAAAGTAAGATTATGTCGTTTCCGTCTCCATAAGCAATCCCTGCGTGACTTCCTCTTCTCTGGAAGATTTTGTGACATTTCTTAATCCTCATTTTCTTCAACTTTAAATGAAAACATATTCATTAAAACCAAATGACGCATAATCAGATTAAGTTTTATTAAGTCATACAATACACATGAAATGGTAGAATATCAAATTTCAAGAAAGTACGTACTAAACATCTGACGCCGACTGTGGACATTAAATTAAACAACATTTTCAAATGTTTGTAAACAACAAATCATCGCAATATAATTTTGTTTTATCAATTAAATTTGACCTCAAAGGATAGTAGGGAAATTAGTTGAAGGCTTCTTTCTCAAACATTATGTCTTTTAAAAATGAAAAAGTGAAATTTTTTCTTTCAACTACTATCACGCAAATTTGCTTCTTCATATTTCTGTGTTTTCTTTCCTTGTTTATGTGATCAGAATTCCCCTAAACGGGCCATGACTTTAAATTCATTATGCTCTCAATTATGTACAAGTACTTTAAATTTAATTTAATCATGAGAAAATTTTTAATTAATTTATGTGAAGGAAGTAGAAGAGGAATTAATTGAACAAAGAATTGACCGCCACTGCAGTTACACTTAAACGAATACTTTTAGAAGTAGTCTCTGCTACTTCACTGTGAAAGTCACCGCAAGTATCTTGTCAATTTAAAAAAATCTTGTGACACTGAAATTTTTTGCGTTTTTAATTTGCTTCATGTAACAGTAGGGGGTTTAATAACAGAGATGACGACATCAACTTTAGTTGAATACCCTGTAGAGAATTAAATTTTTTTTTCATAACATAAGTCATTTTAATGGAAATAAACAAGAAATACTTTAAAGTAAGATTGAAATAGAATATGTTGCCGTAATACTCTGAGAATTATTTAAATCTTCCGGATTTGCATTAAATTGTCAAAAACAAACGTAAGTACCTTCGCAAGTAAGACGCAACCATGAAAGAATGCATTTGTTTTACTTAAGGTAAATTATGGATTTTTCAAAATTTATAAAATGTGGACTTAAAATGTATTCGTGTTTGGCTATAATCGTTCCAGTCCGTATTTGTTAACACATTAGTATGAAAATTATATGAAAAATTTAACGGAATTATAATTAATGCCAATGGAAATAAAATATAATTATTAGGTTTAGGTATTAGGTTCTTTTGTCTAAGGAAGCGAATGTCTAAGGTTTCCGAATGGCACATCTGAAGTTTACACTGATGGCTTAAAGATTAGTGAGAGGAAGGGCTGTGGTATCCTTATTAAACATATACAATGCAGTGTTGTTGATAATTTTGAAAGGGGCGGAATACTTTCAAGTTGTGTGAAAATCTTATGATTTACTGAGATAGTCTGGCTGCGACCATCTCCCTAACGAACGTAGTTTCAACGTCTATCCTTGTCAATGAGTTCCGAAGAGTTCGCGGGGAAATTTCGGATCAATCAAAGCTAACGCGTTTGAAATTGCATTACTGATTAGCTGACAAGGGGAGCTACGGACATTTCTCTAACATTTTACAGCGAATATGTATTCCCATTGCTTTGGTTAATTTAGGTATTGTCCACTTGTTTTACTGTAAAGCTGAATTTCGTTTGCAGCAGGATGGTATGTGCATCATTGTCAGACTCTGCTGACTAGACGACAACTGACTCCCTTTTGGCAGTAAGATTCGCCATGCCTGGGTCTGAAGAGCAGACAGAGACTATATTTCACCGCAAGTATCATGAAGAGACCCAAGGGTCTAAGTGGTAGCCTATGTTAGACCCCGTCCTTCAAGGGTTCATAACATAATCTAACCTTCAACCTTTTGTTGAGAGCTAACATCACGTACTGGAATTAGTTTCGTTATTTATAATCATATTTTTACTATTTTTTCTGTTTTGACTTTTGTTTCCGTTTTAATTCGTAATTTTATTTTATTTTTTTTTTATTATAATCTAGTTATTGTTCTAATCAAAGTCTAACTTTAACTATTCGAGCCCAGACAGTACTGAGAACAAAAATGTTCTATTAAGGAAATCGAATAAGTGTCGAAAGTACTGACCGATGTGAAATTTTTGTCATAGAGAGACCAAAGAGGTTGTGATCTACTTTTCACTGTGCCCTCTGGAGACACTAATTTTCGCAAGTTTGTGAAAAATGAATAAATTCTGTATAGTATTCCCACCACAAGGCTTTCTTTTCGGTCTACTTCCTTTCACAATATACTTTCATCATTTAATCCAATATCTGACGTTTAGTAGAGCTCACTTATATACCGATATTTATATAAACGCAAACAGAAATCGGACAAACGAATGTTTGCCTAGTCTGAACGAGAATCTTAGTCGTGTACACGAAGTTTGTGGAAAACACATTAATTTACTCCACTAAGAGTGCGGCTATTATTCGCTAAATCACATTTAGTCTCAGCACTCTTGTAAGGATGTGAAATTTTCGCCTCCGGTAATTTTGCCATTTGAAGCAAATTAAACGTGGCTGTAAATACAGAAATAAGATATCTATGTCTGTGACCTATCGAAAAACGACCGTGTATCTAACTATACAATTAAACTTTATGGTGTACTATTTAACAACCTGACCAAAGCCAGAGTGTTCTTATCTTACACAAAATCATATACGCCCGTGGCCCAAGGTATCTCTTTGAGAAATTTACTTTTCTTCGGTTTCATGTAGACTAAAAAATATCATTAAGTTCAGAGACCGTACTTTAGTTTCGGAATGCGAATTTTTTATCTCTGCTATTCGACTTTGGAAATCATTACCTACGGGGACAAAACTATATAATGTTTTACAGTTTAAAAGAGCTCTTTTTCCAATTATTACAATACAACAAGTATTGTTATTTAATTAATTGTTTTAGTATAATCATTTTTAAAATTGTTATACAATTATTTAATACTATCTGAAACAAATTGGGGTGGTTAATTTGTTTTTAAATCTCCTTTAAATCTCTTTTAAGAGAAGAGATCTATCGGAGATGTAGATTGTAATTACTCGTGAGTAATTACAATCGTTGGGTTGCGTTATATGGGAAGAGAGGAAAGAAAAAAAATTAGAATGATTCTTATTTCATAAGAGATATGAGAGGGAGATTTACCTTTTTTCCAATGATAGAATAAACTCTTTTATGGTTCGTATTTAATTAATGGTAAATATAATTTTATAAATTTAATTCACTTATTTTCATTTTATTCTAGGTATTTTTTTATAGTATAGGTACAATTTTCAGGTAAGTATAATTTCACTCAAAATTTTATTTTTAGGTGCACAATTTAGGCAAGTATGATTTCTTATGAATAATTCAGATGAATACAATTGATGTAAGTTACCCAGGTAAGTATGAATTAGGAATTTAGATAAGCATATAATTTTAAGAATTACTTCACTAATAGCACTGAGATATATATATATATGTTAATTTTCACAACACTTAAGATAAGTATAAATTTTAAATATATATTTTTTTTTTAATATAATTTTAATATTTGATTTATTTTATTTGAAATATAATTTAGATTTGATATTTGATTTATTTTAGTTGAACTTATTTAACGCTTTGATAAGATGTGAAGTTCTTGAAGGTAAGAAGTGAAGTTGTTGAAAAAAAGAAATGAACTTCTTGATGGTAAGAAGTGAAGTGATTGCTGATTGTATTTTTATCTTCCACCAAACTTCTGCTCTTCCCAGAACAATCAAGATTAACTGTTATTTGTGGAGACATTCCCTTATTAATGGTGCTGTATGGTGTATGGTATGGTGTGTTCAAACCTCGTTTGAACACTATCATTTTGATTTGTATTATTTGTTCAGACCTTCACAATGAACTTCTTTGATATAAACATACTTGCGTACATATGCTTGCACGAAATTAGATGAACAACCTTATATTGCCGAGTTCATGTAATTTTTTATTTTGTTTGGATTTATGCATTTTTCCTTATTTTTGATTTTAACAGCTAATTCAAATAATGATAAAAGAAATACCTTGAACTTCTGATTAAGTTTCAAGTTTTGCTTTCTTTAAATTCTTTACTTTAAACATTTAACAAAAACCTTTAGCCACTTTCAAGTTTATTTACATTAAATATGTCTGGGGTTTCATGTTTCCTTCAATTTCTTATACGTATGACAAAATTCATAAGTCCAAAGCATAATTACATACATATATTATTAATGAAAACATTTAGAATAATTTGTTGCAATTCAGCAACAAATTAAACTTTAAATATATTAAAATATACAAATATATCTATACACCCAATTTTTTTTTCGCGGTTTCTTTTTACACGGATTTGAAGTTAAACGGTTGAAAAAAAAATTTTTTTTGTATAAATTTTTTAATGTAGTACGGTTTCAAAATCACTTTCTTGTAATTATGTTTGTTTTTACCACGCTTGGCACCATTGCTGAAATGAACATTCATAGTAGTAACTGGGAAATCCCAAAACTCAAAAGTACAACTTTCTATAAAAAAGTTTTTAATAAAAAGTCAACGGCGCAAAACCTTTCGGAAAGTAGTCCGACAGTTCAAAACTCTATTACTGGGCGAAAGTCACCATTGGATGAGTGATGATACCGACTTCAATCCAGTTCGTCCCAAACAATTGCTCTTGTTATCAAGTAGCGACGAATAATTATGTAGCTATGTAAGTACTTTTTCTTTACTTCTATTCTAATTTTTCTGTTCTTAATTCTAGAATCTAGATTAACAGATTTCTTTTGTTTTTTGCTCGTTCTACTAATTTTTCACCTAGAAGAATTATATTTTAAGTTTTAATGCTCAATAAAATGCCATATGAACTTTGAATTTGTATACATTTCTGATAATTTATAGTTTTCAACAGTTTTTACAAGGTTTTTCGAAGTAAATATACAGTAGCGAGCACAAAAAATGCGACGTTGAGTAAAATTATCTTTAAGTGCGATAATTTTAAAAAAATGGTGACCACTTCAAAATATTTCTTTGGGTTATTAATCCCTACAGTTATTGATACCTATTATCAATAACATTATGTAAATATTTTTAATTAATGATATATTATTTTGTCATTTATAAAAGAGAGTGCGAATTTCATGGGAGCAATAAAAATGCAATAGCATAAATTTTAATATGTTTATTTAAATTAAATAGTAATTCTTACAAAAAAAATCTTAAAATTAATATTTAGTGGCGTAGCCCTTATTTTTTATGACTTCTTGCAACCTAGAAGGCATAGAGTCGACTAAAGCTATCAATGTGTTAATGGATATTTTCTCCCATTCACTTTTCAAAATTTCTTCTAATTGCCTCTTATTTGACGGATGTTTCCTCTTAACTTCCCGATCTAATAGCTCCCATAGATTTTCTATGGGGTTTAGATCGGGAGACTGTAATGGCCAATCCAAAACATTGACATCATTGTGGCTTAAAAAGTTTCGAGCTAAGCTTTGGATCGTTATCCTGTTGGAATATGCTACCAGGAGGCATTTTTTTCCGCGGATGAGGAAGCATGTGTTCTCCAAGGATTTCACAGTACTTCTTGGCGTCCATTTTTCCTTCGATTTGAGTTAAGGGACCTACCCCATCACGGGAAATCGCACCTATAAATACGTGACGTAAAATCAATAATTTTTTTTAAACATATCGTTCCTTACCCCACACCATTATTGATCCACCACCATGTTTTACGGTTGGAAGTTAATATCTTGGAGAATATCTCTGTCCAGGCGGTCTTCGAACAAAATTTATCCCATCGGAGCCAAACAAATTAAATTTGCTTTCATCGCTCCACAAGACTATAGCCCATTGTTATTTTGACCAATCCTTGTAACGTTTTGCAAATTCCAGGCGCTTCTTTTTATTGATTGCACTGATGAGAGGTTTCTTTGCGGATCGTCTCGCATGCAAATTAGCCTCTTTCAACCTACGGCGAACAGTGTGAACGCCTATAGGGACTCCCATTTGCTCATTTGCGAAATTAGCAACGTCCACTGCGGTCTTTCGTGGATCTTTTTTAACCAGTGCAATCATCTGGCGGTCTTGGCGAGAGGTAGTTTTTCGAGGATTACCACTACCTGGTTTCCTTTCCACACTATTTCTCAAGGAAAATCGAGATTTAATCCGACATACGGTTGATTGATTTACACCAAAGAGGTGTCCAACTTCACGCATGGATTTTCCTTCTTCTAAGGCTTTAATAACTGCAGTTTTGCTGTTAGCTGAGAGCTGCTTCTATTACAAAACACATGTTGTATAACTTATTTAAGAAATTTTCAATTATAATTAAATAAATAACTAACTTTAACTATTTTTTTTATTATGTTGCATTTTTTTTGCTCGCTAAAAATTTGCACTTTTTTCGCTAATTCAAAAATATTTAACTTTTTAAAGCAGAAGTTGGAAAAAACTGTGGTTACTTTGAAAACTTATAATTGAAAGAATTAACAGCAAAAGAAAATAGATAAATTAGTTACCGTTATTTTGAAACAGATCTTATTAAAGATCATATGGCACAGTGTTGCATTTTTTGTGCTCGCTACTGTAGTTCTTTATTTCATCTTGCACGGTTTTCAAAAGTCATGGAACGTATCTTCCATTTTAGTATTGGAAAGGCCTCTTTTTTACATGGTTTTTTGAGGAACATATCTACCGTGTAAAAAGAGAGTTGGGTGTATATATTACAATTTATTGCAATTTGGCCATAAAATATTATTTAAGGCTATGATTGATTAAGAATAAATAGGATAATTAATAATAGAATAAACAAAAATTCAACAACAAACAATGTATACAAAATACACAAACAACAGTGAAACAACGAAGCCACAAACATACATAAGACAAGACAAAACAGCCAACAGAGTCAGTAAAAATTCACTCAGTCTTGTGTGAAGACTCGTTGCGTGCGAAGAGAATAATCGTGGTTTGAAGATCTCTGCTATAAAGATATGCCGAACGCTTGTTAATGTTTATGCAAAAGAGTGTAAAGAAGAATAACAAGCAAAGCAAATGTTTATGTTTACATCAAGTTGTGTACAGGGGCTTACAGGATTGTGCTCACAATAAAGAATTTATCTAAAACTAAACACAAATTTATTTTAATTTTATTTGCAATTTACGAATTCATATTTTAAACGTTTTAAAAGAGTAAAAACGTAACAATATGAATCTCATGCTCTAATTCAATACCACTAACAATAAACTTTTTTAAGGATAAGTTTTCAGTTTTTTTTCGCCATAGAGATTACTTTTTGGATTGTGCAATTTTAAATTAATTTATTTAATTGAATTGCTTATTATGCTATTAGAACTACTCTGCTTCATGTGTGGGCCCCAACATTAATATGCACATAAGAATTATTTTTAAAATGAGTATTAAAAACTACGCATCTCCTATTAGAAAGCATTTGCCCCTTCACTTATGTACATATTTCACTATATGATGGTTGTTATTATTATTTTAATAATAAAAATACAGAAAAGTACACATTCACACATATTTCCATGCTCCTTTAATCTTTGTTTTATAGCAACAATAGCTGACGGATGCTGAATGAATAGTTTAGTTTGGTTGTGTACCATAAATATCGTCTTCAGGTTTGATGTATTTGTTAATGAAGGAAAATACATGCCATAGTAATGATAGGTATGCGAGTAATTGTTCCATAAAACTCCTTCTAACTACTTGCTTTAAAAAGTGATTGGAAGCCTGAATATTGTGTTTACTATTCGTATACGTTCGTCATTTGTAAATGAAAGTTGTGGCTTTACCTCCTTTCACAGGACTTCAATTTGTATCCTGAAATTAATTTTTCTTACTTAAATTAATTTTTGTGCAATATTTAGCTTCTGTTTAATCAAAATTTTATTTTAAGTTTACGTGATGATCGAATGTTTTTGGATTTGTTTTTTCGAATTTTGTTTAAATGTTTTTTTAATTTTCGTATAAATATTCCTGAGGAAAATTCCTGAAGTATTGGGCAAATCAATTCTTATTTAATAAAAAATTGGTAATTTCTTTTTGTTTTAAGTTCGAAATTCTTTCAAAAAAAGCCACTCAAAATTATTCTTTTAAAATTATTTATTTTGGTTTTCACATTAAAAAGCCGCTGAAGAAAAACTTTGAATAGCTTTCATTGCTTAACTAGCATTACCAATGCCAACCTCAATGAAGGATGATAAGTTTTGAAAAGATTAAGCATCCGTAATACTCAATATCTTTTTTCTCTTTCAATGCACAAGGAGGGAAAACACAGACGAAGGTTTTATTTACCTAAAACAATATTTGTAATTAATTTTTTTTCCTAACTTTTCGTTTTCAATTTTTACACTTTCTCATTGGAATGTAAATAAGTGTCACACATTTTTTTTTCCAGTTGAAAGTATCTCCTTGACATAATCGGTTCGAATGCATAATTATTTTAAAACAAGACCTACAACAAACTGTTAAAGAAAACTTTTTTGAATTTAATTAATTTCTGAGATTTGATGACATACTATGGAATGTGAACGAGTAGATTTGACAAAGTTTTGCAGATTTCGATAAAATACAATGAAAGGTTGTTTTGAAATTTTGACCAAATTTTCCAATAGTCTCCTAAGAGATAAAAAGGTTTCCTTATATATGCGCTCAATAACCATAGTTAATAAATTTCTCGATTTTGTTGGCATCTCTTTGGCATTTGCCTCCTTCACCAGGTGTAAATTATGGTAAAATATTAAAGGGCAGATATGACGCAATAAAACTAGTCGTTACATGTAACCCAAATTATAAAATATCTCGGAGGATTGTGGAATAAGACACATGCTTAACACCAAAAGATGGCAGATGGACAGTAAAACATTGCGGAGATAACGCAATGGTAAGGAGATGCTTCACTTATTTAGACACAATCAATGACATAGTAAGGGATGGGTATTCTCAAATTAAAAACTTTTGAAAAGCATTACTTGAAAACTCTCTCTTGAAAACTTAAAGCCCATATTTCGTACACTTGCTGTGTACATAGCTGCCATATTTGAGGATATATCATCTTTTTGACGATTTTGAGCTCCAAAAATGTCATTTTGACGACATGACGACATTTCGCTCGAGCAATATCTATTGTAGTAGCGATAGAACAGTGACACATTGCAACGATGCACAATGGAGTTGGACACACTATCGTAATTAACGACCTACTACGGCCTCACCAATACTAGGTCGAGAAGCCTTAAAATATACTCTAAGGGCCTAGTCCTACATGAGAGTTGTATTTAGTTTATTTTCGGTCGGTTTTATATAATGTAATTTGTAAGTAGATCAGATGAAGTGAAATATTTATTGAATCCAAGAGTGCATCATATTGAATTTTTATGCCCAGGAATTCAATATCTTCTGACTATCTAATATCTACACCAGACATAGGTATAAATGATGTAATATTATCGCTGCTTAACATTGACTTTATATGGTTTTATTTTTAAAACCTTTCCATTTATTTATTTATTTTTTCTGACAATTTTTTTACGATTTCAAGGAATGTCATTGACGATTTTTTCACAAACATTCAACGATTTGAGGCTTCATTTAAAATTGCATCATCTTCAATTCCCCGAGTCCTCTCACTGAAGGTTCACACCCAAGTTTTGTAGGCAGGCATTATCTCGTCTCAGATTGCTACAATGTACTGACATAAAAATATATGGTATGGGGTATAATAGAACTTATTTATATTGCTTTAGAACGACAGGATACTAACAATGTCTCCGCAAAATTGTGTAACATAATGTTACGAAAATGGAAATGGTGTTTTGCTTTTACATGATTTAAATTGTAAACAAAAGCTACAAAAATTAGGAACTTGTTTACATGATAAACAAATAAACAAAAATATACCAACAAAACACCAGTATAAAAAAAGTGATAAACAAGTAATGACAAACACTGCAAGAATAAGTGTAAGCAACACGTTTACTTTCTTTACTTTCGATAACTTTCAAGTAAATGATTTTAAAATCAAGGACATGTGACCTTATTAAAGTAAAAATCTCAACACAGACAAAGTTAGTTCGAGAAAATTAGTAAAAATATCAGGTTTTTAGTGTGCTTTGCACGTCATCAATCATGAATCCTCTTCGTAGGGTATCAATAGGGAAACTAATTTTGGTTAGCCTCTATCATTTTGCATGGCATCCTCTTATTTTCTGGTGTTCGTATCTGTTATGCATGTTTGTGCTTTAAATTTGCATACTAAAGACCACTTCCAAGTGGAATTAAAAACATTGAATCAGTGAGCGGACATGAAATTTTATTTTTTGTCATTACGAGAGTTTTTTTTTGCAACCAGAAACAACAGCAACAATATCTGTAAAACAGTCACCATGAAGTTTAACGAAAGATTTCAAAAGAAAACCAGAAAAGTTAATTAAAAAGTTCTTTTAAATAAAATAACGAAAATCACAAACAACAACAACACCAACAATAGAGACAAAAATTACAACAATGACAATAATTAAAAGGGAATTTAACTTTTGACAATTTGACTGTCAACCTCAGACTCTCATTGCATTATCCCCATTGAGTAGGCTAGTGGGTTGTCTGCATTGCTTAAGGCAAATCTGGGGTTGTTTACTTTACTTTTCGTGCTTGAAAAAGTATTCGGTTTTACAAAAGGGTCGCAGCAGAGGTTCAGAATACATAGCAGAAGATAAAGGATTTGTATTTACTTATGACAAGTGGCATTTTAATTTTAAAAACAATTTCACCCGAATACCTTGAGAATGTTAAGTAACGCTGTTAATATGTCAACTCAATTAATTTCATTTCTTTATTCCTTTTCTTATTCGATTTTTCGTCATTCTTATCGATACTTTATTATGCTCAATTAGAAATGTGAAAATGACACTTTCAGTTAACAAAAAGCAAAAAGGTCACTTTTGGCTCCTTTGAGGTTGATTTTTTTGTTGGCCATTGAGCAGTTTAAGTTTACATTTTACCTTTTTCCTTTTTTTCTTAACATTTCAAGTAAGGTATGCGCACAAAAAAATTTGAGCATATTGTTACGTGGATTGCAAACAAAATAAAAATACATTTGTGTTTAGTTATAGATCAATTCTTTATTGTTTGCACTATTTTATGTGCCACTGTTCACAAATTGATGATATAACAACAATTTGTTTAGTTCGCTAGTTTGCTTTACACTTCTGTTTGCGTAGGCACTAACAACTGTTCAGTAGATCTTTTCACCCGACGATCTTCAAACTACGACTGTTTTCTTCACACGTAACGTGTCTTTACACAAGACCGACTGAATTTTTACTGGCTTCTCGTTGTTGGTTGGTTTATGTCCTTGGTTTACTTGTAGCAAATTCGTTGCATTTGTTTGTTTTGCTTTTGTTTATCGTTTTAATGTTAAATGATGGTACACCATTTCCATTTTCGTAGCAATATATTATTCCTTATAAGAATCACGAATAAAAAAATAACTCTTTAGTACGTTTAGGAATGTATTTTTTGGGAATTCCTTACTTTGGACTTTGCTGATTTACCATCAATACTTTGCTTTCTTTCCTTTCCAAACTCTGTGGCACTTTTCATGGAACTTTTGTTTCCAATAAGTACCAATTTTATGTACACCAAATAGGTCTCAATGTGGGGACTTTTAGTGAATTGACTTGGTTGGGTACTTACCAGGTGCACCAATTTGATGTTAGTGGTTTTTGTGAAAATAAAACATTAACCCATTAATTACACATTATTTCATTTTTCAGGCAATTTATGGTCTCTACGCTAATAGAAATGTTCGCCTTTTGAATCAAACCAGTTACCTAATTTTGACTACCTCCTAGGAATTAAAGTGCTACTCAGTCAAAGAGAGTTCGATGAAAACAAAGAGTATTCGGAAAAACCCAAATCTGGTAAATACGGCATTTAGGCGTTTTGTACCACTTTTGGTTTGAGTGCAGGTGAATTGTAATTTTGCAAAATGACTAGGCTTTGTCTTGCGGCCACCAGTCACGCAGCATTGTCGATCTGGCTTTATAGCCAGAAAATAATAATTAAATATATTAATTTTTAATTGCCAGTAACATTTCGACACAACACTAATGTTCTATTGTGTCTCTAAAGTCAGAATTCACAAGTGGTATTTCGATTTTCCATCTCTCTGTCAATCTATTCCTGTGGCAACCATTTTATAAACTTTCAAATCTTTCACTGGTCTGTTTAACAGTAAAGATATTTGTTTATTGAAATCGTTTTGTAACTTTTTTGATCCATTTTTAGGCTGAATATTTTATTGTTCGAACTTCAGCAGACAGTTTCAGAATTTCAAAGACTTAATGTTGTCCTCGTAGTCCGGTAAGTAGTGTATTGGCTTATTAGACAAGAAGCCAAAGTCAGACATCTCTGAAAAAAAATATTTCTTCGGCGACTTTCTCTCAGCAGATTTCTGCCAAAAATTATATAAAATTGAAACGAAAAGTTTCTCAAAAATCTGTCGTTCGGAGCCTCTCACGTATGAGACATAAGTGGTATAAGAAGATAGGTTGTAATCCTGACTAAAGAGTCATACATGCAAGCTCAGCTCTGTTTTAACTTTGCAAAGAGTAGGCTGATAAGATTTCACTGTTTGGTCCACTTTTTCATCAGAAATGTTAGGATGTTTAGAAACAAATTTTTAATTCTCTACTCCAACACATTTTATTAGGGCTAGCAAATTCTTTCTGCTTTCAACTCCATATTTTTTATTTTAATACACAGTGAAACAACAGTTTTTCGGTTAACATCTTGTCTCTTGACATGGTTCTTATTTACATGTTGCAGTGGGTGCTTATGTCCATTTTAAAAAGAAACATAAGATTACGCGTTAATAAAAGTAAAGTAACCTGTAACAGCATTTTTAATCACAGTCAAAAATGTAAATCATGTACCTCATGCGGACGGTATAAGTAGCAAATTTTTTCGTGCGTTTACCTTAAATTGAGTTACACAATGATATCAATTCAAATTATAAATAAATCGGAACCCTCTTAAAAGCATAATTCAACGATTATTTTGTCATTTCTATTGAGTACATACTTTATCTAGAGGAACAGTATTTAGGTAATGAGCTGAACATGTTCAGAAACAACACTTAGAAAATACATCGTTGGTGATGATGAAATCGGTTTGAATTTTTAACAAAAATATCAACAATCTACACCACAGAATAAGTTTATATAGGGTCAAGAGATTTTATATCTTTAAATTTAAATAAAACAAAGTATTTATACGGGAACTGTTATCGCAATCGTTCGTTCGTTTGAATGACTTATTGACGCCATTACGTGACGGATACATACATACATAATTGGCCATTACAACCCTTCAGTCAGCATTACGACCTAGCTTCTCACACCACTTATGTTGTGTGCGTTAATTTTATACATGAATGGCGGGACCTACAGTTTAAAGTCGACTCCGAACGACAGATTTTTGAGAAGCTTTTCATGGCAATTTTTACTCTCAGAGTCTTTGCCAGAAATCTGCTGAGAGGAAGTCGCCGAAGAAATATTTTTTCGTTTTGATGTCTGACCTGGGATTCGAACCCGGGCCTTTTGTCTAATAAGCCAACACACTACCCACTAGACCACGTCGACTTCAACATCATTCAAATATTCGCCACAACTTTTCTGGTTGAAACTCCATCGAAATATAAAATATTCCGGGATCAAATCGCACGATCTTGTTGGCCACTTCTCACGAGCTCAACATGAAATGACCACGCCCTTATGTGACTTAAAATGGCCTTACAAAATCTCAAGAGAAAATAAAGGAGTTAGCACGGTTTTTTACCGTCTGCTTGGAGGAATACAAGGATTGAAGAGAATATATTCCTTGTATTGAGAAAAACAATTTTTCACCATCTACATAAAATTTTCTTTTGAAGAGTAGCTTAGATTTTATGCGAAAAAATCGAATTGCATTGTATGAGCGACAGAATGTTGGATGAAATTGACTATGCGAGATTGTATGGATATGAAAATTTTTATGCGAAAAAATCAAATTGGATTGCATGGGTGGAGGGTGTAGATAGGTAGGTCGTAGTGGCAACTTTAATTACCAAAGCTTCGATGTCACCTGGGTGTAGAAAACTGCGAACTGCGAATTGGAACGCATCTTGTGATTTTTTTCTGCAACATTTATATACAAAATTTGAAGACTTATACTTGGGAAAAAATGATTTAGATTGCATTAGTGGATTTAAACTTTGTTTAATTTATGAAATTTGATCATAAAGCGCTCTGTGCCAACTGTACCAAACGATCTAAAACCACTTCTTTTATTTTTTACACAAAATGTGCGACGTGTTGTTTATGACTAGAAGATGATTCTGCTTCTCTAGCGATGATCACCTTATATGGACTCTGCGGTAGTATTCTTTTCAATAGTAATGAAGAGGCTTTTCCACAGTAAGACCTAAACCTTATCGAGCACTATTAGAAAGCCTTAAAGAATAAAATTGATCGCTGTGGTGGCTTTATTTTTACTTTCTTTATGATTTTCGATCGAGATTTTGATATAAAAACCGCCATTACATTTGTGACAAACAAATGATGAACAAACACAAAGTTGGGGAAAATTTTTAAAGAAAAACGTCATCATAATGTCATCTGATGTAGTCAACGAAATAGACAACAATAACGCTGCTGAAAAACAATATTCTTATTCGTTTTTTTTTATAAAATTTCTTATGTTCACTTCCAAATTACACGAATAAAAGAGTATGAAAAATATTTCTCTGTGGTGCTCCACGTTTCTGCCGCCAGGGCATAAGAGTTTAACAATTAGTGAAAAGTTTACAACATTTCCGTATTTAAGATTGTCTTTTTTTTGCACACACTTTAGTACCGCCATGAGCAATTGGAATGCACATGTACATATGTGTTCTCTTATCATTTTTTTCAAGCGTTTTGGCAATATTTATGTTCGACATAAACATTCTGCAGTGAAAATGCAATTCACGCACTTGAATATTCGTTCCTCTCAACTCTAGAGGAATCTCCACAAAGTTTATTGCTCCTATATGGTTGTACAGAACTATACTCTCAAGAGAAAATGTTGCAATTTAAAGGGCCTTGCAAATGAGATCAGCAAACGAAACGGCGGATAGTCGTTATTATGCAACAAATAACAAATGATTAAAGAAAATGCATTCCATTTAATGACATTATGCCTCATGTATTAAAATCTTTAATTGCGTACCTGAGATTCTCAAATTTAAAACGCAAATGAATGAAAAAATTTTACTTCCTTCGTTTATCGTACCCCATGTAAAAATAGTACGGATTCTTATGATGTTGGAATTTTAATAGCTGAACAATCTAACAACTACCAGCACACAATCATTTAACTGAAGATGACTATGTATAATCATATTAAATTTAATAACAGTAACAACTTTTATAGTTGTAACCGCAAACGTTACAGCACAGACAGGAATAACTGTCAATAAAACGCTGGAATCATTAGCATCCACAGCATCCTCTCTTCCTTGTTATCGGTAATAATTTTTGCTTTTCATACATGTGCGGCACATGAGTACAAGTATTTCTGACTGTGGGTATTGCTTTACGTGCAGCTGTCACTTGTGTGCACAAACGTCACATACCGTTAAGAGAACTTGTAGTAAAAGGCGAGTTAAGCAAGCACTCATTCAGAATACCTTATGTAGAGTTTGTATCAATCCTCATGTGGACACCTTATAGCCAGGATAATTTTACGTTTTGCCATTATTTTGGACGCTGTCGTAGCTACGAAGGCGGTTTGCAAATTAATTTAATTAGTAATTAAAAAATTATTTTGATAGAAATTACAACCTTAATAAACATATTGTTGTGAAAATGAAGTAAACATAGAATGTTTACTTTAAAAATACTTTTACGTTTTTACCTTTTTAAAAAGATTTAATTATGAGTTCGTTAATTACAAACCAAGAAAAACAAATATGTTTTTATTTTAATGAAACTCTTTTTAGTTAATTACATTACTTTTGTGTCACTGTGCAAACTTAACGGATACAACAATAATTGCTTGTTCGCTATTATTCACACACAACAATTTTGCTCGCAACGGATATTTTCGAACCACGACTTTTTACTTCGCATGCAACTTGTCTTCACACTGCGACTAATTAGTTCACACACAACTTCACACAAGGCTGATTGAATTACGACTAACTGGTTGCCAGATAAACCAACAACAACAAGCATGAGAGCAAAAGGGATGAACAAGTAAACAAACGCAAGTAACAAACAACGTAGTCGTAGTAGAATTCTCGAGCAAGCGAAAACGCCAGCCTTCTTGTTCAAAAACGTTCGATATACTGTTCGTGTTGAACTATAAAAGGGCAAGATAAAGCAGGCAAGAGTCAATTGTATTTCAGCCAGCCTTGTGTGAAGACAAGTTGCGTGTGAACTAATCAGTCGCGGTTTGAAGATATCCGTTGAGAGCAGAATAGTTGTGTGTGAATAATAACGAACAAGCAATTAATATTGTATCAGTTAATTAAGAAACAGTGACACAAAAGTAGTGTAAATAAATAAAGAGATGTTAATTGAAATACGACACATATTTGTTTTTACTTTGTTCGTAATTAACGAACTCATAATTAAATCTTTTTAAAAAGGTAAAAATGTAACAGTATGTTTGACTAATTGATCCCTTTAGCAGCAGACCGTAATTTACATCGAAAAAACATTTTCAGAGTTGAGACTCACTTCATGATGAATGGGTACTTGAATAATCATGTTTCTTGTTTTAATATTAAACGATGGTACCCCCGTTCCCATTTTCGCAACAGTATTTTAATTTTTAAGGGAAAGAAATAAAAACGAACACTCTTTTAAAACTTCGTGTAAGCTTATGTCAGTGTTAGCATGCTATCACTACTTTATCGTGTGTTTTACAGATTTATTCTTATTCCATTAATACCGTTTGAACTCGTGGAAACTACCAATGAAATCCAACACGATTTGCTTAAAGAGAAAACCGCTTGATATTTAAGATATCAATATCGTATGCTTTAGTGTTGACAACCTATTCTACAAAGTTTAAACATTTCTTGAAGCTATGCCCCCCTTAAATTTTCTCCACTTCAATCCATTCAATAGTTATAGCAGATAGTTTGAAAAACACTATGAAAAAAAAGAGAGAAAGAAAGTTAAAGCCTTAAACTATGAAATGAACACACAGTCTCGTATGAAATTTTATAATTAAGCATGTGTAACTAAGTTTCAATGTAAATCTTGGCCATTTGCAAATTGTGCGGCTTGTGTGGTTTTTAAATTGTGTTTGCAACATATTTTTATTAAAACAACAACTAACCACAAATTGTTGAAAAGCCAGCATTGTTGTGAACAACAACAACAACATAAATGTTTAAAATTACAACACAACCCACAAGTACATATTGGTAGTGTATTGCATGTAGTCTATACGGATGTGTATCTATGCGTATGTATGTATATATGTAGTTGGTTAAATGTTAGAAAAGTTTCAGTAGCAAAACTAAAACATCTAACTATACTCACATATACAAGAAGTTTCCATATTGCTATTTTCAATTTTAGTTGTTCATTCACAACTTTTCCATCCCTGCAATTTAGATGAATTCGTATACGTACAAATATGAAGTTAATGTTTCCTGATGTGATGTGATGTATTTCAATGTCACATACAATTTAATGTGATTATATGGTGCTATAGTACAGTAGAACCTTACAAATTAGAACCACCAGTAATTAGAAAATCCAGAAATTAAAATTCGAATTTAAAACTTTAATTGTTTTTTTTTTTTTTTTTGCTATTTTAACACAAGAAATCCCCAAATTCCTTTTATTCTACAAAACTAAAAAGGGGAATCACCAAATTACATAAGTTTTTTCGTATTTAATGATTTTTATTTGTCGCATTATGCATTTTGTAGATATTTATGAATTGTTTTTATCAAAAAATTGAATTAAAAAAATTTAAATGTGTTTTATTTTAGTTTTTGAAAGGAAATCTGTTTCGAAAAAAAAAAACGTTCAGAAATTAGAATAATTCCGAAATTAGAATTGGCTTAAAAACGAAACTGTTCTAATTTGTGAGCGACTACTGTATAACGCTTGTATTATAATTCGTTATATGAATGCAGATGTAAAACAGATACGCTGTAGGTTTATTAATTTAAAATATTTCATTAAAAAAAAAAATAAATTAAAAAAACAATAAAATTCATTCAATGGCTTAAAGTAAAACATCGAGCACTCTGTTAATTACTTAATAGGTCATTACAACCCCTTAGTTAGGATTACAACTAAGCTTTTTTGATTGCAACACCAATTTTGTACGTGTTAATTTTATTCATTGGGTGGCAGTACCGACAGTTTAAAGTCGACAAAAGAAATGAGAAACTTTTTATGACAATTTCATTTACTCTCAGAGTTTTTGCAAGAAGACAGTTCTGACAAAGTCGCCGGAAGAAAGTATTGTTTTCATACAGTAAGACCCCGCTTAACTCTGTTTCAGTATTATGCGGTAATATTTAGATTCCCCTAAATCGCACACTGTATTGATACTTATTGTACATGTTAGGAAATGAAACGGCCATGCTCCCACCAAAAGCGGTGCACTATATAGCGATTGTGTATACTAAGTATATTTTTCAACGCCCTTTTGTTAGTCTGTCAGTCAGAATAAAGATTTCAACTGTATTTTCTGAAGTCACAAAGTATTTTCATAAGCACGCGTTAAGTTGCCACGTTTAACACTGCTTCCTTTAGAGCTGGAACTTAATGTATTTCGTTTAGTTTAAAATGCCCAAAATGTGTACTTCGTCATGACACCAGCGCACAAGTCAGTCTGAATTTAACCGATGACATGAGTCATTAGCTGCCAGATTTGGCTCCAAAAATATCATATTCACGATCTAACCGATTGTGCCCTTATTCTGACGATTTTTAGACAGTAAGGACACTGAAAAATGTATCGGTTCTACCAATATCACACTGAATTTTCATGTCGATTTTTGACGATTACTTTTTATGCTTTATTTATCTGGCAGCTTTGTATGGTTTATGCTGTCGCTGGTAGCTAGTTCGCATACACCTACCATTAAGGTAGACTCAACAAGAAAATGTATGTCGGAGTCAAATTGCTCGATTGTGAGATCAGTTTCACAATATCGCCCCGTGAGATGACCATACCATTTTCATAACTCTTGCAGAATATTCTGTGGCATAAGTTGTGTTGCCGCTAGTAACCAGATTACCTATTACAAGCGAAAAAATTTAGGTTATCGTTGACCTATAGTGCCGCCGCACTGACTGGAAATATATTGCAGAATGTATTAAACGCTCTTGAATTTTATGTGAATTAGTATCATATTAAATTCTATAATTTTGTTACTTCGCTTAACCTTTCACCCAAAAAATGGACACATCTCTGAAGATGATTTTTCAATGAAAATTAGGGTCAGATGCCAATTGCTCCTAAGTCCATTGAGCGAACACACGTCGTTGTTTCACCCTTATAGTTATTTTTTATTGTTAGATTAAAATTAAAAAATAAAAATTTTAGTTTTCTTTTGGAATACTGTGATCGCAATCACTGTCTTAAAGGACAGTGATTAACAAATCACGTTCACTCAGAACAACGTTCTTCAAAAATCACTGGATCACTGGTGTCAGTTATTAACTGCCGAATTTCGCAGGTCTTAGAGGACCCTATCAAATTAATTAAACCTATCGACCGGTTGTCACGCACCTAAAAGTACAAGGTATCGGCTGATATAAAAATTGACATTGATACGCTTCGCCAAGGTTGTTATTTTTTATATTTGCTTATAAAAATTATTTTCATTTTAAAAATTCTCTCCAAGTGCATTTGTAAAGTTTGGTGAAAACTTAAGTTATGTGGCTGTACTCTACCCTTTTGAAAATCATTGTTAAACTTTTAAAGTAAAACTTTTCTAATATTAAAGAATGAAGACAATTTCATGCAGTACATACTGTAAGCAAGGAAAGGGGGAAACACCATAAATCAACAATCCTTTTGGTTCCTTTTCCTTCACTCGTGTTTAATATTCTGCGTACCACTTTCGTGTTGTAGTTTTTAAGAATTTTGCGGCATATGGAGTGGGGCTATGTAAACTTTGGCGTATCTAATGGAGTTGAAACCAAAACTGAGAGCTGATTTAAAGTTGCATTTTGGAATTCTGCAAAGTGATGAATGTGGTCAGCCAGTCAGAAAAATAAAATAAAAACAATAAAATTCTGGAAAAATTTTAAATAACTTCCAAAAGTTGCATTTTCTTGCATTTTTGCAAATAATATTCACTTTATAAACTATATACTTAGTTAAAAAAAATCTACCAAAAGCAATGCTAATAAAAAAATATTAAAATACACATCAGTGTCTTAACGCTAAAGGACTTATTTTGATTTTATATCACCTAGAGCTGGAAGAAAAAGCTGAACACCTTTTAAGACAATTCAACTAATATAGGCATGTAGGGGACCTATCATATTCAAATTTGTGCAGGTATTTTCTGAAAGATCATGTAGAGATTCAGCTCACAGTTGTCGTTCTCCATTTAAGAGTTTACACTGGAGAAAAAGTGAAAAGTCCCATTTCAAACCGTTAGCACATAGAAATCCGCCGTTCTTAACTTTTGTGGTTTTTGGATAAACATCAATTACTGCCCCATACATTTAATAAAAATATCTTCGAAACATATTGAACAGAATTCTATGGTGCATGCCGGCCTTCGTTATATTACGTGCAAGTCCAGCTCGGTTGCAGAACTCAAAAATTCTTTTTTATATGTATTCTTCGAAACCCTTACCGTAGTTGCTTTTTAAAAAGTAAAACAATCGTGACACATTTTTAATGCATATGCTTAGGGCCATTATAATTACTTACCAGTTGGTTCAGTAACAGGTGACTTTTAAAGTTCAATTTAGCAAACTTCTTTTTGTTGTTACAACTTAGGACCATTCTTAAAACTTGCCGTTAAACTTTTGTTTAGTTAAAGGTACCTTTAGCTAAATGGAACTGAAAAGTTACGCTTAACTTTATTTATTTATTGCAATGCAATTACAAATTATATACTGAGTAACTTCGACCATATGCTCGGCGTAGGAGGCGAACCCACGACCCTCATGCTAATAGTCTAGCAGACTACCCACTAGACTACCAGGGCGCTCCTTTTAACTTATTTTCGTTATTACACCTTACAAATGAAATAAAGATAAAAATTTCCAAAAATATGGCAGCGGCGGAGCAATGTCGATAAAACTGCTCAATTAAACAAGTTTTTTTTTTGACGCATTGGCAACGAGAGGGCTTCGTTTTATTTGTTGTATATGATCATTTTATTCAAATTTGAAGTTTTCGTATTGAAAATAATATAAATACAGCATAACGCCCATTTCTAACTTATTGGGTACTCATAATAATAAAAAACAATTTATCTGATCGTAAAAATCCTCCCTTGAGTTAACGGCAAGTTGTAGTAATGATCCTTAATCAGGAAACAAAATTAACTTTTTCAAAAATGTGGCAGTGCCGAAGCAGGTCGATAACATTAATTCAGCAATGTCAAATCAAGTTTATTTTTATAAAAGCAGAGGTATCGACGGGCTTATTTTTTGTTGCGTTTGCTCATTTTATTTATATTTGAAGTTGCCATATTGAAAGTAATATATATACTAGACAGGAAAAGCCCTAATACGTCTATATTTTTAAGCTATTTCATAAATTTTAGCCAAAATTTTGTATAAATATTTATAGTTTTTATATTTATTTTATTAATTTATTTCTGTTTTATTATAAAACATACAATTATTTAATCCTTTTCATAAAAGAAGAGAATAATAAGGAGAACCTTCAGTTGACTTAATAGGTACCCCATGGATAGCTCTGAGTAAATTTAAAATTCAAAGGCCTAATATTTAGTAGAATATCCTTCAAGTACAATCACTCCATTTAATCAATTTGGAATTGAATGTACAAGTTTTGTTCAGTGTTTTCCGGTGCCACCAAGAGCAAATTTTTCGGTTGACTTTTGAAAATTCCAGGTGCTGCTAATTCTGAAAAAAAGAAAAAATCACTCCACTCTTATGGAATTTGTAAGTAATAGTCAGAGTGAAACAAAATTGACAGGGGATACATTTTATTTTATTTGCAAATTTCAGTCATAACGCAATTGAAAACAAGACGAAACTTTTTGTCAGTGCAAGGAATATACTCGTAGACTAAGTTTCCGTTTAATTTTTTCCTTCCACTAACAGATTCATACCAGTTCAGGCAACTGTAATGGTACAGAAATTTTTATTATGAATGAAATAACCATTTAACACTCACTGCATAATTATAAAATAAAAGGCAGAAGACACAATTTAATTTGCTTATTTTGTTCTCATTTGCCAACTAATAAAACATGGAATAAACTATTTACTTTTACCACGATTTGTAGTGCCCTAGACCCTGGCTATTCTGTGGCAAGCAGTGGACACAAATTTTCACAAATACAGACCAACAACAAAAAACACATGAATGAGTATACACATTTTGCTTCTGTCATTGTAAAAAAGTCCGCAGTTTGTAATTATTTGTTGATGTAACAATGCTAATAAACGTTATTATTTGTTATTTAAATATTTCAGTATAAACTTATGTACATACTTACTTAATTATTTATTTATTTATACCATATACACACATCGTTATTTCATGAAAACAATGTAAACAAATTTTGATGAACATATTTGTAAAAAAATATGTACAGTAAGAGCCCGCTTAATGCGGAGGAATCTTTTCTCTGCATAGACTAATAAAAGAGCGTTGAAAAAGATACGTAGCATATACCATCGCTATATAGTGCACCGCTTTGGTGCATGGCCGTTTCATTTGAAACCGCGTAATACTGAAACAGTGTCTAGCGGGACAGCGTTAAGCGGGGTCTTACTGTACTGACAGTTTAAATAGTAATGCTCATGTTGTCCTGGCATCTATTGCTTATGATGCAGTTGCTCCACAAATAGATGGTTGCCATTATTTAAAAACGATATATATTCGATTTCGAACAATTCAAGAAAAGAAAAAGAGTACTTTTCGATGCTTAATCAGATGGATATAAAAGAGATAAAAGAGAGGAAATATTTTCTGAAATATTTGTATGATACAGGATCATGAAATTATTAATTTTTTTTAACATAGGCCTAATACAGACAATTTATTTCAGTTGCATTAAGTAAGTTTCTCTAGCCATGCAGGTGGTTGTTGATTGTAGAAGATCTCAGGATATTATGAATTTATGAGTTTAGTAGTTTAAACGTTTTAGTGCTTGATTGTTACTGCAGCGATTTCTTGGATTACGTATGTTATTGCCATTACAATCCTTCAGTCAGAATTACGGCGATTTCTTGGATAGGTCGTAGTGGTAGCTCTGATGTCACAAAGCTCATTTGAGCACGCATGGCGGCCCGTTGTGATGCCACGGGTGAAACGCAGTCCCTGTACTAACCAAGTTCCGCCAAATCAGGGAAAGGAAGAAGTTGATCAGCGCAAGGGCTGCACGATTTCTTGGATTGGTCATACAAAAAAGAAAAAACAGAATTCACCATCTGCTGTAGAGATTAGCACCAACTACTGAACTTAATTCATCCAAATTTTCGTAAAGCTCTTTCCGTGTTGTCAGTTATCAAGAATTGGTATACATTTTCATATTTTTAATATCTCTTCGGTCAATTTCTTTATCAACCTGTGTGAAGTCGCCATAGTCTATTGGCTAGTGCGTTGGTTTGTGAGATGTTGTTGTTAGTTGCTCAAACCTCAGTTCAGACATCTCCAAAAAACAATATACAAAATACTTCTTTGGTAACTTCCTCTGAGCAGATTTCTGGCAAAAACTCTGAAGTTTAATAGGATTGACATGAAAAGTTTTTCCAAAAATTTGTCGTTCGGTGTCGACTTTAAACTATAGATCCCGCCACTCATGAGTAAATTTAACACACACGAAATAAGTGGTGTAGGAAGTTAGATTGGAATCCTAACTGAAGGGTTGTAATGACCAAATTATGAATGTATGATAAAATATGTTCCATTTGCTTCTTTAGATTTTTCGTTCGATTAGCATACGTTTTGGAGATTATGTTAAAGCAGCAAATTTTCTGTATTCTCTGCATGTATTAACATGTTGACTGCCAACTACGATATAAATCGTAGATTCTATTCCTTTCTAGGGTGCCAACTACTAGTTATCTCTTACTCAAATAAACCTGCCATTTTTGTGTAGCTACGAATAATATCTTATTGTATCAGTGCTAATATCGATAAATGACTTCTGGAAAAAGAACAAAAAGTCAATGTTGGCTTGCGTGAACTGAAAAAAAAAACTTAAAAAAAATATAATGGAAAAATTCACTCAAGTACAAGAAATAAAGTATGAAAATAATATTAAAATTATGACAATTATAATAAATAATCAAATATATAAAATTCTCGTGTCACGGTGTTAGTGGTTAAACTCCTGTGAAATGGATCGACCGATTTTCATGAAATTTTATGTGCAACATCTATTTTTCATATCACTAAATGTTAAGAGGGCGTGGCAAATCGTTAAAATTTAATATTTAGGTACATATTGATCGTAAACGAATAAAATTTGATGGGTAAGTTCGTAGAGTCGATAGTTCCTATTACACCAAAAATGAGCGTGACAACCCTCCCCCTTCAAGTGATACCTATATCTCTTAAACTACTGAACCGATTTTAACCATTCTTTTTTTGGTCGAAAGCTTATTAGGTTTAGATGGTTTAAAGAAAATTCGATATAGAAAAAAGTAGGCGTGGCAAATCTTTAAAATTGAATATTTAAAGACATAGTGATCGTAAACGAATACAGTTTGGTGGGTAAGTTCGTAGAGTCGACATCGACGGCCAAAAATGGGCATGGTAATCCTCACCCTTTAAGACATAACTACATAACTATAACTACATATGTGGTTTTTTTTATCTGTTAGTTATTGTTTTGGAGCGATTACAGCAACTTCATCAGCACTTTATGCACCGTATTACAATAAATATATAATGTGACCTGTTTTGGGCAATACAAAAAAAAAACAATTTTGGCTTCGTTATGTCAGCTAGTAAAAACTAAAAAAAAAAAATATTAAGGAAAGACTTACAGAATATGCTTAGCGACTTCTGTTACAGAAGCCAACTACGAGATAATTATTAGATTGTCATTTTTGGCCAGTTTTCTGAAAATAGCCGTGGCAGTCAACGTGTTAATGAATACGTCAATAACCTTAGGCTCGCGTTCTGGTTCTCACAACCATACAAAACTGTTGACCTGACCTTTGAGTTGGATATTCTCATTACTCTAATTATTCTACAATTCCTTGATCTTGATACATTTGTCCAAATGCTTGCTATGCAGACTTGAAATGTAATACGTTGTAATGAAAAATTCTTAGTTTCGTTAATTGATGTCAATTGTCAGTGTCAATTATTAACCAAAAAATTCGTAACAAAATACAAATATGGGGCCTATTCGGTCAACGGTGATTGGAAAACAGAACACGTATGTGAGCATAATACTGAACCACTTTTTTTTTACTTTCTGCTTGATGTTTACTAACAAGCTTGCCGTGTCTCTTTATCAAAGCAACAAGATAAAATTGACAAATGACCACCAATGTTGTTCTATAAAGTAACTACGTGAGATCTATTAATACGATGCTTTCAAATCCAAAAAGTTCGCTTAACTTCAATTTCTAGACAATGCGTATTATTATGAAACAGTTGCAAGATCATAATTTAATTTTCTCGTAGTTGCTTGGGGTATTGACGCCAACAATATTCCTAACTTTGCAAACATCAAATAATTTCGTGTCTCTTTTAAAGCCGGTAAAATTTCATGTTTGGTTTCTATTTCTATGGGCTTATAAAGAATATGAAAATTATTTTAAATAATGAATTGATTTATCGCCAGCCTGTAGTATTTAAGACTTGAACAACTTTTTAAAATGTTGTAAACCGCCTGTAGTTACAACTGCAAAGATTGCAATTCACTGGTCGTAGTGATGCATGAGCTATTACACAAGCTGTCTGTACTTTAAAATTGAGATATTGGCGCACTGATAAAACAAGAATTTAATGCAGTTATCCAAATGTGTTTACTACATACACTAACTGAACCAATTGGTCATACACTATGCTATTGAAAGTATTGAAAATTGTTACTCCAAATATTCGACTCAACTAAAACGATTACAACAGATAAAACACGCTAGTGCAGAAACAAGCAATTGGAATTTGTAGTACATAAGCAAATAAAACCATGAAAAATAAATAAGTTAAAAAAAATAACCGCACAGCTTACTTAGAGAGAATGGTAAAGATAATGATAACGATCTTAATCGATTTAACGATATTTATATTCGTTTCGTATGATCTAAAAATTCTGAATTATTGTGGATTATTCGGTTTGATGGACCTTTAAAAGCAACATAAGAAATTACAAAAAATGTTTATTAACGTCAAAGAGTTTATTGTTATAATGCATAATGACGGCAAAAGTTTACGGAAAACTGATGAAAATATTAGGTTAAGATCATCACGAGAAAAATGAGAGATGTTTCTTTTGAAAGTAAAATTCACCGGCTAGCATAATAAAAAGTTCCTCAAATTTATGAAAACATTTTATTCAAATTTTTAAACCATAAGCGCCGGAAATTTTACTATACATAGATTCCGATTTCGATTCCTTCACATTAAAGGTACGTTAAAATGATAAGGTCACCTCTATATTTGCTCAATTAATACTTACAGTGGCTCCGAGCTTATTTCAACCAGCACCTTTAAAAAAATGAAGCTCGTATAATTTCGAAACGAAACAAGATATTAAAAAAAATTGAAGAAGAGTTTGTAGAATATGTTTAAAAATTAAGAAAAAAAAGTTTTATTCAAACTCAAAAATTAGGTTGAAGCCACTGTACATATGAATGTAATGAGTTCGGTCCTTGAGCTTGCGGAAAGTCGCCGGATAAATATTGTTTCGCATTTCATTATGTTGGAAATGTCTCACTTGGGGTTTGAACCATGGGTTCACTCTTAATAAGTCAACACACTGCCTACTAGAATTCGGCTACGATTACAACTGAACAGATCAATTCAACAAAAAATCATTTTCAAACAATACATAACTAGCTGAAGGAACGTCTAGGACTTCATTTCATAAAAATATTTCCTTCAATAACGGAATAAAATTATTCGTTCTAGCGAGGTATAGTCAAACCTGGTTATAACGAACTCCGTGTGACCAAAAAAAAAAAATAGTTCGTTATAGTCAAAGTTCGCAATAAACGGGGAGAAGTCATAAAAGAAAATATAAAATACAAAGAATTTTTTTCATTTATTAAAAACAAAAAGTAATTTTTTTTTATTAAAAACCAAAAATATGTGTTAATTCTTTTTATCTTTTATCTTTAAAGATGTTAAGTTACAATTTAATGCTGCCATATTAAATAAAAGTAAAGACTATTGCCACACTTCAAAGTTATTTCGTTATAAAAAAGGTGAAATGTTCGAAATTTAATTACTGGAACCATTTAAAGTAGTTCCTTTTAACCGAGAATTCGTTATAAATGAGTTCGTAATAAACGAACTTTTTTGTATGAAAATTGTTATTAAAACGTTGGGACTTGAAAATATGTACGTAATAACCAAGAATTCGTTATAAACGAGTTTGACTGTACTTGTCAACGAGATGTTCAAGCCATCCTTGACAAATAAAGAAAAGGTTGATGGGTTAGAAAAATCCAAAAATCTCCTCTAATTCATTGATAGACACGGCCAATATGCCTCTACTTATGGGTAGAGTGCTAAACGATATATTCCGGATCATCAATTTGGCTTTAGGTGTAAACACAGTACGATTCAACAATTTCATTAATGTAAGCAATTAGAAAAGCTTTCGAGAAGACCCAAAACATAAACTGAAAAAAAATTTACCCAATAACACTGTGTCATTGATAAAGTAGGCGGAATATTGAAGCCTAGGTGGCACAAAATATTATCTCGGTACCTGTGTTATATATAAACCTCACGTAACCGACAGGGATGATTTTGGAAGTCGCCGTGGTCTAGTGGGAGTGTGTTGGCTTATTAGACAAAAGGCCCGGGTTCGAATCCCAGGTCAGACATCAAAACGAAAAAATATTTCTTCGGCGACTTCCTCTCAGCAGATTTCTGGCAAAGACTCTGAGAGTAAAAATTGCCATGACAAGCTTCTCAAAAATCTGTCGTTCGGAGTCGACTTTAAACTGTAGGTCCCGCCACTCGTGTATAAAATTAACGTACACAACATAAGTGGTGTGAGAAGCTAGGTCGTAATCCTGACTGAAGGGTTGTAATGGCCAATTATGTATGTATGTAACCGACAGGGTACCTGGGTACCCATTGCATTTTGAAAGAGATTCTTTTTTTTTGTATAAGTTTTTTGGTATACATAGTTGGTAATTACACCCACTCAGTCAGGATATCAATCTAATTTATCACACCATTTATGTTTTGTGTGTTAATTTTATAGATAAAGAACCTACAGTTTAAAGTAGAATACGGACGCAAGATTTTTAAGAAAGTTTTCGTGACAATTTTGGTCCCTTTCAGAGTTTTTTTCAGAAATTTCGTTTTGTTCGAGATGTCTGACCCAATACCTGCTTGACCACGCAGACGTAAATATTTTAACTTCATCCATCCACGATAATTTTTCACTTATAATTTTTAAAAATGTTAGACGGAATAGTTTCTTTAATAAACAAACACTTTTATGCTCCACAAAAGTTTTTCCGTAATTTTTAATCACATCTCTTAACAAAATGACAACCTAAATCCCCAACAATACAGAGAATTAATTTAATGGGATTTTACTAAAGCCATCAGCAAAATAACTGCATTTAAGTGAGTGAACACTTGCCAAACGTATGTTTATTTGACCTTAAAATTAAGTCGTTAAAAAGCAAAAAACACGCAACACCAGCGATTTAAAATTATTGTCTTATTGCGTGCTACAAAAGTACAGTTAATAAAATAGTACAATACAATACAATTGGCCACTTCACACGACTTTGTATCGTGTGTGTTGTATTAAATACACTTTCTTGTTTGTGAACGCTCAATGCTATGCTTTATAGTGCATTTCGTACTCCAAATGTCAAAATGCGATAAGAAGATAGCACGAAACCAAAACATTTAAAAACATTTAAAAAAATCAGTATAACTGCATTAGATTTTTGCATGAAAATTATCAACAACAAGCATACGCTGTCGTATAAACATCCAATAATACACTCAATACAACGACTTGTGTGAATTGACTATATAATACAATACAATATGGGCCATTATTACAACTTCCCGTTAACCAAAGGGAGGATTTTAACGGGCAGATAAATTGTTTTTCTTTATTACGAGTATCCAAAAAGATAGAAGTTAGCGTTAAGCTAAAGAGAAGATCATCCTACCTTTAACATTTAAAGGTCATTTTATGTTGCCATACCATATACTATTTTCAATATGGCAACTTCGAATTTAAACAAAAAAAAAATAAATAAAATAAAACGAAGTCCGCCGTTGCCACTGCTTTAAAAAAAACTTGTTTAATTGAGCAGTTTTTATCGACATCGCTCCGGCATTGCCATATTTTTGAAAAAGTTAATTTTGTTTTATCTGTAATTTGTAATAACCAAAATAGGTTAAAGGCAACTCCGCCGTTCACTTTAGCAAAAGGTACCTTTAACTATCGCCAACTTTAACGTGTAGTTGTAATAATGGACCTAAAATGTAAAAAATATTTATAAATTGTGCTTTCGGTTGTTTATACCATTTATTGTTGTTGATTCATTCATTTCATTTTCTTGTTTTTCTTCATCACCATAATTTTACTTTTCTGGCTGCAGTAATGAAAAAGAAAACAAATATTCTGTGTTGGCTTTCCCTCGTAGACACAGTTACTCATTCAGTCTTTTCGTTTTCATTTCATTATAAATTTTTAAGGCTTTAAATGCGGAATAAAACTTAATTAGATACGCTCGCATTAAGTTTGTGGTAAATAGAGGCTGTAAAAACAACGAAATATTCGTTTTATGCTCTATTCTTACTGACAGACAGTGGGTTAAAGCATGAAAAAATATAACAAAATATGATTTCATATACATTAATACACTTACTGAATGGTACAGGGGTTCCTCACATATAGCATATGCCACTAAGTTATTGACTGAAAGATAGACAGAACTTTCCAAATGTTATTTATTTTAATGAGATCAAGGTGTACAAGAGTTCAACTCTATTGGTGTTCTAATAATGTCCCACTGTCATTGCACTCAACATTAAATGAAAAAAAAAAAGATTTATAACGACTTTTTCTTTTAAGCCAACATCCACAAGTTTTAAAAGTATTACAGATCTTAGCATTTGCAAATAAAAAATTAAAATAAATGAGGCACTATGTACACTTCAGCAGTACTGAATGCCAAGAAAAGTAGTCAAATTTTAACAGAACAAAAATTAAATTTGCATAATAAACCAACTATACAACAACAACACAACAACTGCAATAAAATATTTTTAATATAATTAAATTTACATAACCACACTCAAAATAATATTAAAAAAAAAAACAACTAAACTTAAGCAGTTTGATGAAGAAAAAATTAAAAAAACAAAAAATAGAAATTCAGCATAAAATTATTGGGTTTTCTAAAGAGGGAATGTGAAAGCGATTTATGTTTAGTTCGTTAACGCTTCAAGTAACATTGTTTTATTCGATTCGTTTTAAAATGTTTGTTCCTTCCTACACAAACTTTATTTGATTTTAATTGACGTGTTACATGAAACTCTCATAATTTTAAAATAATTGTTAAATTGCAGAAGTAAAATAATAGAAGATAAAATAACTCTTAGCACAGCGAGTATATCGTCGATGGGAATCTCTAGCGAAGTATTGGCTAGCGTGAAGGCTGTCCAAAGCGGAAACCAAAAGCATGTGGACGTACTTGATGCTCTGAGAACGAAGTTCACCGTTCTTGGTTATTTTCTAAAGATCATGCAGAGCTATTTACGAGATCGCAAGCTTATTTAGAATACAAACGAAGAACGTGAGAGAAAAGAAGTTATGTTTGATGCAGCTCCAGGAACAATTCCTGACCTATAGAACATAACCTATGAAGATATCTTTCGCATTGAGATGCCAGATGGTACACATCTTGCTGGATATGAAGATGACGTTGAGGCCATAATTGTGGTTCGAAATGTTGAAGAGGCTAGAAGAGAGATCAAACAAGTGATAATAAAAACGAAGCCGCGGCTCAAAGGCAGAGAACTCAAACTCCCAACGCAGAAAACAGAGTTGATACTCCTTACGAGCGATACCACCTTGGCGACGCAGAAAGTACTCAACTACCTTGGCATTCGACTGAACCTTAAACTGATGTTATGGGTTCAGATGGAACACGCTGCACCTAAAGCCGATAAGGTTATCTCATTACTTAGTAAGATTATGGCTAGTACTGGTGGTTCTATACAGAGCAGACGCAGATTGATAATGGCAATTACGGACTCTATTCTGCTATACTGCAATGAGATCTGGGCAGAAGCATTAAAGACCAACTGTAGAATGAAAATTTTATCGTCAGTACAACGAATCGCTCCACTTAGGGTGGCATCAGCATGTAGGACTGTATCTAAGTCAGCAGAACCAGTAATCAGTTGTGCAATACTTATAGGCCTACAGGCAAGCGAGCGGAAGTGGGTATGGTAGGTTTAAAACATGCACGGAGAGACAGCAACTGTCGATGAAGCCAGAATGCGAACCATTCTACACTGGCAAGAGAAACGGAACATTGAAAGAAGTAGTAGAGGGACGGCAAAACTTCTCCCAATTAATACCCACAGGATTGCGAGGAAAGTTGGTAAGGAAAATTACTATTTAACACAGCTGTCATCCGGACGCGGTTATTTTTATAAATATCTGTTTAAAATGAGGAAGATAACACGAACAAATTGCATTTATTATGATGCGTCGTTGAGGTCAATGTCGGCGTCTGTACTGTCGAAAACTCCTGCGATATAGTTCTCAACAGCGAAGAAATTTCAAATAGCTTAACCAGTTACACTGAAGCCTTGCTAAAGTCCAAAGTGGGCACAAAGAGTTCAAAAGAGAGGGGTGGGGAGATCTATTGGGTGAGTGCTCCCCTTACGGATCCACCCATGGGTGCGAGGGGGTGCCCTGCGAAGTAAAAAACCCACTTACAATATCAAATAATTTTTACTTTCATTGGAGAACCCAAACTAAATATGGAAAGTAACTTTCAGTATAATATTTTCCCAAGCCAATGGTAGCGTTAAATACTAACAAGTGACAATGATGAGGAATAGTTTGTCACATCTACTGTGTTTACTAGAATCTAAGATAACACAAAACTCATTTTCCGATGGTATTCCACTTTCAGTAAAGTTGCTGCAGTTTAGTAGATCGTGTGCTGGCTGCAAGTCTTAGCCAAGGTTCAAACTACTAAGAAATCAAGGTCAGACATATCCAACAAAACGAAAAGTGAACATATATTTCTTCAGCGACTTCCTCTTAGCAAATTGTTGGCAAAAACTCTGAGATTAATTATCGCCCATGTTCTGAAAAACGAAAACGCTAGAAATTTGGCGTTTTCAAGCCGCTAATTTATACTGAAGCGATTTGGCCTTTTTTATTTAAACTGTACCCTAAATTAACAATAAAATTATACACAATTTAAATTTAAAAATAAAGAATAGAACAATTTGGTTTCAATTTGTGTCTTTTCTGTATCATTTGTTAACTTACCAACTGGCGATTTATGCAAACAGCAGATCAGATTGATCTTCGCAAAAAAAAAAAAGGAAATGATAGTGGTATTAATTTTAACGCTAATTATATGGTTACTTTACTTTTTCAACTTTTGATATTTATATTTGCAATTTATTAAGTTCACATATCTATATTAAGTCGTAAAAATAAACTCCTAATAAAAGTTAAAAATTAATTTAAAACCTGCGTAAAGTGCTTTAAAACTTTTATGAGAGCAAAAAATTCATACAAGATTTTATTTTAAACTGGCTACCTGTGTTTCAAATTACCAATTATTCGGAATGGTTTTGATTCCGTATTTGCAATTCCGATCGATTTTGTTTTCGGTTCTTCAAATTCCATTACAAAAATTATAAAATTGCTGTGTTTCAAATAAAGTATGGCAACATAGTGCATGACAAAAGAGAAAAAAACATAATTGGTGAATAAAAAGCAAAACCAAAACAAAAGAAGAAAACGGCTCTAATACAAATATTTGAATTGAAATCTAAAAAAAATAAAATTGTGTATGAAAAATGCCTGGTATTTCAATTGTTGCTGTTGCTGAAGCCAGGAGACGACAAAACATTATTGAGAAGGTACGCCGAAATGCATTGCAGGGATGCTTCGGATCCTCTTTCATACCCAAATGAAGTGTAAGTTTGTATAACCCTTAAATTTAACTGTATTTCACAAAACTTTCTTCTGTATAGTTTTATCAGCTATTATCGGCTCAACAAAGAATCTTTTTTAATGGTTTTGGATAAAATAGCTCCACATCTAAAACGGTCAAGCGTTCCGTCAATAATTCAATTGGCAACCACATTGCGAATTTTAGGAACAGGATCATTTCAGGGCGTTATAGGTAAGTAATGCATACACACATATACACATACATATATCGAACTCTCTTTCAGCTAAAGATATTGACATCAGTCTAGGAAGGAGTACAGTGTCGACGATGATCTGGAGGGTTATTAATTCAATCGAAAATATAATTTGTCCCTTATGGATAAAACTACAAATGACAGAAGATGAAATTTCTGAGTCAAAGGGATATTTTTATCAAAAATTTCAGTTTCCTGGAGTAATAGGCTGCATTGATGGGACTCATGTGAAAATAGTTAAGCCAGCTGAAGATGCATCTTTGTATTTAAACAGGAAGGGAGTATTTAGCCTTAACGCTATGATTGTAAGTAGCTTAATAAATTGTTTTTCTTTTTGTAAAAAAATTTTCTTTTAGATATGTGATTATAAGATGCAAGTGCGTGCTGTGGATGCTTGCAGGCCCGGATCGTGTCATGACTCCTACATTTGGAGTATGAGTTGTGCAAGAAATTTTTATTTAAATAATTATTCTGCTGGAAACAAAAATTCCTGGCTATTAGGCGATTCCGGTTACGGTTTAGAACCATATTTAATAACCCCATACAAAAATGTAGTCGCTGGAACCACAGAGCACAAATTTAATATAAAACATGCATCAGCTCGCAACATTGTGGAACGTACCATTGGGGTTGTAAAAAGTCGGTTTAGATGTTTACTGGGTACAATGAGGTACACACCGTTTAAAACTGTCCAAGTTATAAACGTTTGCTGTGCTCTGCACAATATCTGCAGGACGTACAATGTTCACTATGAAGAAATAATACCGTTGTACGATACCGAAGATGAGGCACAAGATGACGAAGAGCATTCTGAAAGGGAAATGTTCAGAATCGGTCAACGCATTCGAGGAAATATTGCTGCCCAATTAAATTAACAAATATTTTTTAAATAACTTATTTTATTAAAAACAAAATAAAAATATGGCACTTCAATTTTATAATATGTAATTCAAAAGAAAAAAAAAACATTTGCACTGACTTGAGTTTTTCATTTTTGTTTTTCCAGTTCTTACTTTAGAGTTTCTATTTTTACTAATTTTAATTAAATCAACAAATATTTTTTCAATAGTTTATATTAAAAATAAAATAAAAATAAGGTACTTCATTTTAAAACTAATTTTTTAAAAAACATAATACATTTTTACTGACTATTGAGTCTTCCATTTTTGTTTTTCCATTTCTAACTTTAGTGTCTCTATTTCTAATCATTTTAATTTTATTTCATTATTTTCTTTGAGTAATTTTTGAGTCTCCACATCATTTAGTTGTTTATCTTTTAAAAAGTTTTCAATAGTGTCACAAAGTTTTCCCATATTTCTGCTCTGGCTCCTTAATTCATTCCGTTGTTCTTCCATCAGCTTAACAATGTTTTTTAAATGATTATTTTCTTCCAATAGGAGCTTATTTAGATCAGGTTTTGATGCGGTGTGGGAGGTGATTTGTCTTTTGCATTCAGGCTCCAGAGATGATGTAGGACTCAACCGTTTCTTTGATGTGGTGTATTTTTTGCTGTTTATTTCCTTATTATGCCTTTCATTTGCTTTTAAAGCACTTTCAGATCCTGAATGAGTCAAGTCAATAACGCATTGAGCATTTTCGTCGTTGGAATCGCTGGGGAAAAGCGTATTGGACTCAATTTCGGGAAAATGTTTGGAGCCAACAATGCCTTCAACGGATCTAAAAATCCCGCTCAATCGTGCAACTGATTCCTCTACATCAGACAAAATGTATTTGTTGAACTCGCCACCTCCGGTTTTTGAGCTTTCTCTTTTGTTGTGGCTCAATTTATTTTTTACGTACATCTTCCAGTCTGCCCAAGTTTTTTTCCAGCCGCTGCAGTCTTTAGTTGGTGGCCTAAACGAATTTAACTTTTCCGCCAAATCTACCCATAACGATTCTTTTCCTACTTTGTCGCCTTTAATGTAGCCTCTTGCTATGTCTTGATTGTTCTCCATGAAGTCTATAAATACCCTCTCTTGTTGAGGATTTCTATGTTTACCCCTTAAAAAATATAAGTTAATAATACAAAAAAAGAAATTCAATAAATCTGTACTTACATTTTTGTAAAACTGAATTGAATACAACGTACAAATGTTTTTTGTATTTTCTGTTGCTCATCGTTTGTGTTGCCACCGCTTAAATTTGTTCTACTTAATAAATTTTGTTCTCTAAAATAAGTGGTTTGCTCAAAAAAATAACGTGGCAATACCTCGATGAAAAATATATCACTTTGTTTTGTTTTTCTCAGCAATTTTACAAAATTTAATTTCTTAAGCATAAATATTAAGTAAAAACGTAGAAAACCTATGTAATAACAAAATACACTAGTTTGTTTTTCAGTTTGATTAACTTTTATTAACATTTTTCTTTAATAAATCATCAGAAATATCAAAACCGCTTTGAAAATTTGAAGTAGTTTCATTCCGAAGAAATTTTTCGTTTTTTAAAGACTCTACTTTCGGAATTAAAACCACTTTCGATCGGAATTGTGTTCTGTGACATGGCTGATAAGTAACATCTCTAACTGAAAAGAATTTCAAATTGGACAATAAATATTTTAATTCCAAATTCGTATACAAATGTAAGTATATAAACAAATATTTATTAGTTAAATAATAAGTCTAGATTTCATTTGAAGGGCACCGAAAAAGTATCTGCAAGGGTGATAGGGTGAAACTGGATCAATTGTGGACCGACTTATCAAATCAACCAATGTCAATTTACCGCCTATTAGAAGTATTGCTAACTGGAAAAAGATATAACATTCAAATAACATTTCCAAACCATTTTAAATTGTGTATTTTTATTTAGATTTGGTGCGACTGGAGGAGCAGCATAAAAACAAGGCTATCAGAGAACAAGATGTCATTGAAAAAAACGGAAGGGGGTAATTATCAACAAAACTTCTTGTCACCAGTTGAGGAGCAATTGGCAATAGTGTGCAGTATATTTCACGTAGCCGAGGGTGTTTCAAAAGCAAAATCTTTTGGTGCACAGACTGAATTTGGGGAAATTGAAAGAGAATCAACAGAAAGTGCAAAACCAAGATCTTCGGCCTCTCCTCCACTTACGCCCGGAATGTCTCCTAGAAGAAAAAAATTCCAATTCAGCGGTGACATTCAGCACTTAATGGAAGAAGAAAAAAAGAATTTTAAATGTATATCAGAAAAAATGGATGAAATTGATAATAATATGAAGGAAATTGTTCGATATTTAAGATATATGTGTACAGATGGGAACCAAATTTGTACTTTAAAGGAAAAAGAACTCACTGAAATAAAAATACATCATTTGGAAATGGAAAAAATTGCATTTAGTCGCAATGAAATGAAGTTAGAATTTTTAAAACTAGAAAACATGAAGATCGGCTTTGAAGAAGATTAATTTAAAAATTGTATCTCCCTAATATATAATGCTAATGTCACTAATCTAATATAATGTAATAATTGAATAATTTTATTTTTTTTTTTTATTGTTTGACAATTGAAATTTTTGTTTTTTATTTAAAATACATATAAATTATAAAAACTAAACACATGTTTTATTAAACTAAAGACCTCGCAATACTGTTTCTAATTTCCGCTCCTGCGAAATTATTTTTCAATTCATCTGAGCCTTCTTGCACTTCTCCTTGTGTTATGGAAACAACTTGGTCTGACTCTTCTACGGGAACATTATACTGTTGCAAATGTTATGCAAAGCGCAACAAACATTTACTATTTGCACTGCTTGCGACGGACTATAGGGAAGACACTTATGAAGGCTTGTAAAACGACTTTTAAGTTTCCTATAGTCCTCTCTACTACATTTCTTGCTGATGAATGCACTAAATTAAATTTGTGTTGCATGAAACCAAACACCACAGGCTTGTGTGGCACTAAAACATAGGGTTTCAATGCATATGCCGAGCCGGCTAACAGCCAAGAATTTCGGTTTCCACGGGAATATATTTCTTCGTAATATGTGTTTGCCTTACTTAAATTCCAGACAAAGGCATCGTGGCATGAATCAGGCCTAGTTGCATCTACAACGCGGACTTTCATTTGATAATCCCAAATGCACAAGGTATTAATTAGGATCAAAGATATGGATGTTTGTATTTGAATTAAATTTTGAGATTCTAAACTACATATGTACTTACAATCAACACATTTACGCTGTAGTATCCCTTTCGACAATAGTAGAGTTCAGAATCATGCGAAGGTTTTATTAGTCTCACATGTGAGCCATCTACAGATCCAACGACGCTGGCTATTTTAAATTTTTGATAAAAGTGTCATTTGAATTCTCTTTCTTCCGATTCGGACATCTTCAACTGATTTCAATGTGAATATAGCCTCTCTTCAAGAGAACTTAAATTTTACATAAAGTGCTACGGCTCATACTTATAGTAATGTCATTAGCGATCACACCTTGGAAAGACCCGACTGCCAAAAATCTTAAAACACTGGCCAAACGCACTAATTCTGGAAGTGAACTTTTGCTCACATGTGCAGAAGAATCTTCCAGAACCATCAAAAATGCAGTTTTGTTTAACCTGTACAGAGCTATGAAACTTTAAACGCAAAAACTTGCAATGAAACCTGATTTTTGTCTGTCTATATATGTAAGTATTTACGCATGATCTGGAATCTTGATTGGAATAGTTCCTTAGTGTTTTTTTTATTTTTTATTAACATTGCTTTTTTAAATCCAACTTGTATGCTATACAAATACGCTGTAGGCATTTAAATTTTTTTTTATTTGTTTATGTTTTGTTTTGATAAAACATATGTTTTCATAGTTCGAATGTAACCTCGAAAACTGCAAAATGCCAGCAAAGTGCTTCGTTTTCAGAACAGGTTGTTATGCATTTTCCAGAACATGGGCGTGTATTGAAATGAACAGATTGACTGACTTCCTAAACGCATGTTGTTTTGTAGTATTACTTTGCAGCGCATTCGTAAACACAACTCTGAAAATTTTGACAATGTATTTTGTTCCGTTTTGCAACACTGTTCTAGATAATACGCAAGGATAAGCAACAAAGGCATCCAAATAAAAGTAGATGCAAGATGTTGCAAAGTATTAAAAAAGTATATACACAATGTATGAACTCGGTTTCAATACCGTATTGATACATTGTTAATATATGCTTATCTCTGTTCCAGGTCAGACATTAAAATAAAATATGCAAAAAATATTTTTTCGGCGATTTCTTTTCAGCAGATTTCTGGCAAAAACTCTGAGAGTAAATAAAATTGCCAAGAAAAGTTTCTCAAAAAATCTATCGTTCGGAGTCGACTTTAAACTGTAGGTCCCGCCGCTTATGTATAAAATTAACACACACAACATAAGTAGTGTGATAAACTGCGGGCTTCTTGGGGACGATTGCTGTAGACTGTCTAAAGTGAAGGTATAACACTGGCCATTTTATAGCCACCTAGCAGCAACTCGTTTCCTTGCCGTTCGCATCTTCCCTCCTTGCACCTTTCATGAGTAGGGGCCATACCCTGAGTGCTGGTTTTACAAAAAAAAAAAGAAAGTCAGTCATTCTCAAAAGTCTGTCGTTCGAATTGGACGTTAATATGTAGCTCCCGCCACTCATGTACATACAGAACATAAGTGGTGTGAGAAACTAGGTCGTAATCCTGTCTAAAGGTTTGAAATGACCAATTATATATGCGTACTGTTGTGGAACTATTGCTGTACACTTTCGAGTCGATAAAACCTTACGAAAAAAATTTAAATTCATCAAATCGCAACATCCTGGTGAGCAATTTACTCCTCCTTACGACAAATAATGAGTTTTTCGTTCAAAAGATGCTTTCCTAAGATAACTTTTGGTTATTCTTCATCCAAAATACGGTAATTCTCCTAATTGACGTCGAAATTGAGCTTGAAGTGTAATCCTTTGGTGAAAATTAAATTGTTAAAAAAAATTGTCGTTTTCTTCCTGTTTTTCGTTGGCCCAAGTATTAGATTGTCGACATAATAAGTTTAATTTTTGAGTCATCTGCATCTTATAAGCCTCTCAATGGAGATCACGATGCAAATCTGTTGAATAATGTGAATCGTTCTGCGCTTAATTGCTGCAAAAATTTTAATTTGAGGATTACTACAGAAAACTGGTTGTCTACAATTGAGATAGGGACTCACGTAGAAATTACTAACTGCAGTTTAATTTATGATTTTATAAAAGTAAATAAAAATTTACAAATTTAAAGGCAATTAAATTCAAAATTTTATTGATAAACGGAATTCTATTTCAATATTTTGTGTTTCACTCTTGTAATATCGCACGTGTGATCATAATTTTATTTCACATCAATTTTATTCTCTTTGTTATTGGCATAAATTTTTTTATTGAATAAATGTACAAAAGATTTAATAGAGAATTGACAAATCTTGACTGAAAGCCAAGAAGTTGAAAGAAAGACAATAAAATAAAAGCCTTCACAATAAAGCATTGATTGTGCTCTATGCACCTACTTATCCACAAACATTCGAAAGAAAATCACAAAGACTTCATCAATGTCATCATCAACATCATCATTTTCTTCATCTTGTTTAAGCAATCAAAACGTATTATTTTTCAAAAAAGCAAAAACAAAAAGGAAGAACAATAAAAATATTTTTCTTTTCTTTCTTTAGAACAAAAAAAATGAATTCAGGAAAGTTAAAAGCATTTGACAAGAGGTACAACGCAAAGAAGAGAAAGAATATAAAAAATATTTGACACTCTATCAAATGTTTATTGCTGTTACGCAACGAGAGCAATAAAAACGTTTTGTTGATAAACCATAAAAAAAAAAATTGATATTCCAAGTACTTAGAGTCAGGCAGATATGAGGATGGTTTCTGTGACTATATGAACTGTTGTTGATTTTATTTTCTTTCTTGGTTTATTTCCTGTATTGTATTTCTAGTATTCTCTAGTATTGAAAGAGAACAAAATTTGCGTTTGTTAGTGAGTGCATGATGATGTAGATATTTTGTAGAATTTTTGCTTTTCATTTCCAGGCAATTTAAGCCAATTCGCTACCTTTAATAAGGTGTGCTTTAAAATGATAAGGTCACCTGAATATTTGGTTAATCCATTCAAACTATAGAATGCAATACGATTTAAACCCCATGGATAATATGTGGGAACTGCTTGTACGAGGTGTTTATGCAGACAGCGAACAGTACCGCTGTCCGTACCGTTACCCATTCCAATATTCTGAATGTTTAGCAAGTTCGATGTCACCCCGTATTTTTAGGAAAATAGAAGGGAATGGGAATTGCATAAATTAAAAATAATCGATAATTACTTAGTTTTGGATAAATGAATCATTGATTTCACGCATTGCATTTTGCACTTATTTATACAAAATTTAATTAAAAATAATATAACGGTACACCTCTAAGGGTCATTATTACAACTAACCTTTAACTACAGGGAGAATTTTAACGGGAAGATAAATTGTTTTTCATTATTATGAGCTCACCCAATAAGATAAAAGTGAGCGTTAAGCTAAAGGGAAAATCATCCTATCTTAACATTTAAAGGTCACTTTATGTTTGAACTAGCCATATCATATACCATTTTCGATATGCCCATTTCAAAAATAAACATGATAAGTAAACGTTTATATCATGGTTTGGTTAGCTTGTCAGCTGATTATGTTGTTGTAAGAGGTAGAGACTGTCAAATTATTCTTTGTTTATGTTTTCATTTCATGAAACCTTTGAGTCCGACAATGTGAAGGACATTGTGAGAAAGCCGGCGAATTATTTTCAAGTGGTTATGGCTCGAGGACTTAGAAAATCGTCGTTACAGCCGGTTTGATCGTAAAATTGATAAAAATATTTCAGACGCTTTAATAACTCAGCTCGGAAAGGTTGGGTAACCGGTAGTCGCAATAGTATGCGACATGGGATCTACCAACCGTAAGTTATGGAAAGAGCTAGCAGTTACTTCAGGTAATTTGTTATATATTTAACACTTGTTTTTAATTTAAAAATTGTTGATTTTTATTCACTTTTGTCTGAGGACGACGCTTTTTGGCACCCGTAACTGTCACATAATGGTTTTAAAGGAACTCTGTTTTGGACCTTAAATTTTGGTAATTAAAAAATTCGATAATAACTAAACCTAACTAAATTTTTTCTAACTAAACGTATTCTAACTAAACTTATCCTAACTACATAAACAATTACATAAACCTACAAATCATAACTTGTTATAGCATAAAATTACATTAATTTTCTTTTTTTAATTGCATTGTTATCACAGATAAACCCTGGTTTCCCAATCCTACTAATTCAGAGGATAATATATTTACTTTTGCCGATGCACCACATTTACTCAAATTAGTTCGGAATCATTTTATTGATATTGGGTTTTTGTTTAATAACGGATTAGTAACTTCTAGGATAGTCGAAGAACTTTTGAAATACACATCAGATACCAATGTATCAATATCATTTAAACTGACGAACGAACATTTGTTTGTTTAAATATTTAATTATTAATCGATTTGTATTTTGTTTTTGGTCACAATGAATGTAGTTTCTTTTGCAAAAGAAAAGTAAGAAGCTAAATATATGAAGATCAAATAAGACATATTGCTTATAATTTTTTTTTTTTTTTTGTAGAACTTTATATATATTACCAATATTTATTAATTTCTTGAATGAAAAAGTTAAAATTCCGTAATTTATTAAATTAATCGAACTCCTGGTAATTTCCCTTCACATTGAAAAAAGTTCCGTGTGCAGAAGATTTTTAAAAATAAAAATATAACAAAATATATATTCATAACTTTTTGTTTCAGGAATTTGTGAATATACCTCTAAATTGGTTAAATACGAAGTAAGTGACGACTGATGAAAAGTGTAATAAAAAATACATTAATTCCGAATTACGTTTTCCTAATAAAACAATTCATCTCCTTCCAAAATTTTTCTAATATTCTACAAAAATATCACAAATTTCTAGCAAAATAGAATAATAAAAATCCACCCCGAAATCTAAAAAAAACATAAACAAAACAGACAGGCAGTCAGAGAGGGACAGAAATACATTTTGGTTATATTTTCTGTCTCTTTCTAAGTGAAGAGTTAAACGTCAAAAGCCCCGTGACGTATCTGTTTATATCTGTGCTTGACAAAGCGGAGATCATCCAATTAACGAACGACTGGTTCGACGTTATGAACTAATGTTTACGCACATACAATTACCCCGGCAAAGGTGAGAATTATAATTAATTTTTTTTTCTTATTAATATAATATAATAATTTATTTAATTTTTTATTAATTTTCTATGCATTTAGCATATAGCCCAACAAAACATTTTTCAGAAAATGACTGAAGTAATGTTAAAACCCATTTTGCCCCAAAAAAAAACCTTGGAGTGATTCCAAAAAGGCATTATTAGAAATAAGAATATGTTACGATATTTAAAATAGAATACGTGTGTATAAGGCGCCTTATAGATATAGATGTGCCCGAATATTTTTTTGGTGCTATTCGCAGCAAAGGTGGCTTGAATGACCACCCATCTCTAAAAGATTTCAAATACAGGATGAGACAATACATTTTAGGTTTGTAGGACTAAATTAAATATTTTATGTAATTGTTAATATATACATACACATATATAAGTATATATACATATTTTAATTTCAGCAAGAAATACAGAAATTTTAAGTGAATATGGAAACGTGGAATGTGATACCACTGAGTGGCTCAATTCAATCATAGCCATGCAGATGCAGCAACAAGTTGAGACTGCTGAGGCCATAGCACTATTATTGGAGGAAAGTGAAGAAGAACTACAAAATTATACCCTGATCGACCTAGATGATCGTGCTTTCATGACGGTATTCTTAAAGAGGATGCTTTGGGTATATAATTCGAAAACTGAACATTGGAGAACATCAATGTCATGAAAGTACGTTTACATGGGTAAATCATTTATCAAAATGATATTTAACGAACCCAGAGAGTGCATTTGTTGAAAAAATAAAAGCCTTCGAAGAAGTATTCCACAATCAAAATGGCCTAGAAATCTCATACCGGAAAACTATTTTCAAAAATTTAATAAAGTTTAGCAAATTTATTAGATTTGATGATAAAATTAAAAAATTGTTTCTTAAGTGCCGAATTCATTTTCGAGTTCGTCACTTCAATAAACATTTGAAAATTCAGAAGGCGAAACAGAAAGAATGCTGAAAATAAATCTTTAAAATATCATCACCGTTTTGCATTATTATATTTTCGTTATTTTTAATTCATAATAATTAATATTTGGTTTAAAAATCAATTGTTTTGTTTTATTTATTAAAAATCAGGGACCGAAAATAACTGTTATTTTTGCATTTTTTATTAAAAAAAGCAACCGCAAGGAAATGTCGGAGAACAGAACCTAGTATACCATTTTGATTGTCTTGGACCAAATTTTTATAAAATGGGCTGCTTTTTAAAAAATTGACTTTTATTTTTTCGAGCAAAAATAAAAGTTATTTTTTGATTTTTATTATTTCGAGCAAAAATAAAAGTTATTTTTTGACTTTTATTTTTTCGAGCAGAAATAAAAGTCATTTCTATATTAATTCATGATGAATTCATAATATTTATTAAAAAATTCTTTAAAACAAAGTAAATTATGTTAAAAAATTTTTAGAATTAAGTTTTGCAATAAATGTTGATAAATATTTTGAATTCAACATGAAATAAAACAAAAATAACTTTTATTTCTGCTCGAAAAAATAAAAGTCATAAAATAACTTTTATTTCTGCTCGAAAAAATAAAAGTCAAAAAATAACTTTTATTTCCGCTCGAAAAAATAAAAGTCAAAAATAACTTTTATTCCCACCCGAAAAAATAAAAGTCAAAAAATAACTTTTATTTTTGCTCGAAAAAATAAAAGTCAAAAATAATTATTATTTTTGCTCGAAAAAATAAAAATCAAAAAATAACATTTATTTTTGCTCTAAAAAATAAAAGTCAAAAAATAATTCTTATTTGGTGACTTTTACTGTAAAAGTTATAACAGTTACGGTGCCTGTTAAAAATTTGCTTTCATGGTGAATTTTCAAAGAGATGACTTTGACAATCTCAACCAACCAGGGAAACAACAAATTGCCCTGTTGTTTTTGGTTAGTTGAAGAATTGCTCACACCTCTATAAATTATTTCACCATGGTTTATATATAATTGTTTTTCAAATCAAAATGGAAAACACGATTGTTTTATTTAATTGGTCTAGAATATATTTTAGAAAGACATGAGGCTAAAAGTAGAGCACCTATAAAATTTCACGGTCAAGTGGATTATACGAAATATTATAATGAAATGAAATTTATTCTAAAATTTCGTATATCGAAACATATATTTCAATTTATTTTGGAAAAATGTGGATGTGTTTTACAGTCAAAAAGTCCAAGGTTTGTACCAATATTTAGTAAAAATTTATACTAATGTAATATTAAAATTTAAATTTACTGATTTAAATTCTTTTATTTATTTAAATTTTTAAATACAAACAAAGATAAGATTTAACAATTTATATTTTAAATAATTATTTTTAATAGGAAAAGCTGAATTGCCTGACTGGCAGCTAAATATATAATCAATTTTATATGTCTTTTTTTTATTGATAACTATTATTTTTTCCTACTCGATCAAGTATTTACGTTTTATCATGTTTATGTTTTTCAGTCTGCTTACTATTATTATTTTAGTTCAGTTTTCTTTTAACCCTACGGGATCGTCTTAATCCTTTGGGATGCGATCCCACATTCGGCCCTCCTGACGCATCATTCGACCCGAATGATGTGCTCCACGGCTTCATGTACTCGGCCACTGTGTTACATCTCCTAGACCCTTCACATTCTCCAACTTTCTCTACTTCATAACGACCATGATTAAGCTTCCTCACAACCTTATAGGGACCAAGATACTTCGGTTTTAACTTCATACCAACACCAAATTGGGTGCGCTTGATTGCGACCAATTCTCCTACTTCATAAACTTTCTCTGGAATTCTGCCTTTATTCGAGCTCTTCCTATTCTCTTCCTGAATACGTAGTATATTTTCTCTAGCTTCTTTCCTCAATGCATCACGTTCCTCATTTAATTCTTTCACAAAAATTTCATCTAATAAACATTTTATATCAGGATTGTCATTATTCCTCATATTCAGTCCAGTCAGTATCTTAAACGGTTCAATACCAGTACTCCGCGGAGCGGTACTATTAATAGTTCTCTGTACACGGTCAACATATTTATACCAATGATCTGGTTTCTCTACACAGAGCTTGGTCAACATAGGAATAATTATCCTATGTATTCTCTCAACTTGGCCATTCCCTCTTGGCACTCCAGTTGCAATCATAAGATGCTGAATATTTTCGGATTCATAAAACTCTTGAAACTTGTTTGATGTAAACGCCGAACCTCTGTCTGTAATAATTCTTTCTGGGTTTCCGAACACTGCAGCTTGTCTTCTGAGTTGTTCTATTACCTCTTCAGTCCCTGTACTTTTTGTTGGATACAACCACACAAACTTAGAAAAAGCATCGACTACTACCAAAATATGATTGTATTTCTTATGCGTTGCTTCCATTGGTCCTACGTGATCCAGATGATATGTTACTAAGGGTCTATCATTCTTATCTATGGGGTTCAAAAGTCCTTCTTTATGACCTTTTTTAGCCTCCGATACTATACATTCAACACAACTCTTCACTATCCTCTCTACTTTTGTCTTCAATTCAGGTATATAAAAAGATTTCTCCACTAAGTCTTGAGTTTTACGAGATGAAAAATGGCCTTGACGGTGCGCAGTTTGTATCATCTCTTGTTCCATGCTACTCGGTATAACTATTAGTTCTCTATCAGGGTTCTTATATAATAGGTTAAATTTTACGTAATAGTCATCATATGAACTATGCTCCAAAACTTTCCTGATGGCTCTTATCCATTCGTCCTGAAGTTGAGCCTCCCTAACACGATATCTTAAAGAATCCGTCATCATAAGACACGAAATGCGACTTAAGGCATCCACATGCCTCATTTTCGACCCTGACCTATGTTCTATTTCGTATTCAAAGTCCTGTAAAAATAAGGTCCATCTTGAGACTCTTGGTGGAACGTCCTGTTTCCGCATTGTTAATGCAAATGCGTTACAGTCGGTCACTATCTTCACTTTCAATCCTAGTACATAAATCCTCCACTTCTTCAATGCCTCAATTACAGCCAACACTTCTAGCTCGTACGAATGATATTTTTGCTCCGCTGACGTTGTTTTTCTACTCATGTACTCTATTGGATGCAGTTGTAAGTCTTCATCATCTTGTTGTAGTAGCACAGCTCCATAACCATACATGCTTGCATCGGTGTGAATTTCAGTCACTGCCTTTGGATTAAATAATTTGAGTACGGGAGCCGTCACTAATGAATTTCTTAACTGTTCAAATGCTATAATTTCATTCTGTCCCATTACAAATTTTGCATCTTTCCTCAAAAGGTCCGATAATGGCTTTGCTATTATGGCATAATCACGTACAAATCGACGGAAATATGAAGTCAATCCTAAAAATCTCTGAAGCGACTTTAATTAAGTGGCAACGGATATGTAGACACAGCTTTAGTTTTTTCCTCTGAAGGTCTAATCGTAGAGTTTTCTATTATGTATCCCAAGAAATTAATTTTCTTCCTCAAAAATTGACATTTGGACCATTTGATATCCAATCCATTCATTCTCGCGACTTCCAATACCTTTTGTAGCTTTGTGATTCCTTCCTCTTCATTTTGAGAAGGAATAATTATATCGTCCATATAAATCAATAAAGTACCATCATTGATAAGATCTCTAAGAACTGATGTAATATATCTGCAGAACACTGCAGGAGAATTCGAGATACCGAATGGTACATACAAAAATTCGTATACTCCATTATGTGTTACAAAAGCTGTATACTTTCTTGAGTCCGGCTCTACTGGAACATGAAAGAATCCATTCCTTAAGTCTAATGTAGTAAACACTTTTGCTCCCTGAAGCTTTTGAACCACATCATCGATAACAGCCATTGGAAAATTATCACGCACTATCTTGAGATTAAGTTTACGGTAATCACAACAAAGACGTTTAGTTCCATCTTTCTTGGATACTAAAACTATTGGTGCAGCATATTCCGAGTAACTTGGTTGAATTATACCATCTCTTAACCACTCCTCTAATTGATTCTGTACTACAAGCTGGTCTGCATATGACATTCTTCTTGGCCTATGTGCAACGGGTATGTCGTCACTTAATACAATCTTCATTTTCACTGGATAATTTTGGGGTCTAATCGGTTTGTAGGTCCTAATTAATTCGTCTAATTCCATTTTAATATTGTCCTTGAGATGTTCTGTACCCAACCGATCATCAATAAAGTGTTCAGAAGCATTATGTAGAATGTTACTAAACTCTCTCTGTAATTCAACCACTGAGCTAATCTCCCCATGGTCGAGTGCAGTACGAATTACTGACGGGTTTTTTCTATCTATAAACTTTACTCCAAGTAAGTTTACTAACAAATCGACCTTTTCAAAAATATCATTTCCCAGCACAATTGAATACAAACTATCACCTTCCCTGACAACATGAAATGTTACATCCAATTCAACGTCATCTACACTGACAGAAACAGTAAAGTAACCTATCGTCGTAATTCTCTTCCCACCTATACCTACTAGTGTTTTCTTCTCAGGTCCAAGATCAACATTACCTAAAATGGAAAGTGCATCATAACGGATAGCACTAATATCACTGCCAGTATCCACAAAAGCTGAAACAGTTTTTCCCATAATCCCGATATCCTTGAAAATGCGACCAGGTGGAGGGGTGATATCTTTAGATACTGAATGAATATTTCTTCTATTTCCGGTGTTAACGTCCTTTATTGAAGTATTTTCCTTCTTCAGTTCCACACTACACTCAAATGATTTGTGTCCAAAACGCTGGCATTTAAAACATTTAATTCCGCCGCTAGTGCAACTGTTTGATAAATGTCCTTTGTCACCGCACTTAAAACATCGTCTTTCATCCTTAGTCTCTGTCTTCGTCATTGTTTTTTTAAATAAATTTCTATTTGATCCTCTGAAGTTTGAAGTTCTCGACGAACGAATCTTTTCGTATATCGAAATTTTCTCCCTTAATTCATTGATATTCTTCGCGCCATACAAAACGTACTTGTTTGACTTATCATCATCTATTCCCTCAATAAAATATCCGATTATGCTTTCAGTATCTATGCCAACTGGAGATCCAATCTCCATAAGACTATACAAATATTCTCGAAAACTCTCACTAGCCCGTTTTCTTCTACTTTGCAATAAACGATGTACTTCCCTTGAGGAAAGTTTATTTCCGAACTCTCGTTTTAAGGAATCTTTAAGTGATTTCCATTCGCGAACGTTTCCCTGACTCCTAATGAAGATTTTAGCAGCCCCTGTTAACAATTGTCTGGCATAAATATATCTCTGCAAGTCATTCCATTTCACTGTATAGGCACAATCTTCAAAATCTTCAAGCCACTGGTCTATCCTCGGCTGACCCTCGCCTGAAAATTTCGAGATTGTATCTTCTATGTCCCTTAAGGAAAATGTAGATCCAGGCTGTTCTGTAGCACTATTCTGCCGGACAACTGAAGCCGCTTCGCCATATTCGGAGTCTGCATCGGCCCTATTGTTAAAATTTTGATAATATTCTATCAAACGTGCCTGTAAAAATGTTTTCGTTCCGTCCGTTTGTAAACCTAATTCTGTCAGTTTTCCTTGTAAATCCTCTACGGTAAGTGCCAAAATGTCAAGCAATTCCATTTCGTTTACAATACACAATACTATTTAAAATTTAAAATACAAAATCAAATGAAACTTCTAAATAAAATTACAATAAATCAATTATAAAACAAAAATTCAATTAAATATTTCAACGTAAAGAGAAACGATATAAAGTAATGTTAATTTTAAATAACGTTAAAACAACAATTTAATATTAATTTTAAATGACGTTAAAATTAATATAGTTTTCAAAATTTTTACAAATTTCCTTTAGGTTAATATTTTTTAAAAAAAATATTTTTACAAACTTCCAAGATTCTTCGTTCTTTTATGTTCTTTTTATATATACTTCAATTAATTATTTTTTCAAATATTCTTTCACAAACACTTCTATTTTCTTCTATAAATTTCAACTTCAATTCTCTTCTTTTTATTTCAATTCACTATTCAAAACTTCTATTTTCTTCTACAAACATCAAGGCTTTCCTTACATTTATGCGTTATCGTGCAACAAAATGTACTTCTTTACATAAAATTCTTAATTGTACATACATACATACTTTTTCTCATCTCACATCATTATCATCGCATAGGTCTTGATATTGAACACGTCCTTCTTAGTATTTAATTTCACTCATAGAATTCGTTGAATTTCACTCACGGAATTCGTACCTCTCATTTAATTAAACTTCTTGGTTATTGCACTGCTCGTTTTCATTATATTTTTTAATTTTCCTTCCATTTCGGCTATTCACAGTTTGTGCTTCGTATTTTTTTTTTACTTTTAATCCTGGCGATTTGTTGATCGCGGTTGAGCCCCCATTTGTAATATTAAAATTTAAATTTACTGATTTAAATTCTTTTATTTATTTAAATTTTTAAATACAAACAAAGATAAGATTTAACAATTTATATTTTAAATAATTATTTTTAATAGGAAAAGCTGAATTGCCTGACTGGCAGCTAAATATATGTATAATCAATTTTATATGTCTTTTTTTTATTGATAACTATTATTTTTTCCTACTCTAATATGGAATACTCGTCCTTTCAGGCATTATTCCGTAGCACCGAACAATAAATTATAGCATTAAGATTTTATGCAAGTGGGAGTTTCCTTATTACGGTGGGTGACTTCGGCGGGGTTAGCGTTTCTACTGCCTGTCGTATAATTAAAGAAACGTCATTTGTTTTGGCTTCTTTATCAAAAGAAAATTTAAAATTTCCTTCGAGCTAGCAGCAGGAGAATTCTTTGCAATTGCCAAGTTTCCGAAAGTTATCGCAGCCATTGATTGACCCACATTCTTATTCAGTCACCTGTAGGAAATTTTTCGCAACAGGAAAGGTTATTTTTCTCTCAACGTTCAAGCAGTGTGTAATGCAAAATTAATGTTCCAAGATTTGGTTGTAAGATGGCCTGGATCAGCACATGATAGCAATATTTTTAGAAACAGCCGTTTAAAATTCCGTATGGAGAATGGTCACTTTCTAAATTATGTTGTTTTAGGACATTCAGGTTATAAACAATGTAAATATATTATGACTCCCTTGATAAATCCAAGTACAAGACCAGAAAATCTATATAATGAATCCCAAATTCGTACTAGTAATACAATTGAAAGATGTTTCGAAGTTTGGAAGAGACGATTCTCTGTATTATCAAATAATTTGCGATTGGCTACTGAAACTAAAATGGCTGTAATTGTGGTATGCGCTGTACTTCACAATATAGCTATTATTGCAAAGGATCCCCTTCCACCAACAAAAGGAACAATTAATGCCGAGTCTCTAGAAGGCCTTACACAAGATAATAAAATGCAATACCACAACATTTCAAGCAATTCAATGACGAGAACGCTTTTAATAGAAAACTAATTTGCGAAGTATAGTACATTTTTTGTTTTAATTCTTACTTATTTATTAAATATCAGAAATTTTAATAAATTTTTTAATTTCATTTACAGCCTTTTGGATGGCTAGTTTTGAATTAACGAATACAACTAATATTAAAAATCACAATGAATTAAAAACTAAAATCAATTCAGAACAACAAGATACAAACAGAATTTAACATAAAAAAATAAAATATTTACATTAAAAAACACAAATTTAATTTAAATTTATAATAAATAAAAAGTAGGACTACATTAGATTACTTGGCACCTTTGGCTTTCTTTTCTTCCAACTCCAATTGCGGGATTTCATATTTAAGCTTTAAAGCAATAAGCTCCTGCTCATGTTTTTCCTGAGCTCGGGTTTTTTCATGAGTATAAAATTGTTGTTGGAGACGAAGCAATTTTATTTTTCCTTCTTTAGGCTCCTCTTTCTTTTTTGACTGCGACCTACCAACTGCTTTGACATTGGCCTTTTTAAAATTGTAGGTTTCCACTTGCACCAATCATTGTTCTCTTCTGTGGAAACATTCTTCTCACAATTCTAATAATGGTAAACAGAAAACACATAGCTTTATAAAACAAATGGTAATATTTAAACTTACTTTATCACTCTCCACCTGCTTCATGTCAATATTTTCGTCAACAATGACAAGGTCAATGACGTTTCCATCGTGATTAATTGCTAGAAGATATGTTTTATACATAAAAATATGCATGTATATATATAAGAGTGTACGTATGTACTTACTTGCGTCACTGTCAAAGCTACTTTCTAACCCGTTGGCTGAATCTCCAAGCATGGACGGAATTTTTGCCGACACGGTGTTGACACTTGCAGGTGCCTCTTCCCCACCTGTACGGTCTCTAGTTTTTGTTATGCCATTTAATGTTTGGACCTAGTTTTAATGGCATCATATTTTTCTCGAAGAGCCTTCCAGGGACTGTGAGTGCCTACCAAATTTTTCTTCAATTTTTCGCTATGCCTCTTCCTTTTGTCTTTACACTACGAGATCTGATTTTTTTATTAATAACACATTGGTGTGCCTCCATCAAGTCTACCAACAAAACCTCTTCCTCCGCTGTATAATTCTTAGAGTTTTTGTAGTAGGGTGTTGGCGTACTCATTTTTTTTTTTTAACAAAAATACAAATTTCACAATTGTTAAAAAAATTAAACTAAATTTATGACACACAAACTTTGTAAACAAAATACATAACAAAAAAAAAAAAAACAACAAATAAGAAAGCACGTCGTTGCCACTGCGGTTATCAAGAACTTTTTAAAGTGGCAAAAGTTGTTGATATTGCAGAGGCATTGCCATATTTTTAAAAAAGTTAATATTGTTTTATCTGTAAGTTGTAATAACGAAATTAAGTTAAAGGTATCTTTGCCGTTCACTTTAGCAAAAGGTACCTTTAACTAACACCAACTTTAACGGGAATTTTTAAATATATTCTATAAACTCTTATTAATTTTTTTTAAAGGTCCTGGTTGAAATAAGCCAGGAGCCACTGTATAAGAAGTATCGTGAATGGGTTTCGGATATAAGCATTATCTCAATTTAGTTTTGTCGTAATTATAATGGGATATACTGATTGCGTTTCAGAAAGATATCGGAGAATCATGTCAATTGGGGAATATGAATTTTCTTAATTTCTTAAAGAATATTTTGCCTAACAATTGAATAATATTATTAACATTATATCCAACAACTCCTACGTATTTTTTTAATGCATGAATTTATTACTATCTGATAGGAAAGTTTTTAAAAGTTTTCATTCTTCAGTTTTTACACTGAATGTGCAAAACATTCACTGGCAGCGTTACTTCAATGGTATTTTTCTCGTAATTATTCCGAAAGCTTTGCACGATCCAGAAACAATCCTTAACCTGTCAGTCCTTCCTCTAATTCTAATTTCTCAGTTTTGTTTTAATTTTAAATTATTGTACCCAACAAATATTGAAGGCTTCCTCTTACTGTCCTTTTACAGTGTTTTTTACAAGACAATCTTTTTCATTTCACAGTTTTTCGTTTTCTTGTGTCACTCTTATTGTTTTTCTTGTTGTCTTTTTATTCCCTCGTTCAGCTTGTTGACTTTCATGCAAGTTAAACTAAAACAAGTACAACAACACTTAAAGGACCCTTTTCTTGTTTCTCTTTTGATCTTACTTTCCTTTTCTTTGTAAACATTCTTACTTCAGCACAAATATTTTACTATGACTGAAGCCAGTCAGATGTCATCGTTGTTTTAATAATTGTTAACACATTCCTTTTTCTTTTTTCCGACTGTTTAACAACGTTTGGGATGACTTTCGAAATTTGTATGCAGCAACACTTAAAGCCTTGAAAAGTTCTTTTCAGTTCAGCTTGACAATCTGCAATAAAAAAAAAACAAAAAAGAATTCAGAAAGATGATGTAAAAATACCAGAAAAATAATCTTCTCAACTGATTGATGGTAAAATCAAAAAAGAAAAAAAAACATCATCATCATAATGTAAGTCCAAGTAATTCTGTTAACGAATTTTTAACTCGTTTTTTTTTTAATTGTTCCTCCTAAGATGTATTTTTAATTCCTTTAAAAGCTCAAGAAATTATTATAATTTTAAGATTCTTTTTGTTTCTTTTTTTCGATTAAAACAATTTGGATGAGTAAAAGAGAAGAAATTAAAACTATCTTATAAACTTAAAATCAAATTATCAATGACTTGGTCGAGTGTTGAAATAGAAACTCAAATAAGTCAACCCTTCTTTTCAGGGCGAGGACATATTAACAAAGCCACCTGGAATGCAGAGAAAATTGATATCACTTTTAGGAAGCATTGGATTTTGCATTGGCTTGTCCCTCTCTTAGCAGACGCCACTTTTTTCGGTATTCAAATACTTGTAAGCGATTATTAAAATGTATCCCTCTTAAATAGACAAACCCTATAACAGGACATTGACAGTTTTTTCCGCGACGTATGACATTTTAGTTCCCCATAACCGTCAGCTTACAACACTATAACACTATTTTTTCGCATACATTTCTCTCTAATCCGGCAAACCCTTTTACCTATAACAGTTAAGGAAACTATGAAAACGATAATGATTTAAAGCCTCAACAAAACAAAAACTTGTTCTAATTACCAATAATTGTCATGGATGCTACTTGGTTCAGCGTGTGGTTAGAGTCATATTTTTTGGATGGTTACTCATTGACGCAATGATATGCAAAGAGTTAAGCTATGGAAGAATATGATTGTGAAATTATTGAATATTCGCGGTATTATCTGTTTATAAACTGTGTGAACGATTGAACAAAACGTTGATTGGACTCGTCAAAACACTGATTGGACCTTATCACCGCGGTTTCAGACCTAGAAAAGACGCACGAAAAACAAGCCGACACACCTTATTTTTGTCGACTAAAATAAGGCTGCCCTTCATAGCCCCATAAGGGTTCGTGTTTTTCTGCAATGCCTAAGCTCAGAATGCAGTTATGCAGAATGAAGTTGAGCAATTCCTGCAGCTCCGTCAAGGTAGAAATGTACCTCTCCGAACCTTTTGATACCGTGCGAGGTTTCTGCAAGGGGACCCCTTCAACTTCGTCATGGTGAGTGTTCTGCGAAAGGCGGGAGTGCTTTGCAATGGCATTATTTTTTTAAAAAGTGTCTAGTTACTTGCGTACGCTGACGACGTCGACATCATAGGGCGTACAAAGCGAGATGTAACTACTGCCTTTAGTGGTATTGAACGAGAGTCTTCTAACTGCTAAGAGATTTTATTGAGAGCGTTTGAAAACTGCTCGAAAACTACAATTAATTATTATAATAAAAAAATCTACAAAATTCTAATAACCAATGTATAAAGATTTACAGGGTCTTCACGCCTTTTAATTTTATTTTAGTTTTTTGACTAAATTTTTACACGATTTTCGTAACAAATGAATGCAGCGCTTTTGCGCCGCATAGCAGTTAAACGGCTAAGATGGGTCTGGCAGTAAATGAGCGCACAAATAGAGACGTGCGGCGTATTGATTCTCAGATTAGGGCCAATAACTATACTTTAGATACAGTCAAGGAATTTATTTATCTTTGTTCCGTCGTTACCACCAAAAATGATGTCAGTCTGGAGATCAAACGCAGGATTACTCTTACCAACAGGTGCTACTATGGCCTCAATAGGCAATTAAGTAACAGAGACCTCTCTCGTACGACGAAGCTAATACTTTACAAGACGCTCATCCTACCCGTGCTTCTTTATGGCGCAGAGGCTTGAACCCTCTTAAGCAATGATACAGCAGCCTTGAGAGTATTCGAGAGAAAAGTCCTACGTAAGATATTCGATCCAGAGCGAGTTGGCGATGATTTTCGCGTCCGATACTACAGTGATCTGTATGAGCTCCTAAACGACATAGACATTGTGCAGCGTATTAATATCCATCGGCTGCGCTGGCTCGGCAACGTCGTTCGTATGGAAGAGGATGCTTCGACGAGACGGGTATATGATGCGGGGATCTGCGGAAGTCAGCGAAGAGGTCGACCTAGTTTCCGTTGGAAGGGCCAAATCGAGGAAGCCCTGTCATCGATTGGTGTGACCAACTGGCGTAGGCTCTTAAGAAACAAAGGCGCCTGGAAGGATGCTTTGCGGAAATCCGTTAATCGGGTTGTAATGGCCAATTAAGTAAGTAAGTATCTGTTTGTAAATGTTTCAATATATTTCCTAGGACATTTATTTTTTAAACATTTTTAACTAACGGAAACTATGTTTTTTTGCAAGAGCTGGTACTGGTTCTACCAATAAAATAAGCCGTCATATCATAACCATAAAAGACTACCAATAGAAAATCTGTATCATGTACAAACTCCGTTTCCTTCTTCCAGTCCTCTCTTTTCCCTAAAATATTTGGATTTCGAGCTTACGACGGCTGGGCAATGATGTAAAAAGGTTACATTGTCGTAAGCTCCCCGATTCAATTCTAATTATATGACGGAGTTTCCAGTAAGGTTGCATATAAGTGACGTTAAGTCACCTTTAGTAAATCTTAGGACAATTATGATTTGGCTCCCAGCACAATCGCTCCAGAGTATCTATGTAAGTTTGTCTGACTACTGTCATACTGGTTTTAACATTGGCGAGGCCTTCTACACAATGTTGCAAAAAGAAATTATCAGAAACAATATTATTTTATTCAAATCTGGCAAGTGGTTTTTAAATATTGTGCGGAATATCTCAGTCTTCTTGGAAGAGACTTTTTAAGCCAATGCAGTTTAAATTTTTTTTGTTTTTTTTTCTGGAAAAGCGTAATTACTGTGAGCGTTTACATTTACTTTATTTCTATGCCAAAAGTTAAAACACATGTGCCATTTCTCGGATACTGCTGTCAAGCTAATGTCGTCGTATCTACGGGATAGGAGTCAATTTGTGTATCATGATGGTGCTGTATCGGACAGTATTTTAACATCCAGAGGTGTCCCACAGGGCTCGATACTTGGTCCTCTTTTATATTCAATTTACTCTAATGACCTGCCAAGAAAGTTGAGGTTTTGCAATGTACAAATGTACGCAGATGACGTCCAGCTGTACATTAGTTGCATGCCGTCTGATATTACAGATTGTATACGAAGGATAAATTGTGATTTGCATAATGTGTTTCAATGGGCGTCGATTAATGGTCTTTGCCTCAATCCGAGGAAATGAAAGGCTTTGATAATAGGCAAGGTAAACTGTACGGCACGGCTTACACAATTAAGGATTAATAATACTGCTATTGAAACTGTATATAGCGTTAAGAATCTTGGAGTTGTCTTTGACAACAGTCTTAACTGGTCCAACCATATAAATGCTGTCTGTGGTAAAACGGTTGCCATGTTGCGAAATCTTTATCTAGCGCAATATTTTACTCAGTTTAATATTCGAATGCTGCTAGCGAAAACATATCTCATCCCCACTTTACTGTATGGATGTGAACTGTTTTCTAGTTGTGACTCGATGAGTAGGAACAGGCTAAAGGTCAGTTATAACAGTATTGCTAGATATGTTTATGGTCGTACAAGGTACAGTAGGATATCTGAGTTCTCATATCAAATTTAGAATACATCTTTTGAGAATTTGTTGAAGTGCCGTACTCTGGTATACCTACATAAAATCATCCATCTTAGGAAACCCCATTATTTGTTTAATAGATTAGTTTTTTCAAGGTCTAATAGAGGCTTGAAAATTAATAGCGTTAGATACCATAAAAGGATATCTGAGAGACACTTTTACATCAATGCAATTCGTCCCGAACAACATACAATTACTAAGCAATGCAAAGCATTTCAAGACTGCAATAATTAAATTTTTAAATGAACAATAATGTACAAACGTAATTAATCAATCACATTTTTTTTTCTTTAATATTATTATAAATTTTGTTTTTATTAATTTTTGTTAATCTTAATTTATTGTAATATTTTATGCCTATATCCTTAGCAGTACTATTAAATAAGATAATATCTTGTTGTACTGTATTTACGCCTGAATGAATAAAAAAAAAAAAATAATTTTTTTCTATAAACTTGTTGACAGTGTATCCAACATTTGTTCTGATCTAATGCTGCTCACTGTTTGTTGTATATGCACGAAATATCATCGAATAAGATAAGATATAAAAAAAATATTCCTTCACCGGCTTCTTTTCAGAATTCTACTGGCAAAAAGTCTGCGAGTAAATAAAATTGTCATAAAAAGTTACTGAAAACTTTGAAGTTTGGATAAAATTAACACACGCTGGTTTGAGAAGCAATACTACCCTTGTATAAAATAAGGCTTAGGTACTTGCAACAGTAACAAGCAAATGTTAATCGAACTGAGCCAACACTCATGTAGCAGCTGTGGCAGCAATAGAAATTATAATAACAGGATTTAATTTTCACTTTTCAATATGTATAGACTTGTATTTGAAAGCGTAGAAATTTACTAGATTCTCTGTCAAGTCTGACCGTACTTTAACTGAATCAAATAGAAACCGTGAACAAAAGAAAAACAAGCAGACCTCAAAAGTTAAGGTAAAATGAACAAAATTCTGTTAATACTGCACAAGAAAATAAGAAAGACAAACCAAAACTGATTCATATAATGCCTGTCGTCTGATTTTAATTTTTCTTAGAGTCAGCAAAACAGTTGTTAGACAGAATTATGAGACGACAAGCGGTGAACATAGCAGTTCTAGCATTTGACAACAACTGTTCACTACGCCATTTACTATATTGTTGTTCTGTTTTGTTGCCAGGTGAAAATGTTAGTTGTTAGTAGGCGTTAAAGGGCAGTGAAATGTTTTATATTTCTCTTCATAATAAAAATTCTTCCTATTGTTTTGCTTTTTCCTTGCCATTACTCTGCATTAAGGAAGCAAGGGAAAACTTGCAATTTGCAACAATCTGTGCTTATTGCTACAGTATTTTATACTACTTTAGTTATTTTGTTCCACAATCTTCTTTTTATTTTATATCCAGGATTTTCTAATAAACTCTCTTTAGAAAACTTTACGGAATTTTCTTGTTTTCCCATTTGAAAAAACGTAGAACATTTGTTTGTGTGTGTGTGATAAATATTTTGAGTTTTTCCTGTGCTTAAACTCGGTCAAATAGCGAAAACGTTAAAAGTTCCATTGATTCAATAAAGTTTTTGGTAAAATTTCAGAAAGATAAATTAGAGGTCAACTGGAATGCTGAAATAGAATTCTATTGTTTCTATTCTATTACCATTTTGTGTTTGTTTTCCTGTTTTTTCTTAAACAAATAAGTTTTTAAATAAAGAGGTTCATAAAAACTTTGTTTAAGCGTTACGGATAAAGATAAAGAAACTAGTAGTTTATCGATATTTTGAGAAATATAAAGTTTAAATTGAATACTAATTTTATAGAAAGAACAAAATGAAAAATTCATACGGAACTTAAGTTCAAATATTTGATATCCGCTTTCATTCAATAAAATAAACGATCCATCGTCTCATTAATATGTTCAGTTCGAACACAACGAGCATGCAATAGTAGCAGTAGTAGTGTGTTGGTTTATTAGACGTAAGACCACGGTTTAAAGCCCAGATTAGACATCTTCAGCAAAACGAAATCTGTATCTCCCTCTCAACAAATTTCTGGCAAAGACTCTCGAATATACAAAATTGTTATGAAAAGTTACTCATATCGTCGTTGATTTGGAGTCGCCGTATTCTATAGGAAGTGAGTTGACCTACCAGAGAAAACCTCATAATTCAAACCCCAGCTCAGACATCTAGAACACAACGAACTACAAAAATATATTTCTCTCGAAGTAAATAAACTTACCATAAAAGAGTTGCTAATATCTGTCGTCCCCAGTCGACGTAAACCAGTAGATCCCGAAACTAATTGAAAAAATTGACGCACACAACTTAGTAGTGTAGAGAGTAGTGAGAAAAGATAGGCTATCCCAAAATGTTAAACCTGGTATCACATAGGTTAAGAGATAACACTTGGCCTAGTAGACAACCCATTTTGAGTTATATCTAAACAAATTCAATTCCCAAACCCGACTGTGTGTTAATACGTGTTAATATTCATTTTAACAACAACATGGTACACCGTATAGTTGGAGACTCTATTTACTGTCCAAGAAGAGCGTGCTCTATAGTACCGTCTGTTTAAGAATACTATTGAGCATATTCCATATTCCTGATATGAATTACAAACATTTGTTACTTTACTTTCAGCTATAAAAATATTAAATCAATGGGCCCAAGATATTTTGATGGGCCTTCTGAGTCTTTCCCCACTTTCGGAATAAAAATTGTATTAACTGCGGATGCAATTTCTACAAATTTTTCCTTATAATTGGAAATCATTCTTTGTAGAAAACCAAGAAAGATGTCATATTACTGAGGCTCAACTTTAGTTAGTATTACAAGTTTTTAGAATGAATCGCATCTAGTGATTCCTTTGGCCTTAGCCAATTTTTTAAGGGATTTATCTTCTGTCAATATAAGCTACTTTGCGCTTCGATGGTGGTTCATTTAAAGGCAAAATGTTGTGTAGATAGAATCCTAAAATAATGAATGTACTGGGAAACTCGTATTCATTTGTTATCATATTCATAATGTTATCCACCGTTTCTCTTTAATTCTCCTGATAGTAGATATACTTTATTTTTCAAGAAGTATATCTATTTGAGCATAGGAACAGAAATCATCCGTTATGGCAAAAAATCTATTATTACTGTATTAACGGCCTCTTTTGTGTGAACTAGTTCTTTCCTATTAAATAACTCTTTGGACAAAAAAAAAAAAAGACACAATTTCCATTCGTACAAATACTGAGTATTTGTTTTACTACCCAAGGTATCGCCTTGAATTTTTTCACCAACATTAATTGAAGAGTTTACATCATTCACCATGAGTGCCTAATATTTTACTTTGTTCCCCTATTTCTCATTGTATTATTATTAGTGTTGTCAACTATAAATTTTCAAAAAGCACCAAACTCGTCAAAAAAACACGTAATTTTGACAAAAAAGCACTAAAACATTATAATATATATTTTTTTTTTTTATCACAATTTTATATAATTAGTAAAAAAAATTACAAACCAAAATAAATATTATTCGTTTAACTCCATCACTAATAAGGAAAAGTGTTGATACATTTTCGAAGGTAAAATCATTTACATTTTGTACGTCTAAAAAAATTATGTTTAATGTACGTTAACTTTCACATATGAAAACTTTCATGTACAAGTAACTCTACAGCCTTAATATATCGAATTAGTATATACATACATAACATAATTGGCCATTACAACCCTTCAGTCAGGATTACGACCTAGCTTCTCACACCACTTATGCTGTGTGCGTTAATTTTATACATGAGTGGCGGGACCTACAGTTTAAAGTCGACTCCGAACGACAGATTTTTGAGAAGCTTTTCATGGCAATTTTTACTCTCAGAGTCTTTGCCAGAAATCTGCTGAGAGGAAGTCGCCGAAGAAATATTTTTTCGTTTTGATGTCTGACCTGGGATACGAACCCGGGCCTTTTGTCTAATAAGCCAACACACTACCCACTAGACCACGGCGACTTCTAGTATATACATTTAACTATAGACTAGACTAAAAATTACACCAAAAATTAGTCTAGTCTATAGTCTAATCTATAGACTTTTAGAATAGTTTATAGACTAATTTTTAGTTTAGTCTATATTTTTTTTTTTTTTAAATTTTGATTTGGTGTCACTGACATGAAAAGAAAAGCATTAAAATAAGCACTAGGAATTAACTCGAAAATTTTCCGCGTCGAAAGTTTTAAAATCCACTAAAAACAGTGCTAAAAGCACTGAGTTGACAACGCTGATTATTATCATTAAAATGGTATATAACTTCCAAATTCCTTTAGTAACAAAACAACAAATCTTACTGGTGTTCTGTTCAGATTATAGTTGAGAAATAGTCTGACAGCCACGAAGTCATGTAACATATAGTAACAAATAATGGTGATAGCGATCACTTGTAATTATTTCACTTCACATGAGATTACCAGTGTTTAAAATTAAAAAAATATTCTGCAATAGAAATTGTTAGTTTCTAAATAACATGGGAATAACTGTGTTGTAAATATTAAAAAGTATTTAAAACAATAACATGGTATACACAGCATATGACTACAGAAAATAGAACAGAACGCAGAACGGGAGCAACTGTGAAATAATGTGCAATACGTATTACAAAAATTTTATATTAGCTCTCTAGCTTTTTAAAGCGAAATTTAAAGGAGCGAAAAATAAAAGCAACAAAAGTGACAGGAACACCTAGAAATTCAACAGAAAGTAGCATAACGGAAAGCGTAAATGGAAATAAAATGTGCAATTTTACTAACCGACCTACAAACGGAATACATAACAGGATCGGAATAAGTTTAAAATGGATTATATCTTACAGCAATAACTGCATCTAACGTAACATGTTGGGAAGAAATTTATACCACAAACGAGTCAATGTAATTTAATTCTGGAACGTTTATATAAAATGGCTTTGATTGTAATAAATATATGGGAAACACATTCTCCACATCCTCATACACTTGGAAGAAGCTTTTGTATTCTCTGTTGCTTATAGTCCTTTATTTCCTGCACAATAAGATCCATTTTGCTCACTCAAAGTACTTGGCAGGGTTCTGTGACTGCTAGAGAACAAGGGAGGGTGAGTTCACACTACGATATACTCGTTTGTCTTTTACTGCTAGTTATACTCGTAGTATATACAACAAAAAAAAAACTTAAGTTTGTCAAACTAAATTGTGAGCAGGTAACGAAAAAAGTTTGCAAAAAATACTTTGCTAAGTAATTTGAACCCGCAATTATGTTGCGAATGCTACAAAATGACGACAATTTGAAATCATTTCAAACAAATTGAAACTAATCTCCTTAAAAATTATTGATCACTACAAGTCATTTCTGTCTGGCGAAATGCTCATTCTGGACATTGTATCAAACGATGCTCGATCTCCAGATTATTAAAACTTTACCTCTCGATTGATATTTTTAATATTGGGATAACAGTTAACATTGTTAATCATTTTAATTTAAGTATTACGTCTTATGTAATACACACATACATACATACATACATAATTGGCCATTACAACCCTTCAGTCAGGATTACGACCTAGCTTCTCACACCACTTATGTTGTGTGCGTTAATTTTATACATGAGTGGCGGGACCTACAGTTTAAAGTCGACTCCGAACGACAGATTTTTGAGAAGCTTTACAATTTTTTACTCTCAGAGTCTTTGCCAGAAATCTGCTGAGAGGAAGTCGCCGAAGAAATATTTTTCGTTTTTGATGTCTGACCTGGGATTCGAACCCGGGCCTTTCGTCTAATAAGCCAACACACTACCCACTAGACCACGGCGACTTCACGTCTTATGTAATAAACACAATAAAGGCAACGCAGCAGACACAATTCTGCAATTAAGGTAAGCTGCATTAATGCAGCAAAGCATAATCAAAATTAATTGAACTAAAACGTTTCATCGCGTTATATTTCTTTTCTATTTCAATTATGATATTTTAATTACAGCATTAATTCTCTCATTAATGACCATTAATTCTGTCATTGCTGCAATTAATTTTGTCGCGCTGCTTTTAAAATAATCACTTTTATATTCACCTTTCATAAAGGTGAATCCATCCAAGTTTGCTGGGGAGCGGGTATGTAACTGCAAGGCAAAGCCACTGTCCGGTTTTAACTTGGCAAAACCCAGTGATATCCTTGCAGGTACATGCCAAGCAGCTCACAGCCTCCGTATCTTAGATCAGGCGCTCCCCGGGTACTGGTATCTGGCAACCGCTGGGTACTTGCTAATGTGAGAAGGCAAGATAAATGATTCGGCATGACCTTGACTACGATTGGAACTTCGATTTGGATATGACGCAATAGGGCTGACGTTCTGCAGTATTCTGTTACCTGAGTACACCGAGTGAACTCCGGTGGAAATGGCTTTCAGGCTAATGTTGCAGACGCCTCCGTTCTGTTAAATCCTTGGCAGGGCTTCAAGTACGTTCGATTATCGTCGCCATTTGGTTGGTGATGCAGGTTTAGTTGAGAGGACTCCTAATTAGTGTCCGACCTGGCTCTGAACGCAAACACCCATAAGGTTTTGCGTCAACCCTCGCGAGGACCTCACTGGATACCATAGGCACCCTCGGGGTCTCAAAGGATAACTGCATAATCGATATGAGATAGCGGCTTGAAGATGGAACCCAGATGAAAATGAACAAAGGAATATTTGAAGTAGAGAAGATGATGCAAGGAGAGGTTGCATTTATGAGCAGCCCACGTATAAGGCGGTCGCCTGTGAAAAAGGCACAGACGACCATGTTACAAAGGGGTGATAATACACCAAATGAGTCGGACACTTCGCAACCGCGGGCTACACAGTCAGCTGCCACCGTCCTACGGAAAGAGGATAGAGGTAATAATGATGCTAGCGGAACGCCGATTGATGGATGCTCTGACCTAGAACAAAGAGGCACACCAACAGCGGTAAGCTCTCCTACGTTGGAACTTATCGGTAGGATGAGGAAAATGGAGGAGGATGCTATGTCCCAGTGTAGGGACACTCTGGATATGATGCAGCGTGTTACGCGTCGCCAGAAGAATGCAAGTATTGACGTTAGGAACGGAATATCCAGAATGGCTGAACTTCTGGATGTAATGTTGAATTACAGACGTACTTGGAAGGCGGCTGAAGAGGAAAGAACCACTTCAAACCTCCGAAAAAAGACCCCTACCCAGCAGTTAGTAGATGCCCCAACACCCACGACAGCGAACCCAAAACGAACTGCTACCAGCCCTGTTGGTGCAGAGAGCAGTAAGAGAGCAAGGGCAAAGGAGCCTAGCGATGAGGTGAAACAGACCCCTAAAAGGAAGGAGGAAAACTGGGTAACAGTGACAAAGAAACGTACTCAGAAAAAGCCGAGGGAAATTTCAAATAAACGAGACAGGATGGATAGACCCCGACTGGGGCGAACAAAACCAGATGCGCTGGTAATTAAGCCTGCAGAAGGTCACACATATGCCGACGTATTGAAGAACTTACGCGGCAACATAACGACCGAAGACTCTGACAGGATAAAAGCAGTTCGGCGAACGCTGAATGGTGCCATACTCTTGGAGTTCAGCAGAGGTGAAAAAGTCAAACCGGATTTTGTTCAACAACTGAGAAGTACGGTACAAGAAACAGCCTCTGTCGCGGAATTGAAACAGAAAGCTACAATCGAGATACGTGACTTAGATTCTTTTACAGTCAGAGATGAAGTAGAAACGGCAATTCGGAAACTGATTGCAGACCCCAGCGAGCAATTGCAAACGCGGATTACTGCCCCAAATGTGCGGGAGCAAGTTCGAGCTTTCGTCACGTTGTCGGCTGAAAGTGCGGCGAGACTTATCAAGGTCGGACATGTAAAGGTCGGATGGATACGGGCGAAGATGCGAGTTTGTGAGGATATTCGAAGATGCTATCGATGCCTCGAAACAGGTCACTCTCAGGCGAATTGCTCTGGTCCTGACAGAAGGAACATGTGCATTAAATGCGGAGAGGTAGGACATAAGATGAAAGAATGCAGATCGGCCCCAAAATGCGCCCTCTACACGGATGCTAGAAGGGACGGAACCGATCACTTACCCGGATCTAGGAAATGTCCGTTGGCCAAACGATCATGAGATTGTTACAGGCGAATCTGCATAGAAGCCGGACAGCGGATGCTCTACTGGGGCAGATAGCTGTCGAAAGACGAATAGATGCAGTCATCATCAGCGAGCAATATGGTCGGATTGCCAGGGGTTCCTGGTTTGAGGACGAAACAGGCACGGCTGCACTTTGGATACCTGACGGTCGTAGGTTTGCAGTTACGGAACACGGAGCCGGTTCTGGATATACGTATTTTCGAACCGGATTCGTAACCATAATGAGCTGCTACCTCACTCCTATTGATGATATGGAGCAATTCAGGACGAAGATCGGCTTTATCGAGGATAGAGTACTCGCTATTGGTGGACCGTTCATAGTGGCCGGCGATTTTAAGCTAAAGCTGTTGAATGGGGCGATCGGACAACGAACACCCGAGGAAGGTGCATTCTGGATATGGCGGCAAGGTTGGGTCTCATAGTGATGAATACTGGCAGCACAACCTTCAGGCGGCCTGGATGCGAGTATACCACGCCAGACATCACTTTGGTGACTGAAAATCTGGCCAGAAAAATAGCGGATAGACTACAATGGAAGTGACCACCACTACATTAGTTTCCGAATCGCGGAAAGAGCGAACCTTATCCCAACAGCCAGGACCAGGGGAACGCGAAAATGGAACGTCGCGAGTCTCAATAGCGCGGCATTATTGGAGAGATTCGATGAGAACCCACTTTCACGAACCAGTAGTGATGCTATCACTCTGGCTAGCGAAACTATGCAGCGTATAATTCGTAGTTGCAACGCCTCAATGTCTCGCGTATCGCAACATCCCAGAAGGCAATCTGTATACTGGTGGACACCTGAAATTGCTGAACTCAGACGAACTTGCCTCCAGTGCAGAAGAAGATACACTAGGGCTAGAAGAGATGGTCATGCAGCACATGAGGCTCAGAATTTCAAACGCGCCCGAAGGGCACTGAAACAGGCAATTATAGCCGCCAAAAGGGCGAAATGGGAGGAGCTCCGTAATGAACTGAACATGAATCCCTGGGGCCTAGCTTATAAAATTGTGACCAGAAAGCTGGGCGCAAATTCTGTTATGCCACTTCTAGACGGCGACGCCGTCGACAATATAGTGATGAATTTGTTCCCCGTGCACCCACCATTGCGTGAGGAACGTGATCCTCCGATAGCTGATACGCCAATACCCTTCACGGATGAAGAATTGATAACAGCGGCGAAAAGTCTCAAAGCAAACAAGGCTCCCAGTCCGGATGGAGTACCGGCCGAAGTAATAAAATTAATTGCTGAAAATCGACCAAATGCACTCCTGGAAATGTACAATGCCTGCATTCCCCAAGGTGTCTTCCCTGAGCAATGGAAGCTGCAGAAATTAACCCTGATCAGCAAGGGAAAAGGAGACCCGACACATCCATCATCATATCGCCCCCTCTGTATGCTGGATAGTGCCGGTAAATTATTGGAGAAACTTCTCCAGCGCAGACTGGCAGCGGCCATTGAGACAGCTGGTGGATTATCGGAGAGGCAATATGGCTTCCGACCAGGTAGGTCAACGCTTGGTGCCGTAGCGGATGTAGTGGAATGCGTTGAACGGACAAGGCTCAGACGCCACTATCCGAAGCGCATTGTTGTCCTTGCCACGCTAGATGTGAGGAATGCTTTCAACAGCCTACGATGGGAGGATATTATTAAGGCACTACGAGAAAGATTTCGTATTCCTATATACCTTCTGAGAATATTACGCAGCTATCTGAAGGATCGCAAGCTTCTATATGACACACCCGATGGCCGAAGGGTCGTGGAGATCACGTCTGGTGCAGCTCAGGGATCTATTCTTGGTCCAGATCTCTGGAACCTGAGCTATGACGAAATCTTAGGTATAGAAATGCCAGAGGACACATACCTCGTGGGATACGCGGATGATATAGTGTCAGTCATTTCAGCGCGCGACATAGAGGATGCCAGGAGAAAACTGAATCGAGTCATGATAAGGACTCAGATATGGCTTGAGGATCATGGTCTAGAGCTCGCAAAGAACAAGACTGAGGTCATATTGATGACAATGGCTCGCATCCCACTCGAGATTGGTATGCAGATAGGTGATGTATCACTGGTCACAAAAAGGGCAGTTAGATATCTGGGCATAAGATTCGACTGCAGGCTTAATTATTGGGCCCAAATACAGCATGCAGCTACCAAGGCAGCAAAACTAACGGGCATGCTAAGCAGGATGATGGCATATATTGGCGGACCAACACAGGCCAAACGAAAATTGATTATGGCGGCGACGAACTCGATATTGCTGTACGGAAGCGAGATATGGGGAGACGCGCTGGAGATTAAATCTAAGCGAAAAATATTAGCAGCGGTGCAGCGAACAGCGGCATTAAGAGTTGCCTCGGCCTACCGCACAGTATCGGGCGCCGCAGTCCTAGTGATCGCCGGTGAGATACCTATTGACCTGCAGGCATTTGAGCGAAGAAAATCTTGGAGAATGAAGAGGGAAAATCTTCCCATTAGTAGCGTAGATCTCAGATCTCAAACACTACGGCGATGGCAAAGTAGATGGAACGAGGAAACATGCGGAAGATGGACTTATAAACTTATCCCATCTATAGAGGCATGGATACGGAGAACCTTTGGGGAAACTAACTATTTTCTGACCCAGTTTCTCTCTGGTCATGGTTATTTCCGAAAATACCTGTACACTCAAAAAAAGAATCAAACCATCCGGGCTTGAATCAATCCATATCGGTCACAATAGTACGGTAAGTACGGTTTGCTTTGATTCAAGTACAAAAGAGTTGAATCAAGACCGAATCAGCCAAGTACAAAAGTGTTGATTTTAACGCGATTTAAGCCTTTTTGGGATCAAAGTGTCTCATCACGTATTTGGTTTAAGCACTTTTTTTCTTAATTTAAGGTCGAATTCGTACTTGATTCAAGAGAGTCAGAAGTTGAAGTAATTCTTAAGCGCACTTGTTTCAAGAATTATAAAGTTAATTTAAGCTCTATTTCGTACTTGAATTAACTTATAAATGGGATCGAATCGTACTTCATTCGAGCACAATGAACTTGATTTAAGCCCTAAATTGTACTTGATTTATTCAAAAACGAGCTTGTTTCAAGAATTTTGAACTTAATTTAAGCTCGAACTCGTACTTAATTTAATCCTAAAATCGATCGATTTAATCATTTAAAATATCAAATTTACCCAAAATCCATAATTCGTACTTGATTTAAGTACAATAATCTTATAATAAGATTAAATAAAAAAGTTTATATTTATTTTATATTTTTATTTAGAAAAATATTTATTAAAAATTATACAAAATAATAGTTCATTTTTTAATAAACAAAAAAGTACAGTTTTGATATTCAATTCATTAAATATAACAAAATTAATTTATGTAATTAATAACAGTTATAATAAAAATTTATGTTATTTTATTTTTTGATATATTTTAATTAAAATATATGTTTAATTCTTATATAGGTTTTTCCATTATTAAGTGGATACAAATGTAAAGGAGGAGTATTAAATTCATTTATATTTTTAATCAGTGTTTTATTTATTAACGAACCAATTTCATATGCTCTAAAATGATTATCAAAGTGTTTAATTGTTACCTTCCTGCATATTACAAAAATTTTATTATTATTACATATGATTATATGTATTATTTTATATAAATCAAAATCTTTTCGTTCAAATCCGTGAATTCCTAAATAGTATGTTGGTTTATAATGTGTGCCCTTAAATGTCAAATCATCAGACAACTCATATCCCTCCGAACATATTTCTTGTATTCCTAAACGATAGTAATTTCGGTTAAAAAAAATAATTATAATTAAATAGAAACAGTTTTACCTTATTTAAAACTCTTTTTCCACTGAAATTTTCTTCAGACATCCAATTATTGACCTTCGATTCGACTGAAATCGTTTCGTCATCAATACCGAACTGTAAAATTGGATTATAAACAATTATGTGATCAAGTATACAGTAACTTCCACAACAGTTCACAAAATTTTAAATGGGAAATCAGTACGCGAAATTACTGAATTTTAATTTAGTACAAATGTTTATAATTTGAAAAAAAGAACAATTTTATATTTGTATGAACAGTTGTGGAAGTCACTGTAACACATATTTATATGATTTACCTGCTGTTTTTTCCATATAAAGAGTTTCTCTCTAAATTCGATTCGGAGTCCAAGAGGCGGTATGGCTTCTTTCAAGTCTTCCTTTTCGAAGTATTGTAAGCTTTTGTAAGTTACCTTAGCAGCTATATAAATAAAACTGTATTAGTAAATGTATTATACTAAAAATATTTTTAACATTTTATTTTATTAAAAATTTTCCAAAAATACTAAATAAGAAAAAAATTACTAAAATTTTCAATTAATATTTGGAAATTAATTGAAAATATTAATAGTTTATACGTATAAAAAATTAGTTGTTTTAATTTATTTAATTATTTTGATTTCTTTATTTATTGAAAATTTTAAAAGTTTTAATAATTTGAAAATTTTTCTTGCGGTTTCGTTAAATGCGAAAGATCATTTTTTTTTTCTTAGAAACATTTTTGTTTTTGTATTTAAGAGAAAAAATATTCTTTCGACATTATGAAACAAGCAGAAAATAATTTTTGTTTGTTTTCTTCTTAAAATATTTTATTTACTTATTGAAGTTATACATTTCGTGTTTCATAAAACCGAAACAACATTATATAATCTTATAAATTATTTGTTGATTTCAAGATAGTTTTAAATTTTATTTAACTTCACTTGTACTTAACGAAATTATTTATTTTTTTTATTTTCTTTAAACAACTTAAAAAATTTGTTAAAATTTTCAATATTTTTAATTTCTTTTTAATTATTTAATTATTAGTAAATTTCAGTTATCATTAACTGTTTTTAATTCTCACTAACATATTTTTATAATTAAGTTTTTAAATTTTAATTAACTTCTTTAAAATTAATTTTTTTTGAACTAAATTATTTAAAGTTTTTTACATTTCCTCTGGTTTTTTAATACACATTCCCAAACATATAATAATAAAAATACGCAATGGAAAAAAAAGAGAATAAACAAGAGAGTTTTACATTTTTTCTTACTTAACTTTCTAGAAATTTCTTGTTTCATTTATATACGCATGTTGTTGTAGCTTGTTTTTAAAATTCAATAGAATTAACTGCTTTTTGTATGTGAATAAGAAGCTAATGAAAATATATTGTTTTCTTCTTTTTAGTACGTATTTAAAATAAAATTACTTACCTTTTAGGTATTGATGAACCTTCTCCAATTTAAATGACTGAAGAAGGTCTTTTAATAGGAGATCGTCATCGCGTTGGTCATCCATCACAAAATTAAAACAAATTATTAAAATCACAAAATTAAAATTAAATTTAAATTGACCACCAAACGCAACGAACGCACAACACAGACTGATATTTTTATCCCTTGAAAATAACAAGGAAGTAACCTGATTTCAATATAAAACAGCTTTAAAAGATTATGAGAGCAGATGAGAGAGCAAGTTGTACTTCGCTCATTTTCTCTCAAGGTTTGATTTAATCATTTTTTGGATTAATTCAAGCAAATTATTTCTTAATTTTTATTTAATCCTATTTTGCACTCAAATAACACTTTTTAAATAGATTTGAGCTTTTTAGTGTTGATTTTAGTAATATAAGGTTTAGTTTTTTAAATCAATCCCGTTTTTTGCTTGTTTTAAGCAAACAAAAGCCAAAACGGGCTTAATTTTTCAAGCACGTTTTTTGGCTTAAATTGAGAATAGAAAAGTTAATTTTAGCACGCCGTTTTTCTTTCTGTGTACCGTATGGGCAAGGTGACTAATCCTAGCTGTATTTATTGCGAGGAAATGATTGACGACGTTGAACATACATTCTTCCATTGCATTAAATGGCAAGACGAGAAGAACATGTTGATGGAACAAATTGGTGAATTTACACCCGACACCATTGTGAACGCAATGCTCGAAAGTGAGATAAAATGGAACGCTGTGAGAAGATACGTTGAATATGTACTCCGCAGAAAGAAGTTCGACCTTGATGCAATACAACGGAATGATACATGAGAAGACGAGCCAATAGCATGAAGCTGGCTTCAAATATGGCGTACCCAGACGTGGGAGAGTAGACAACGGTCCTTAACTGGACGTCGTTTCTGGGCCCTTCCCGAAGTAATGCAGATAGCCGTCCCGGGAAGGGAGTATCCCCAGAAGGAGGAGGGATTGTTTTAGTGGAAGCACCACTCGACGCAGCTGATGACGATCACTGTAAGTGCGAAGGCATTTTGAACCCTACCTCACACGCCAAAAAAAAAAAAAAAAAAAATCCAAGTTTGCTCGTGTGACCTTCACACTCAGAAAACAAGATTGCCTACAAATAAAAATAAATAATATTGATGTCCCTGTAGAAAATCACTGCAAATACCTGGGAGTCCATTTAGACCGATGTCTAACATGGTCCCACCACATCAAGGCTAAATTAATTCAACACTAGACTTTGAATATAAGTTTCTTTTAAACAAATGCATACCATTCAGCTTTGCGGCAGTGCTTGCGCGTTTGACGTTTCGAAATTACAAAGAAGACAGTCCAAGCTTTTACGACAAATGACAATATCCAAAGAGATCTCAACATTGCTACAATTCAGGAAGAAATTAAAAAATTTGCCATAAAATACATCACAAAACTGACGATTCAATTCGACGACCATCAGAGGTAAAAACGAAGTGACACCTTGAGCCTCGCTCGACGGCTGCCCTGGCAATAATTTCTAACGTAGTATGGTATTATTATAAGATTTGAATACAATATATAGTTAACACGCTGGTGCCAACCATTAACCTTAAAAACTAGATTTAAGATTGTATCGTATTCTATTGTAAATTTCATTAAGAAAGATTCAATGACCATAAAAAAATAATCACCCATGTATCCTATTTTTGAGAGATTGCACTATTTGTTGCGTTGCGTTTATTGTGTTCACTGCATTAGTCTGTCTATTGTCATAACTGTCGCGAAAGTCGAGTGAATAAATTTCTTAATAAATTTGGACACTTTCTTTTGTAAACTTTACATACGTTTCTCATAAACCATATTTTGGAGCATTCAAGTAATGAAACAATTTTAATTCGACTATACAAAAAACAATATTTAACGAATATTTTACCATGCTAAAGTAAATATTTGGGTTCAAATTTTTTTTCTTTGCTATTCTTCAATTCATATTTCCACTCATAACTGAGTGTTATACATAAATTTGTTTTCTCTAAACTAATAGAGTGATGTCGAACGTCTGGATTTTACTTAAAACTGATTTAAGAGTCTGATAAAAAGAGTTAATATTGACAGATATAACGACGAGAGATAAAAATTGTTGTTTGTATTTTGTTTGTTCGAGTTAATATGTAGTTCTCATGACAATATATCAACCATTGCTCAGTAAATGTTCTTTCCACAGCCAAAATGGTATGTAACGAAACAATAAAGACACTAAAATAAGACATACATTTTTAGAATGTCTTTTAATACTTGCTCATTAAATTTCTCGGATTGAGAGCCATATAACAGAGGAGTAAATTTAAAGCGTCGCCTTTTAAACTAAATGGGTGATCGCAAAGAAGAAAACAAAAACGATAAACTAAACAAATCAAATAATTTGGAGGGTAGAATTATTTCTCATCCTCCTATAAGAAAAATAATTACGACATAAACAGGGTATGTGTGAATAAAGGCCAATGGCGGGATCATCATTATCCAATCATTTAAGCAGCATACTAGTGTTGAGGATGATAATAAAAAATAATTAAATGCTTTGTCTCCCCAAGCCATCAATTCTTCTTCTCTGAACAAAATATGTTTGCTTTAGACAAGGGAACCGCAAATGCTCTTATCAGTAACCAGAGGAATAGGTGCATGTATTAAAAATGTCATTCGGGTACAAAGTTTCGGTGTAGGGGAAGGTCCTTTTGTAAATGCAGTAGTCGTGCAACACCGCAGCATAATAAAATCAAATATTAAAAATGCAATATTTGGCAGCACTGATTTGCGTCGAACGCTTTTTTTTGCAGACAAATTCAATGTTGTCGCGAATTTTTGCAAATATAGCAACAGTTTGATTTAAGTTGCAATAGTTTGCGGCAAGCCATTTTTTTCGACGACGTACTTTCGTGAAATAAAGGCTATTAAACAAAAGAAAATTTTGCTTCATTTGCAGAGAAATGGAAAAGTATTAACATTTAACTGATATTGTTATGGACATTTTAATTATTTATACTTTTAGCTCCGAGAAAGATTTCACATTTAACATTCAAAAATTAATAATACGGGCTAGACTGAATATGGAGCCAGACTTCCACGAAATGGGAGAAAAGAAGTCAGTATTGTGGGAAAAGTTTCATTAAAAATTAAAGAAATCAAATCAAATTTTCTAAAAAGCAAATTCTTTTGAGTTTTTGAGCAGTAGCAGAAAATCTCTAACAGCTGATCATGCATTAGTGTAACTGCCGCAGGGTTGCACAAATTTGCTGAACTTTATCTTTAAGGTATTGTGGTGGTTCCTAGTCGACGATTGTATAAAATTAATACACACAATAGAAGTGGTGTGAGCAGCTAGAACCAAAGACTATAAATATATAAAGATGTTGCACACAGTATATTGAAAATTGACAAAATTTTGTGCATTTTTATGAAAAGAGGGTAGGTAACAGGGAAAGCTAAATCGTCGTTCTCACTCTCATGTTAACATTTCTACCACATGTGTCTATTTTTGTACAGAACGAGTGCTTTTTTCGTCTAGAATTTATTAAATTTATTTATCATTTTAATGGTTCAAAATTTTAACTTTTTCCATACTGGATAATTGGAATTTTTCTGTTTCTCATGTGCAATGCTTCCGTATTAAAACAACAATTAGTAAATTAAGCATCTCCATTCTGTATTTGTAACATTCGTTATTTTCATTAAATCAGAAGGAATAAATTGTGTTTTTGGTGCAACTTACTTTTACAGCTTTATATTCTAAAAATATTTTTTCGAAGATTTTTATATGAATTTTGCAAACTTCAAAAAATAAATCAGATGGAGCGCACAAACTTCCAAAGTCAGAATCTTTTGTAAAATAGTTTGTTCTGGTTTGATTATATCCACTCGACATTTAACGCAGGATAGCCGTTGAGCTATGTAACCAACAAAATATCGGTTTGATATTAATTCAATTGGGATATTGTTGGACGTAAAAAAATCGGTGTCTTTATTAAAATATTCTTTATTTTCATCGCATATATGAAACATCTATATACGGGGTATGGGTACTTTTCAGTCCTAGCAATATATTCTAAAATTGTTTGTAACTCAATAGGTAAACACATTTCATCATCGTTTGTGCAATTTGATGAGATGCCAAATGGAGTAATTTTTAAAGACAACAACTTAGCTACTGCAATATTAAGTTCATGTACTGCCTTCGACAAATATGGCACTGGCAGTAAAATGTATGGCGGTGCAACATCTTCATATATTTGTAGTCTTTGCTAGAACGTAATCTTGACTGCAGGTTTGTAATGCCCAATTACATATGCATGTATATACGAGTAAGTGTGTGTGATGTATGGTTTTTGTTACATTTTTAAAGAAAGAAAAATGCATGAAGGAACAATTTAAATTTATTTTTAATTGTTTAGACTGTCTATCAAATATTCTTTAATTCATTCTCTTTACACATCATTTCATCAAAACAATTATTGTTCAGATCATCTCATGTTATAACATTCGCAAATTGTGCATCATCTGATTGCTTTGGTTTTCCATTTAAAAGTTTTCTGAATTCTTGTTGTTGATGTTGTATGAAATAAAAGTTCTAAGACGTGCTTTAGCAATCATGCGATAGTAGTACGGTAAGTTTTAGTCGTCTTAGTACATTAAAATAACTTTTCAAAACAATAAATTTTTAACAATTTTTTTGTTTCCGAAATTCTACTGCCGAAATGGGGAAACTTTAAGAGAAGTTGAATTATAATAACAAATGCTAAATTACTAAGAAAAATTTTATGAATTGGTTTTTAATTTCCTTGTGTATAATCCTTGTATTAAAAATACTACCATTCACCAATGCTTAAAAGTATATGTTGTGTGTGTAACGTTCATGTTAAATTTGTTATTTACACTTGAGTGCGTATTGAAATTGTGATTCAACCACAACTGAAAACAAAAAAAATTAAAATAAAAAAATAACGGTAAAATAAGATAAGAAGAAGAAGAACATAAGTATAGTAATAGTAAAATAAAAGTAAAAACTAACCATTCACTTGTTATCCACCCAACCACTTCACATGTCGCCATTACATCTTTGGCTTGTTCCATTATGTGCTTAATTGTTGGCCGAAGAAAATTGTTTTGTGAATAGTTTTTCTTATGCATAGATTTTATGAGTGTGTGTGGGTGATATGACTGTGAGTGGGTGGTATGACTGTGAGTATTTCTTTATTACCTTATCCCCATTCCCACCGACGTCATTCAATTAAGTTTTTAACAATTACCCAACAAATTAAGTGGCTTCCACTTCAGTTGTATGGTGTATTTTGTATTGGGGTATTCGTCCCTTTTTCCTTATTATTCACACATTTTATGGTCATAAAGTATAACAATTAAAAACACACATACGTGCATACGCCATCAATACATGAACAAAGAATATTTAAGTGTTTACCCATACACAAATTTATTTTTTAGGGGCCACATAAGAGCTCTTAAAAGTATTCATACATCTACACTTCCGCACGTTCTACTAACCTAACAGGAAATAATACTACGCGTGTAGAACAAACGCTTAATTAGAAGACTAACCGTAGTTTTTTCGTTCTCGCTCATAAAAACTCTTTTTGCCATATCGCCTCCTTGCCAATTGGACTAGAATTTTAAATAACTTTTCATGAAAAAAACTCAACTCTTAAGACTTTTCTTTCGCATCTAAAACTGACTGTCTGTCTTTAGTTAGCAAACTCTCCTGACACTTCAACAGCCGTAATTAAGATTAAAGCAATTATTTAGTTAAGCAGTGTAAGTAAATAAATATTTTTAATGCTAGTTTATCATCATTATTAATACATCGAATATTTTATACCACTTTCTTACATAATTGACACGATTACCGGATTTCGGCATGCATTAACCTGTGTGTTCCCGACAGCTTTACCGAACTAGCGCAGCCGCTGCACTACATAACGTCCAATTCGTTGACATTGCTTTCACAGCTCATTGTTGGATTGGATGCGTAAACCATGGTCAACTCACATTGAACCGAAGGACTTTTTTACGTAGGAATTTTCTTTCGAAAAGCTACTGCATCTGTGCTTCATATTTTCAATGCTTCTGCGCCATTAAGAACACAGGAAAGATAGCCATTTTTAGAGTATACATTAGAAAGGTCTCTACTACTACTCGATTGAATAACTTGATACCATAATCCATCTTTTCACAAGAGTAATATGCCACTTAATCTGTAGACTGCCATTATTTTTGCTGGTAATGACGTAACTAAGATAAAGAAATTTGCTAAAAACATAGGTCGGGGATCCAATATACCACAGGCCCTTACTTATTGACAATATATAGTTCGTTTTGCGTTTCATTTACTGCCAAACCTCTCTACTACAAAAGTTATGAGTTGGAATTCCAAGTCTTCTTTCGGCATGCCCACCAAAAGAGCCTGGTCAATTTTCTTTCAAATTATGTGTCGTAATTATGACTTCAATTAATAAAACGAAGGTTCATAACTGCCAGATTTGACAAATTATCGTCATTTTGAAAATTTTGAGCTCCAAAAACGGCATTTTGACGAAATGTCGATTTGACGGTTTTTAGTAATTAAAAATTTACATAATTTCTTTCTTTCGTACATTAAAGGCTTCCTTAAGCTTTGTAAAACAAGGTGTAAAGTATTATATTTTAAAGCTATTTTATAATAATTGCGATGATTTGAGTGTATTTTATAGCGTTTTAATCCCTTAAAAGCCAAAAAATTTCAACTCGTAAATAATATTGTAGTTGATAATAAATTATCATTTACCGTTGAAGACAATTTTAAAAATTCGATTATAGCTTCGAATATTACCATCGGAAGAACAAAGGCAAGTGCCATTATTTTTTTTTCATTACGACCAACACTCAGAGCTTGGCATTCTTTTTGGAACTAGGGAAATATATTATAAGAATGAGGAAAGAGGGAGCAGTGTTTATGGAGACTAGGTTTGAATATTTTTATACCATAATTAACAGGAAAGATTTCTGCAGGAAGGCAGTTCCACATACGAATAGTCCAAACACAAACTTTGTCTGTAATGTAGTGTGCGATACACTGGCCAATTGACTACATACGGATGGGCTGACCGAGAAAATCGAGTGTCACGTAGGAATACATGATTTTCATAAACAACTCCTATTAGAAGTAGCGATAGAACAGTGGCACAAGTACAATTGCAACGATGCTCCAATAAATTCTTGGAGTTGGAATACTACCGTTGTTAACGACCTACTAAGGCCGTACCTGTACACGGTCGAGAAGCCTCAAAATAGACTTTAAGGTTGTATTCCATTTTCGGTCAGTTATAAATGATGTAATTTGTAAGTAGATCAGATGAAGTGAAGTATTTATTGCAACTTCTTAAGAAACCATGCCACGGAAAAATGTGTCAGTTCTACCGAGAATCACACCGAATTTAAATGGGCATAAAGTCAAGATCTTCTGGCTCCCTAATATTTACGCCATACATAGGTATAGATGATACAATATTATTGCTTCTTAACATTGACTTTATATGCATTTGTTTTCAAAACGTTTTAAATTTATTTGTTTATTTTCTGACAATTTTTTTACAATTTCAATGAACGTCTTTGACGATTTTTTCACAAATATTTGACGATTTGATACTTCATTTATCTGGCAGCTGTGACTGGGAGACTGGGAGAATGCATAAATCGCTTTAGACCATAATTCTACTTTAAATTTTCAGTTTATATACATAAATAATGGATTAACTGTCCTGTCTTTCCAGAACCACTAATCAATGTTTGAACCACTGCGCTGTCTCGATTTCTATTCTAAGGAAATTCAAAGTTCGTTAAATTATTATTTCCATTTGAATTATAATGCTTATCAGCTGTTCTTGCAGTTATAGATATTGATTTTTATCCAGAGTAAAATTATGAACGTTAAAATTTCCAACCCGGTCTTTTTCAGTGAAAGTTTCATCAGAGAACATTTACAGAGATATGTAAAGTAAAGTATTGAATAAAATTACAAAAAATTCAAGTACTATTTATGAAGTCATTTAAATTAAATGATGTTGATTAGGGTCGTCTTTTCTTCTGAAAGCACACACCACACACACATGTAGACATAAATGCGTATTTTTGAAATACGATACGATATATTCGAACAGTTACACAATTAAGATTATATGTGCCGTATCTGTACTAGTATAACTTGTATGTTTCGACTGTGTACACCATACTAGCTTGAGGGGTTCATGTATCTGTATTTCCGACAGACTTATACTATAGACACAGAGATTTGCTTGTGATTCATTACATGAACGTACAATTTGTTAAGTTTGTAGCTGATTCCTCTAACCACACGATATTTGCAAACATTTGTCGTGATTATTTTCTTGAATATATCAGAGAAGAGAAGAAAAAAAAGCGAAAACAAAGTATTTTATTTAAAAATCCCTTTTCAAAGATTATCATCTTCAGCTAATTTTATTTTATTTATTTATTTATTATTCATTAATTAGAATCCAATTACAAATTACATTTGTTGGCTTTGACGACCCCTGTGTATTGTTTGCATACACCAGCGACTTCAGAAAACCCCACAGGAACAAATATAAAGGGATCAAACGGCACGATCTCGGTGTCCAGTTCACATCTCACTTGAAGTGAAATGAAAATTTACCTAATTGGACATTACAACCGTTCAGTCAGGATAACCACATAGGTTCTCACACTACCCATGTTGTGTGTGTGTTAATTTTATACATGAGTAGCGGGACCTACAGTTTAACAACAGAATTATTTGTTTTTTTAGGGAAATTTTATTTATTCTCAGAGATTTTGCCAGAAATCTGCAGAGATGAAGCCGCTGAAGAAATATTTCCCCATACATATTTCTTCTTGTTCGTGATGTCTGACGTGGGATTTGAACTGTGGCCTTCCGGTCTTATAAGCCAACTTATATATAACATAATTGGTCAATACAGCCCTTCAGTCCGGATTATTGACCTAGTTTCTCTCACTACTTATGTTGTGTGTGTTAATTTTATACATAAGTGGCGAGGCCAACAGTTTAAAGTCGACTCCGAACGATAGATTTTTTGAGAAACTTTTTATGGCAATTTTATTAACTCTCAGAGCTTTTGCCAGAAATCTGCTGAGAAGTAATCGCCGAAGAAATATTTCCTCATATTTCTTTTTGTTCGAGATGCCAGACCTGGGGTTTAAACTGTGGCCTTGCGGTCGTATAAGCCAACACACTACCTACTAGACTACGGCAAATTCTTAAGTAAGATAATCGTGTGCTTAAATAGATCGTTGGTGGATAGATCATCTAATTCAGACAAATATATATAAATAATCATCGACATGAAGTGCTCGTTGCTATTAACAGTAATGGAGAGACCGAATCCATGCCAGAATCCGCACCAAACTGTGACTTTTTCAAAATGTATTGGATGCTCTTGGATTCGATAGCATTGTTCCAAATTTTGCTTGTCAATGTGACTGTTTTTCGAGCCCGCTCAACTATTACACGCCCTTGGCTATGGTTATTCATGGTAATTTAGTAAAACTGACTGAATAAATGACTGCTTAAGTGTCCTATATACTTATTTATACTATTCAAAAAATCAAAATCAAAATAAAACAAAACAATAAAGAGTTCAATTTTCTTTACTTAATTAATCTAGTTTTCTTTAACAAGTTCCACTAAAAAACTTTTCACACCAACAAGATTGGCACTTTTAAGTCAAAATCCAATCTGTAATAAAGGAACGAAGTACAAAAACTAATTCAATTCATTAGAATTGATAAAAATCCTAACGTTTAAAGAAATTAAATTAATTATTTCCATTAAATTGCCAACGTCGAAAGTCGTAGTGATAAAAAATGCATCATGACACTTTTAGTTTCACTCTTAAACATCCATTAACCATTGCCACTTAAGTTTTCTAAGAGTTTAGAGAAGCGAGAGTTTGTTGGAGTTGTCTCGTCTTCATCTTTTATTATGCCAACGCCTTTATCTGTTTTTAAGGTAGCAGAAATTCTTCTTTTGTACTACGTTAAATGAGTGCTCACAATATCCTCTCTCATCATCTTCATCTCTTTACTTTACTTTAGTTTTTTTTCGCATTTCAATTTTCATTTTCAAATTTCTTTTTAAATATGGTTGTACCAGGAAGGCTATGATTGACAAGGGGCTGAATATGGTTTAAACTAATACCAAAAACAAAATTAACACGGCTAAAAAGTAATGCTAAACTTGAAAATAACTTAATTTCCTTAGTATACGTTTGTTATGGTATCCTCATAAATATGAATTTAATTCTACGTGACTAAAACAAAATTTATTGGAAACAACAACAAAATTCAAATAAGAATCTTATACCCACAAAACAACCAAATTAGGTCAAATTACAATCTTTACATTCATATGATCCTACATTAAATAGTTTCCATATTCTAAAGCACCAAGATACATAAAAAAATGAAGACGGATTTAATCATTTAAAAAAACTTGCAGGACAGTGCTTATAGGTGGAGAAATCTTGTATCGTAATTCCGCACCTGAGAGCAAATATGTACGTGTCATTCAAGCTGATATAGTTCTATTTGTCCCATTGACAACACTGGCTTCATATTCAATGGAAGCTTTAAACTGCAGGTCCCGCCATTTATAGACAAAATTTATGAGAAGCTAGACCATAATCCTGAGTGATGGTTTGTATGTACCTGCAATTTATAGCATGTGACCTATTTGCCGTTATTCACACCTATTTCCTAGTTCTTCGATTTTCAATTATAGTTGTGGTTGAAAACTCTCGAAACCATAGTTTAACAGCAACAATATAAAAATGCTGCTTAATAAATGACGAGTGTTTATACAGTTTACGTCTGGACACACATTAAGTTTATTCTGTAATAAATAATATTGATAATGTCGTCGAAAATCTAAAAGTACGTATATCATCAAAAAAAACAAAATCGAGTTTTTGATTGATTGTATAACATATCTCCACCAATTTTTAGATTTTTATGACCAAAAATAACGTTTTTATATCAATAATTCAAAATGTTTATATATAGTAGTATGAAGTACTTGTTATTTTATAATATTTTTTGCTTCTCCAGTAAAATAAGAAAATGTAATGTTATGTACTTTTGGATTTCCGACGACGATATGTATGTATGTTGTGTTTTTAATGGTCTGTTTAGAATTTAAATGACCAAAGTTGCGAACTTAAGTCAATGGTTGTTGAACGAAAATTGAAATCAAAATTATGAAAATTTATTAAAATTTATTTATTAATCAGATGAAGGTACGTGAGAAGAATAAATAAATAAATCGACGAAACGATTTTTGATCTTAGGCAAGACGAAATTCACAAAACTTAAATAATTTTGCTTGAAGCGAAATTATGGTTAGCAGGAGGGTATTGAATACATTGATCCCATTTAATGGGCGACTGAAAAGCGATTACTTAATTTAATAAAAAGGCATTTGAATAAATTTTAAACTGTTCAAATAAGAGAAAGAACGTAAAGTGTTTATAGTTATTGTACAGACAGATATTACAACAAAGATCTAATAACTGATAAGAATAAAAAATAATTTAAATACATTCAACTAAGAATTTTTGATAAGTATTGCAAAGAGAGTAAACCAAAGATTTGTTTCCCATTAAACTTCTTACAAATGGCGTCGACGCTAATCCAAATATACATACATTCATACACACATATATAATTGGTTATTAGAATTCTTCAGGCAGGATTACAACCTAGCTTCGTGTGTGTTAATTGTTTCCTTGAGTGGTGGGATTAATAAATTAAAGTTGTGTTCGAACGCCAGACTATTAAGAAACTTTTTATAGCAATACTTGCCATCAACTTTGGTTTTAGTTAATGGTTACTTTAGCTAAAGTGAACTTTAAACTGCGCTTTAATTTCTTTTCGTCATTACAACCTACAGCTAAAATGAAGTTGACTAAAGTTAACAAAAATATAGCAGTGCCAGAGTAATGTCAATGCCATATTGAAACTAATATACACGAATGTATGTATGTATAGCAAGTTCAAACACAAATTTAACTTTAAAAGTTACAGGCAGAATGATCTTCCCTTTAGCTTAAGCTAAAGGTTAGAACTTTTGCTGAAAGAAAGTCGCTTAAGAAATAATTTTTTGGAGATGTCTGATCCGCCATGAAGGCATGAGCATTTAAATAAATGAAACGTTTTTTTTTTTATTACCATTGGGAATATTCTTTTGGGATTTCTCCAAAAGAAATTGCGAACACAAAATAATGAAAGAAAGAAGAAATAGAAACAAAGTTAGATAAATCAAATAAAGCGTATTGGAAGATTTTTAATTTTTATTTGTGTTTAAAATAACGCAAATACTTGTGTTCCGACAATAAAACATATTTTTTATTGGTTTTGAAATAAGAAGAGAAAAACATAATGTTTTGTCATGTTTCAAAAGTTTATTTCCGCCTTAATAATCCGTAAAAGAACAGTTAACGTCTCTTAAAAGAAGCGAAAATAAAAAAGGAATAAAATTTCTAAGATTAATAATTCCTAAAAGGCTTAAAAGGCATCCCTTACAATAAAAGAGTAAAGACTTTTTGAAAGAGTTTATTATTGCACAATAAATGTCCAAAAATACATGTACTTGCCGCTGCATTTAAATAGATTTAAGCCGTTGACACAAATTTCAACAGTTTGTACTCACGACCAACAATATTGGTATAGATGCTATAACGCTCTATTTCTTAAGGGCTTTCAATTACGGTTTTATAATAACACGTTGGAAAATTTCACAGCCAAAGCAAATGAGCGTGTTAACATGCGGGTCCTTTTTTTTCATTTCCAAGCATTAATAGCAAGCCTCTGCCTTGTGGTTTTTCTTTTTACAGAAAAAACATTTGGACTGTGTAACTTCTTTAAAGGCTTTTGACAGTAATTTTCTCATTGATGTGGATGCTGATCAAGGAAAAACTCATATTTATTTTTGTGCTTTCTGACAATCTGTCCTACAGCTGAACAAATAAAATCCTCTATCTACATACGAAACTCTCTGCTGATTTAAATGTCTTTTGTTTGTGCAGAAAAATTTATAATTTCTAAATATATATTGGGCTTAGGAACAGCTAGCACAATCTGTAGGAGCTCTATGACTTTTTCAACGGATATTGCTAAACACCACATGGATACATATCCTTCTAACAAAATGGATAAGCTTTTTGAAGGCATTGAATCTAATATTCGGTCAGCATCCTAGTCTTAATAAAATCTTCGATCTTGGAAGTATTGCAGGCACTACATGTTCTAAAAGTTCTTCTTAATTCTTGACGATTCTGCATGATATGTTTCGCTTCTTTTTTAATTAATGCTATTATTCGCCCTCTGTTTAAGACTACTATTTAATTAAGTTTGAATTTAATTACAATCTGCGACAAAATAAAAAAATTAATTACACCCGGCTAATGACCTAATGTAGGTCTTAAAAATATTTTTTTTTATATTTCTCAAACCCTCCAACCTTTTTTTATTTGACAAAAACTGTTTGTTTGGACTTCACGCACAAATTTCTGGATTTCTCAAACATTTCGGACCCGATTTCCAATATTTAAATCTTGTTAGTAAGGGATATACATACTACATCAATTATTTGGTTTAATATGCTGAGAGATTTAAACATGGAAAATGCTAATTTTTTCATGTTTTTTTAAGTTTGTATGGTCATAGTAGCAAACTTTACTTAAAAACAATAAAATAAGTGGTAACATTCTGAAAGTGCATTATCTTGTCAAGAGTTTAACACTTCGTTTGATCAAATTGGACAGAAATTACGGTAGTTATTATTCAAAGTTTTTTATATATGTGACCTTAATTAAATGGAACTTTAGTTCAAAAATTTTCAGGATTTTTGATGGATCTTGATTGTTTATCACAAAATGTGTCAATTTCATGTTTGCATGACTTCCAGAAGTCGGCTAATATTTGTGTTTTTTGTAAAAATTATTATTTCCATTTGCCCAATCATTGGCCAACTTCTGGTGGTCGCTCAAAAGCGAAATTGGCACATTTTGTGATAAACAATCTAGATCCATCAAAAATTCTGAAATAAAAGTTCAGTTGATGAGATCACTTCTATAAAAAATATAACTCGACTGTTGTACTATTTATATATTAACTACAGTAATTTTTGTCCGATTTGATCAAATTATAACTCACCTCTTCACAAGAGGACAGACTTTAAGAATATTAACACTAATTCTATATTTTTTTTATTAAAGTTTGATACACCGAAAGGACAAACTCGAAAAAATATAAAAAAAGTTTACCTCATCAAATCTAATAGCATATTAAGTGAAATAATAGATATATGTATACCATTTTAAAGGTCATATATCCCCTTTCCAACAAGATTTAAATTTTGAAAATCAGGTCAGAAATGTTTCAACAATCCAGAATTTTGTATGTAAAGTCGAAAAAAACTGTTTTTGTGAAATAAAACAAGTTTGGAGGGTTGGAGAAATAAAAAAAAGTATTTTTGAGCTTTACTCAACTTACTGAACAACGTGGGCTATGTAGTTACTCGGGTGTATTTTCATTGTGGCACCGTGTTATAATTGCTTATAGGACACTAATAACCTTACGTACACACCTATTTCGATACGCTGCTTGGCATGCTTGGGCATCATGGATGATCTAATCTGATCTGATCATTTTGCTTCTGTAACCATTGAACATCTTCCTCCGAAACGCGGCTACTAGAATTGCACTGAGGCTTAAGTTGTCATAAATGTTAAGGCCATGTACTGTGGGCCACTCTTCAATATTCCATTGAAGTAGAACCAAATCACCCAGGTTTTAGACGTGTCGACATGACCCATATCTTAAAAATGTAGAAATGAAAAAAAATGTGGAACTGAATCTGGGTTTTATTCCAATAAACTGGCACTGAACAGGTCGTACAGATTACCTAAACAGGGAGAGATTTTTGCTATTGAACATGCTGCACGCTTAACGAGATAACGATTCTCATTCTAACAGTGCTATTGGCAATATCGCTGACAAGCTTGACTTGTCCCACCAGGATTAGTGCTGAAGCCGACATGATGTGGAACAAATTGAATTAATCAGTACTAGACCTTTTGTCAAGTGCCTTGCATTTCAGAAAAGACGTCATCGATTTTTGGTTGACAAAAGGGAGCTGGCCGGTTTCATCGAGAGCTGGGGGCGTTTCAAACTAGGGATGCCAAACGGTATTGATTTTTAAAATTCGTTTTCAAAATGAAACTAATAATTTACCTTACATTTTGAATGTTTTAATTATTGTAGCCACTACTGTAAATATCTTGCGCAATTTCTCATTATACGTTATCTATCTAAGAATTCACAACTTGTTAGTAGAGCAGTTTAGTATACTTTTTTACATAATATGTTATGCATACACACATTTGTACATAGTATTGCAAAAAACTTTCATAAGTCCACAACAACAACAAAGATAAAAAAAATAGATAACAAACGCTCTTTTGAATTTATTTTAAAGTGCTATTCGTACTGTTTAGTTTCAAAAATAATTTGCACTTTTTGAATGGTGAATGCAGTTCCTTAAAAGCATCCTCATTTACATGTAACACATACAATGTACATACATATGTGCATACGTACATAAGTATATGTTACCGTATATGCATTGATAAAAATTGCATGTAAAACATATACACACTCATTTACATGTGTTAGTCAAGTACTTGTTAAAAATACAAAAATTTTTTGTGAATATTTTCAAAAGTAAAGTTAAAAGTTTTGTAAATTGAAAAATTTAAATGTCATGTTACTTTTCATTATCAATCCACTTTTCAAATGTTGCAGCCTGCAGGGGCCATGTTACACTCATAAACAGATGCTTTACGAATAGCCTAAAATGTTGTATGCAATTTAGAAAAGTTGTTTTAAAACAAACTCATAAACACTTACGTGGTCTGACTTTCAACACACTTGCATTGCTTTAATTAAGGAGAAGTTACTCCCTGTAGGAAGTAAGTACTTTCATAATTTCAATTGCAAATGATTTAGAATATAAGCATATCCGTACAATTATTTAAACTCTTTGACCACATAACAAAATCCTACCCTAATGGAAGGAAATAATTTGAGTTCATATACATATAAAGAAAAAAAATTACTGAATTTTGTAGTGAACAACTACTCTTAATTTTATTTTGAAACTTTGAAAAAAAAAAAAAAGAAAAAATACAATTTTGGCCATTACATTCCTATTCCTTGACGCTGTTCCATAGAGGAGCGTATGACTAAGAAAAATTTACAATATGTTTTAGTAAAAAAATAATAGTTTCTCGCCTCATTAAGGGCATACTTATGAATGTACTCGTACAAAGACTGATCACTTAGTTTAATGTGTCTATTATGTAAAATATGCATCGACACTGATTGAAAGGAAATTCATTTAACTTAACCTGATTATGATATTGTTACGGAAATGGAAACAGTGTAATATTGTTTAATATTAAAATGATAAACAAAAGCTACACTAACAAATACATTAAACTTGTTACAAGTAAATCAATAACGTCAGTATGAGAAAAGGACATAGACAACTAAGCGAACCCACCAACAAGCAATGTGAATAAAGTACAGAAACAGCAATGAAGTCACAATAGAATTATCGAGAAAGCGAAATCACGAACATTCTACTGCAAGAATGTTCGGCAGACTGTTTATATATGTTTATAAAAAGACAAGACAAAGCAGACGACGAGCAGTAGTAATTCCGTCAGTCTTGTGTGAAGACGTGTTGCGTGTGAAGAGAACAGTTGTGGTTTGAAGATCTCCGCTATACATATCTAACGAATAAGTGTTGTTGCTTACGCAAAGGGTGAGAGCAGAAAGGAATAACAATCAAGTAATTATTGTTACATATATCAAGATAGAAGACGCCTTGGTCTAGTAGGTAGTGTGTTGACTTATTAGACGTAAAAGCCAGGATTCGAGTCCCAGGCCAGACATTAAGACAAAGTACAAAAAGTATTTTTTCGGCGATTTCCTCTCAGCAGATTTCTGGCAAAAACTCTGAGAGTAAATAAAATTGCCATGAAAAGTTTCTCATAAAATCTATCGTTCGGAGTCGACTTTAAACTGTAGGTCCCGCCATTTATGTATAAAATTAACACACACAACATAAGTGGTGTGAGAAACTAGGTCAATAATCCTGACTGATGGGATCTAATGACCAATTATGTATGTATCAAGATAGAAACAGTGGCGTCCAATAAAGAGTTAATTGAAACTGAGCTGATACGTACTTACCTTTATATACATATGTACCCACAAGTACACCAGAGGCAATAGAATATAAGGTTTGACAAAAATAATTACATAACATACAGTGACGAGCAGAAGTGAGTGGATGTTCACAATACCGAGTTTCGTCATCCACAAAAACAAAACCATACAAGCAAATATAAAAAATAAAAATTAATTTTAATCTTTATTTTATTCTTAACAAATAACAGTAAAAAAACAGTAATTAATGAAATGAATTCAGTGAGTTTGAATGAAAAAACGAAAATAACTCAAATAAACTCAATTTTGCACGTTTCAAGAAACTTCAAGAAACTAGCCCAATTTCAATATTTGGTCCATAGACCCTTATTAGAAATAGCTTGATTAACGCAGTTTGAGATGCTTTCTATCAAATGATCAATAACATCTTTCGGAATTCGATTCCATTTCGCATTTATACGATCCCAAAGTTTTACCATGTTCGTTGGGGCTGTCCGAGCCGGATAATCACGAATGACCAAAAATTTTCAATCGGATTGAGGTCGGGACTTTGTGCCGACCATTCCATCAATTGAAAATATGGTTTTCCACTCCATATCTTTCCAACTTTTGCGTTAAAACGATAAACAAAAGCCACGCAGCCAAATGCAGCGAGCTTGTTACAAGTATACCAACAACAACGGTGTGAGAGAGAAGGGTATAGACAAGTAATCGAATGCAACAGCAAGCAATGTTTACACAATACACAAACAAAAATGAAGTCGCGATAGAGTTCTCGTGAAGGCGAAACTCCGAAGGTTCGACTTCAAGAATCTTCATCGGACTGATTAGGTGGGCATATAAAAAGGTGACAAAAAGGAGGCAACGAGTAGTAAGAATTTGGTCAGTCTTGTGTGAAGACGCGTTGCGTGTGAACAGTCGTGGTTTAAGGACCGCTGTTGTAAAGATCTGCGTTGTTAGTGCTTACACAATAAGAGTGAAAAGTAGAATAGCGAATAGATGTGGGAGAAGAATAACGAACAACCAAAATATTGTTGGAAATAGTGGCACACATATTTACATCTTGTGCGAACAATAAAAAGTTTAGTTGAAACTAAACATAAATTTATTTTTATTTTATTTGCAATTAATGAGGTCATATTTTAAATGCTTTTAATCTTATTGTATACTAGTGGCAGGAATATGCTTTACATGCCAACTTCTGCAGATTTCCCGTTAAATGATTTGCTTAATGACCGACATTTCATTTAGATACTAAGGCTCAGTCATAAAATTCTGATTAGAAATAGAAATTCATTTTTAAGAGCCTCCTAACTTAAAAAAAAAATAAGTCCTTCAAACCCCAAATCAAAGATCTCCAACAAAACGTGTTATGAAAAATTGTTTCGGAGTCTTGAACTTAGGAGTGCTCTAGCAAAAACTTTGAGAATAAATAAAAATGCCACAAAACATTTCTCAATTCTGTCCATCGGAGTCGACATTAAACTGTAGAAGTACAGACAAACAAACCAACAAGCCAAGTAAGTATGAGTGTAGGATATTAACAAATTTGCTTATTCGTTCGAAAGATCAGTTGGTGCCGTTATGTTTGGAATATAAATCCTTCATATACCTGCCACGACTTATCTGAGTGGAGCGAGCGTATGTGTAATGCCTAATTGTCCATAACTCTAGCGCTTAAATCAGCCTATATTTGACCGATTCCTTGGCTTATATTGGCTTTCACGACCTCTGTGGCTTCTCCGCTTATACGCCTGACTTAAGCAAAAGTCTTGCCGGGTCAAATCGCATAATCTCCATGGCCAGTCCATTATTAACAAAATAGTAACACAACTCCTGAACTCATTTCTCCTAATCGCTAAAACAAAGGCATGTAAACAGAGAAGCCAAAGTTTCAAAAAATTATAATTTTACGACGGAATCCATATTATTACGAAAGTCATCACGCGATCAAAGAATAAACAAAAATATAGCAATAACATCAGCATAAAAAAATATAAGAGATAAAAAATGTAAACAATGAACAACAAAGTACAGCGATTAGAGAAGTATACAACCAACAACAAAGTTCAACGAATAAAGAAGTAAACAAGCAAAAACAAAATGCATATAAGGCACACAAACAACACAAATGGAAGGCCGTCATTCTCCTTCGAGAGCATTCATCACACTAATGATTTAGCGTTATAAAAAGCAAGACCAAGCGAGCAAGGATAAGTTCGAATTCAATCAGTCATGTGAGAGGACGTCACGTCGTATTCAGTGAGAATTAAATCAATTATGTGAAGGCACGAGATCGAGCTATAATTCAGTCGTACTTGTGTGCAGACAAGATGCATGTGAAGAAAACAGTTGTTAGTATTGTACTTACAAAAATGTTGTGAGCATAGAAGAATAACTAACAAGTGTTGTTGCTATCAAAAAGGTTGTAAGCAGAGAAATATCACGAACAAGCACATACTGTGAAAGTTATCGTTGTATACGTGGAATAAGTTCGAACAGTGGGACAAAAGTAGTGCAAATAATAAAGGATTTTATTTTATTTGCAATCTAGGAACTTATTTTTTTAACTTTTTAAAAGGTAAAAACGTAACAATAATTATGTTGTTAAATAAAGCCATGAATTGTAAAGACTACCAATATTTCACATTGTTTAACAAAAATTTCTTTAAATTTGTCTTAAAAGCTGATATGGTATTTAAATTTTTTATATATTGAGGTAAATTATTATATTCAGAACAACCGATATATTCAATTCTTTGCTTTGTCGTTTCAAGTCTACATCTTGTTGTCCTTAGATTTGAACTGTTTCTCGTATTGCGGGTGGTTTGATTTTTTGAAAATGATATCGTGTTATGACCAATGTTATTAATAGATTTGAAAACAAAAGTTAGTAGTCTTAGCTTATAGGTTCCATTTATAGGCAAGATATTTTTACTAACTTCTTTATATAATGTAGTTGTATAGTAAGATATTGGCAGGTTATATATGGTTTTCAGGGCTTTGTTTTGTACTCTTTGAAGAGACTGTAGTTCTATACTATTTTTGCAGCCATAAATCATTATTAAATAGTTCAAATGGCTATGGATCAATGCCTGATAGAGCATTAATTTTGTGATTTCATTGAATTTGTATTTGAATTTATACAGCATTCCTATTACTGGATATATTTTTGACTTAATGCTATTAATATGGAGATTGCACCTCAGGTTGTTTTGCAATAAAATTCCTAAATATTTTATATATTCACACTCAAAAACTTCTTCTCCGTGTACAACGATGCTAAATGTTTCAGCATTAATACTTGAATATAGTATTAATAACTAACTTATTTATCCTTGCGTATTCAAAAATTATGTCTGCATCTTTTTGCATGTATGCTTTTAACGTTGTCTCATGTTTATAAGGGTAAAAATAGAAATATCATCGGCATAGAGGTACATTTTTCCATTAAGCTCCAGGTTAACAATGTCATTTATATAAACAATAAATAGCAGTGGACCTAAAACGCTGCCTTGTGGAACACCATGTTGAATATCACCAATAAAACTTCGACTGTTATTTAATTCAACATATTGTTTGCGATTAGTCAAATAACTTCTTAATAACCTTAGAGCTGCATTTCTAATTCCATAATATTCAAGTTTTTTAAACAGGATCTCATGCTCTACTACGTCAAATGCTTTTGAGAAGTCGTAGAAAATTCCAGCAACACAATTATAACCCTTATCTAGCCCGAGATATATGTAATTGACAACATTAACTACAGCGAAGTCGCCGTGGTCTAGTGGGTAGTGTGTTGGCTTATTAGACGAAAGGCCCGGGTTCGAATCCCAGGTCAGACATCAAAAACGAAAAATATTTCTTCGGCGACTTCCTCTCAGCAGATTTCTGGCAAAGACTCTGAGAGTAAAAAATTGCCATGTAAAGCTTCTCAAAAATCTGTTGTTCGGAGTCGACTTTAAACTGTAGGTCCCGCCACTCATGTATAAAATTAACGCACACAATATAAGTGGTGTGAGAAGCTAGGTCGTAATCCTGACTGAAGAGGTTGTAATGGCCAATTATGTATGTATGTATGTTATGTATGTAACTACTAGCATTCTCAGTACCACTACCTTTCCTGAATCCGTATTTACAGTCGTACAAGAGGTTGTTGTTTTCAAAATAGTTCGAAAGTTGTTGATGTAATATTTTTTCAATTACAGGTAACAACGCTATATGTCTATACATCTCCACTCTTTTAGCATTTACAATTTTTGGTATTGGCACGATTTTTGTTATTTTCAATACATCGGGATACTGCGAGGTTAAAATTATCCTATTGAAAATGTTTAACAAAAAAGGCGATAATTCCAAACTACATTTAGCAAATATTTTAGGCGATAAACCATCATGTCCAAGAGCTTTATTCGTAGCGAGATTTGTTGTAACCCAATATATTTCCTCTAACGTTGAATTAGTGAAACTAAAAATGTTGTGGCATTGTCGTAATGTTCTAAATCCATTAAAACAATCATTAGCGGAGTACTGAATTTGTTCATATCATATTGTTACGTTTTTACCTTTTTAAAAACGTTTAAAATATGAGTTTGTTAATTTCAAACAAAATAAAAATAATTCGTATTGTTTAATTTCAATTATATTTTTTATTATTCGCATTGGTTTTGTGTCCAACTGTTTATAACTCGTCATATACAATAATAATTGCTTGTTCGCTATTCTTCTTTACTTACAAAGGAAATCTTCAAACCGCGACTGTTGCCTTCACACGGAACACGTCTTCACACAAGACTGACTGAATTCTTACTACTTGCTTGCTTTGTCTTGCCTTTTTATATGCCCACATAAACAATCTGAGGAACATTCTTGAAGTAGAATGTTCGTGTTTCCGCCTTCACAATAATTCTATCACGAATTCATTGTTGTTTGTGTACTTTGTTAACATTGCTTATTGCTTCCGTTCACTTGTAACAAGTTCTTTGTATTTGTTTGCGTAGCTTTTGGTGGTACACCGTTTCCATTTTCGTAATAAGCTGTATGTAATTTTTTTAATTCGTATTTATTGCTTCTTGTTAAATTATTTTCAATCTTTATGTCAATGACGACATTGTGGCAATTTACTTGACATTCTTTCTTTTCTAGTTATTGGCTAGAGAGTATCTGGTGTGTACCGTAGTCCCTTAATCTTAAATTTGCATACAAAACACTAATTTGGAATAAAATTAAAATCAGTAAATCACTGAAATTAAGTGAAATTGACACGAAAGATAATCATTCCGGTTGGTGTTTTTATATTTTTATTACAACGAAATTGTTTTTAGACAACACTAACAATAGCAACAACACCAGCAATGGCAAAAGCAATCACGTTTAACAAAAGAATGTAAAAAAGAAAACTTGGAAAATTAATTAAAATCTTCATTTGAATAAGAATACAAAATCAAAGCAAAAATTACAACAATGAAAACAATTGAAAAGGAAATTTAACTTTTGACAATTTGACTGTCAACGTTACACACTCATTGCATTATACTCTGAGTAGGCTAGTGGGTTGTCTGCATTGCTTTAAGCAAAGTGCGCTGTTTACTATTCTGTTCATGATTGAAAAGGCAACCGGTTACCCAGCGGTCGGCAGCAGAGGTTAAACAGAACGTGCAAGAGATAAAGGATTTTTATTTACTCATGAGAAATGGGATGTTAAATTTGTAAATATTTTCACTTAAATAGCTTGGGACACTGTTACGACGTTAACTCAAAAGAAAAAATTTTACTGAGCAACTTTTCATGGAAATTTTATTTACTCTCAGAGTTTGCATCATCTACTGAGAGGATATCGCCGAAGAAATATTTTTTCGCATTTCATTTTATTGGAAATGTCTGACCTGGCGTTTGAACCATGGTCTCACAGCCATCACAGCGCCTACTAGACTACGGCGACTTTTTTCTAAAAGATTTACTAAATCTTTTATCATTTTACGGAGTGCTATACAACAATTGGTAGATTCCATAACAGTCTTTTTAACTGCAGTTAACCTATGGATAGGCATGCCTTGGTTCGCCCATTCCCACACCGTCACAAACAAAATCAGCACTCTTCTTGTCCAGATTATTCCATTAGAAATAACAAGGCCTCGACATTTGATAACAGCTTTCCATTAATATTTATTGTCATTTAGAAGCTATAGAACAAGACTGAAGAGTTGTAATCAGCGTTGTCAGATTTTTTTTAAACCGTATTTCTGGGTAAAAAAAGTTTTTTTTTTACAAAAAAAAAGGTTTATTTTCTACAAAATTACCAACATTTTTAAAGGAAATTCCGGAGGCCGGTTCCTTTTGTTGGTGTTTCTTGTCAGGGATTAATAAAATATTGTGTATTTTTAAAACTGTAAATATTTCCTGTTAATACTGAATTTGTTGAAAAAAATTTTAATTTCATTTTGTCGAAAAATATTGTTTTAATAAAAACTCCAAAGACTTGAAAAAAGTGAAAACTTGGCAAATGGCAACGCTGGTTGTATTGATCAACTCTGTATGTATATATGTTTGTCATTCATTCAGTCTTTTTTTCAAATCTGTCGTTTAGACTCGATATTAAACTGCAGGGGCCTACTTCTGGCAGTCGTGATCGAGATGACTTTCGAGTTGATAGAAATTTCGAAAGTGGGCTTATTTCTAATTCTGTTAGTCGATAGTTAACGAATCGATATTATTTTTCCAGTGTTGTGAAATGTTTTCCAACACTGAACACTTTTGTAAACAAAAACATGTGTTTGTAAAGTCGTAAGCAATTCAGAGAACGCAAAAGTAATTTTTGCTAATTAAAAAGGTATTGTATTTTTGAATGAATTTATATTTTCTGCTCTTTTTTAATTTAAAAATTTTTTGTTTTATTACAAATGTTTTCGGTATGAACTTCTCCATTATTAAATAGTGTACAGGCAGAAATAAACAAATCTTTACAAGATGTATCACTTTGGTTTTAATGTTCTTCAGACCTTCAATAGCAACTTCTATGCCAGCAGTATAGTTTGACATCCTCTATTGGTGGTCTAGATACATTAAGTTTGGTGTAGCTCCCAAACTTGGTTGCCTTTGCTTTTTCTTGTGCAGTATTCGGCAATATACTTTTTGTCAAATTCGTATATTTAGCCATAAGTCTCCCATAATGTATTTTTGGGTACCATTTACTTTTGTTAATTTTAACCTAAAATGCTAAAATTTTAACTATTTTCTTTAGTTTTTAAAAAATTCTTACTTACATTTTCTTTTTTTTCATATTGTGTTAACAAAAAAGCTTTACTCGATAGGTATTTTGCTTACGATTAAAAACTCGCAAGATTGCTTTCGAACAGTTGCTAATCGACTACTGTCATTAGAAATGTCGACACATATTAATCGATATCGACTGACAGAATCCCAAAGATAAAAAAATCGAACGTACGAGTAAGTATTCGATCGTATACGATTGCCAAAATTAGCCCCCAGGTCATGGATAACAGGATATGATTAGTACACATATCATGGGTGGAATAAGAGGCTAGGTTGTAATCCTGACTAAAGGGTAGTAATAATTTTCATAATCTTAGAAATTAATATTTCTGTTGATTTCTCCATAAAAATTAAAGCAATTGAATGCCTTTTGAACATATTTTGGAATTATTTTAGGATGAATTATTTCTTTTTCTATCATAATAAAATTCTAAAATTCTCATTCACTTTTATTTAAAATAAACTTTCATGTAGCAAATTAAACGGAATAAAGAAAAAAAAAAACAAAAGAATTAAAGCAAATAATACTCTGCGCGTTTCACGTTAATGCCCTTTAAGGCATGAGAGTTTAACAATTAGTGAATACTTTACGACGTTTCCTTATTTAACCCACAGAGAGATCTTTCTATTCTTACACACTTTAGTACCGCCATGAGCAACGGAGTTATATTTGTACTCTTATGACTTTTTTTTTGAAGCATGTGGGCCATATTTACGTTGCACGCAAACAATCTTCAGTGATACTGCAATTCCATGCACTACAATACTAAATACTTTCCAAGATAGCTTTAAGGAAAATGAAAAAAGTTTATTTTTTGTTCTTTGTACGGGTTTTTGTGTAAAATTATGGTACATAACTGAAGAAATTTGCAATGTTTTCAAAGGGAATTTTAAATAAGAGACTTACTGAACGATTGTTGCAGGGATATGCAACAAATTAACAAACATTTAAAGGAAAACGCATTCCTTAATGAGGCAAAATGTCTCATGTAGTAAAATATTTAATTGTTTAATTAAGATTTTTAATGTAGGAATGCAAATGAACGAAAAACTTTTATTCCTCTTTCTGCCTCGGGAAGAGAGTATTTTAACGCATACTAAAGCCAAAAACTATCAACGTATGTGCATACATACGCAGTCTATTTAATTCAGACGCCTATAACCATATTGAATTTAATAATAATTGCAAGTATTGTGGGTGTAAACACAATCATTGCAGCAATGGCAACGTCAACAAAACCTGCTAGAGTAGCTATGACAATATACTGGAAGAATAAATATCCTCAGCATTATACTCCTTATAGCTATGTTTCTCATCGTGCCTTCATCAGGGAGTGCGGACATAAAACGAAATGGAACTGTCATGTGCCATACTAATGCGCAACATGTGTTGTTACTTTACTACTCTATTATTGCAGTTGCATAAAATGTTGCTTCCAACTTGTGTGTTTCATTTTCTTATACCGTCCTTATGGTCTTATTTTTAACGAAACTAAACATTCATTCTCTCTCAAAAACACTCACTCACTCATATTCATTTATTTATTTTACATACTTAAGTGACATTTGGCTGTTATGAGTATGTGTACTAACCGTATTCCACATTCAATTAATTGCGATTATCATTTAAAACAACGCAGGTCACCAACTTGCATATGAATATCTCAAACGCTGCAGGTATTTTCGGCTTAAAAGAAGCTGATGGAGTTTATATTTACATTTTAAAACTTTTGTGCAGTTCTTATTTCAGACTCCTTAAACCCAATAAAACAGTTGTTGTTATATTATAGCAAATAATTTTGGATTCACTGTTAGAGATGTCTTACTTAGGTGAGATTAAGACTAAGACTGTCTACTTTATCCCATTCTTGAAAGAATTCGGTGATTCTGATGAGGAGATTCAAACTGCCTATGACCTTTTAGATCATCTTTATAGTAGACACCGTGATGCTCTTTCCTCCTCCGGTATAGTGCTAAGCATGTTAATTCTTCTTTCTAACTTCTGAAGAAAGCGTTTACTAATTACCCAAGACTAATGCACTTCGTTGGACTGTCCATAATGCAGTGGACAAATAGAGCGTGCTATTTTGGAGTTTAAGCAGACTTATTGTATAATCTCTACCCAAAAGTTGGTCTTGGTCCTGCGACTTTTCCCCCAGGATGAAGCTATTATCGAAATACATGGGATGGTTGTCTTTTTATTCGTCTTTTTATCCGCAAAATACTTTAGCGATTTTTGGTTGAGTGAGATTCTTTATTCTTTCAAGTATTCAACTGCACGTGTTTGGTTGGCTTAATAGGGTACTTGCAAGTTTCTCCTATTCTATGAATAACGATGACGTACGGTCCCAAGACTCTCTTATCCGCACATCTTACGTTCATTGAGTATTTGGTGCCAGCGATAGAATGAAGTCGCTGTAGTCTAATAGGTAGTGTGTTGGCTTATTAGCCGTAAGGCTACGATTCCAACACCAGGTCGAACATTAAAACGAAATTTTAAATAATATTTCTTCGGCGAATTCCTCTCAGCAGATTTCTGGCTGAAACTCTGAAAGTAAATACAATTGCCATTAAAGGTTTCTCAAAAATTCGTTCGGAATCGGTTTTAAACTGCAGGTCCCATCATTTATGTATGAAATCAATGCACACAACATAAGTGGTGTGAGAAGCTAGGTCGTAAACCTAAATGAAGGGTTGTAATAACCACCGTACAAGTTTAAAGACTTCCTTAAAATCAGGGATCCACCGCCAAACGTTAAAGTTCGTTTGACTTATTTTACTTACTAATTTATTCCTGGCTTTTGCCAGGACAACTAATCACTATCCAATCCAAGGCAATTTTTTTTTTTTTTATAAAACCAGTACTCAGGGGATGGACCCCTACTCATGGAGTGAATTGTGCAGGTTTTTTAGGAAAGGTGGAAAGAGAGAGGGAAGATGCGAACGGCAAGGAAACTAGTTGCTGTTGGTGACTATAAAATGGCCAGTGCTATACCTTCACCATTAGACAGTCTACAGCAATCCTCCCCAAGAAGCCCGCAGTTTCTCACGCCACTTATTTTGTGTGTGTTAATTTTATGCAGAAGTGGCGGGAACTACAGTTTAAAGTCGACTCCGAACGATAGATTTTTGAGAAACAAGAAGAGAAAGAGAATAAATCGCCGAAAAAATACTTTTTGTTTTTTTTTTTATTTTTGATGTCTGGCCTGGGAACCGAACCCTGGCTTTACGTCTAATAAGCCAGCAAACTATCTCTTAAATGACTAACCTTCCCTGTGTGCCCTCCAAAAAGCATATTTCTGTGCAAAGCCAAATGGAAAAGCTTTGCTAGCGAAATTATTCAGACCACCTTTAAAGTTCGAGTGGCGGTCGATGTATAATGTTATATGGTGTTAGTTGGAATAGTCTACAAAATACTTGGTACGATGACCGCTCAATCCTACGTTAACGTCTTAAGCACTAACTTGGCTCCCATTGGAGAAAAACCTGAAGTATAGAAGGTAGATAATGTTTTCCATCATGACAACGACGTTAACAATACCGCTAATAATGGGTCTATGACATCATCTATGATCTACGCCGGCTATCGTGGACAAAGAAAGTGAGAACGTATGAAATTTATCAGTCTACCGTCGTACAACTGAAAGTAAAATTCCTCCACTGATATTCCATTTAATGTTTCTGATGTAATTGCATTGAATTTGTGGTCTGGGAAAAACGCATGTTATGTGGAAGTTTCGTTTTCTCTGGTAAACACTCAATGTTCAGATTTTCAATTTTAAAGTTTAAGTTTTCTAATGCTATTAAAGAGGAAGCCAAACTTTTACCAATACGGGGGGACAAAGTGGCGATATCACAAACAGGCAACCATCCTTTCGCTTCCTCTTCGTCTATCCCATAAAAGTTTTCCTGGTTACTGAATTTAATTTTCTGTTACTTTTAAAGATTTTTCAAATGTTTTCTGTACATAGAGTGGATGGTTGGTTGTGTTTGGTGTATTTAATGGAGTTGAAACTAAAACTTACAGTTTGGAGTTCTTTTCAAAATTATGCAGTCAAACGCACAAATATTGAATGGGGCCAAAAAAAAGAGATATTTGCAGAGAAAGGTTAAGATTGCGCCAATAAGTTGCCTTCCTGTTTATTATAGATTCAGCAACTAATATTCAGTTACCGAACAGCAATCTGTTTACATTTTCAGGAGCGGGTTATAACATGTCTGAGACGATTTATTTGAAAAATTGGTATGATATAGCACCATATCTGTGATAACATAAACCTGACATAAATTTAAGAGACTAGCGATTGCAAAAAAATAGCCTACAAATAAAGTTTTCAAATTTTACGTCATTGAGTTTTAAACTCTGGAGAAGATGAAACTATTTTCATTATCCTTTTTGTGATTTTACTACTTTTCATGTCGGCACGACTAACCATGCTGTATCATACTGTGCCGCTATGAAGCACCAAGTGACTGGTACACGGTACCCGCAGCGAAAGGTTTAAAAATTTATAGTAGAGGTTCACGTCCTCTTAATTACACACCCAAGTTTGTTAGACTTGTAGAGCATTAGTTCCCTTTCCCAAAAGAGGTCTCTGCTGTCAAGTTGTTCGTTGAGACCATAGTAACACGAGCCGGAATAAATAAATTCGCTGTTCAATAGCGCTAAATACAGCAGTGATATATTGCTTGGAATGCGCAATGTTATCGACGTCGTCAATGTGCGCAAGCTCGCCTTCTACAGAACACTTTGCATGATGAAGTTGTAGAAGTTGCATGGTAAGAGATCGCATTGTTCTGTGACTTCCTCTCAATAGTTTTCCGGCAAAAACTATGTAAAGCGTAAAATAAAATGACCATGAAAAATTGTTTAAGTCTGTAATTTGGAATCAACATTAACTGTAGGTATCGCCGATCATGTATAAAATTAGCACACACAATATGAGTGTTGTAAGAAAATGGGTTGTAATCTTGACTAAACGGTTGTAATGGCCAACTAATAATGGAAGTATAGCTGAAAGTTTTCATTTTCATTGGATGAACAAAAGTAACAGGAGAGTTTTGTATGCCAGGAAAACTTTGTGCACATCTAACAGACTGTTCCTATATTATTTAATTTATAGTCTATCTTGTATTATGACTATCAGCATTTCGTATAGAATGTTAAACAGGAATAGTAGTCAAGCTACCATTTTTTCGTTACTTTGGTGACATTTCCAACATGAAGGCAGCTTTTTTACTCCCAAGTTAATAACTCTGAGTAAGCTAAGTTAATAATAAGCTAAGTTAATTAAAATTTGTGCAAAAATTCAAATTTGAAAAATAATCCCCCACCCAAATTTATTCCCATATAAAACTTGATATTATTGTGTTTTTTTTTTAAATCAATATTTTTATTTAAAATAAAATGCGATTTGAAGTAATAAGCACTTACATTTTAAATCTTTTTCAGAACCATAAAACTCCTCCTAAGATTTAAGATTAACAACCGCATCTGTATGGAATTAAATTGTTTTTTGATATTGTAAAAAAACTTGTGCCGTAAAATTTATGATTGAGTTTTAAACCACAATAAGTAAGTGGTCTTCGAGTTTAAAGAAACGTAAATACTAAGATTTCTGCTGTAAAAATTTTTTTCTGTGTGGAAAATTCACATTTTCGAGTTGTTTTTTATAATAAAACCATAAAGCAAATGAAGTTTTATGAAATAAACTACAACAACAATAACTAAAAAGAAACTTTTTCTTGTACTTACCAAGTTTACAGAAAACTGGAAAATTAATGAAAAGCCAAACGACGCTCAAAATAATCGATAGAAATTTTTGCTTAAGGAAGAACTAGTTTTAATCTAACTCAACGTGTTTGTACATAACAGATAAGAGTTTTTTAGTTTAGATTATATGGAGTTAGGAAGACCAAAAAAAGGCTAAAACATTAATCAAAACATGCAACTTTCCATGGAATTAGTCGAGGTTATCAAAATAATTTTATAAACAAAAAAATAGGTGCTCGGGGCTAAATTTTTAACCATTGATTTTTGGCACATATGTGCGCCCTTTCATTGGCCTGGTGCAGAAGGACTTCTTCTTTACTAAATGTGGTATTTTGTTTTTTTTTTTTGAACTTCATATTATCGATGCCATATTAAAAATTTTTCACATCCGAAAAGAAATATTGGATGAAAACCAAACCGTCAACATCCTTGGATATTTGCTTCGAAAATTCCTCTGTGGTGGTTATTTTTGGATTGTAGTATCTTTAAGTACATGGTGTAAAGTTCAAATTAATTATTTACTTAATTAATCATTACAAGCCCTTAGTCAGGATTACAACTAACCTTCTCACACCAACCATGTTGGGTGTGCCAATTTTTATCTGAGTGATGAGACCCTTAGTTTAAAATCGATTCCGAATGACAGATTTTTAATAAAATTTCTCAGAGTTTGTGCCATAAAAGGAGTTACCGAAGAAATGTTTTTCAATATTCGTTGAACTTTTGATAACTTTTGTTTAAAGTACTACAAATCTGAATAATACATTTTTAAAACCCGCAAAAAGCAAAAATTATCATGGTTTTCGAATTAAAAAAGCGGGTTTTAGGGCGAATAATTATTCTACACTACTAAGAATAAATGTTCACGCTGTAGACTTAGCTGATTCATAAAACCTGGATAACTATTTAAGGGTAACAATAATAAAAATTATGTAATTTTATTCACTGTAAACCCAACGATTCGACCGGAAACACCACAATTTTTTTCTTATTTGGTCCATGATATTTTGCGGTAGATGCGCAGTTTTTAACGGTTATGGAATAACGCAGTTCATCGTTGATATGGCATTTGAACAACGTCAGAGAATTGGTCATACGATTGCGTTGTGATCGATTGTAAGAAAACATGGCAACCATATTAAAGAAAGTTTGTTCATTCTCAAATTACTATTGGAAATTATCCCTTTAAGAAGAAAGTAAATCTATTTTTAGTCGCCAGTATTAATTGTGAAATTAAAGCAAAATTTCACAATTGGTTTTTACGTTTTTCATCTGTCAACCATTTTCGAAACTTTTGTATTCCCTTAGTTTTTAAATGGTCAGAAAGTGTTTGTTGCCCAACATTAACCATATGCTTGCAATTCGGCGTCTTAAAACTTTAGAAATGCTTCACGTTGTTCATTTGTCACATCAAAATCATACATAAATCATTACAATTCTTCATTCAGGATTGTGGATCTGAATGGCGGGACTTACAGTTTAAAGTCAACGTATGATTTTTAAAGAGAAATTTTTCATGGCATTTTTATTTACTCCCAGACTTTTTGTCACGAAACGAAGCCTTGCGTCTAATAAACCAACACAGTACGTACTAGACTACGGCGAATCTATTTTCTGCACGTTGCTTCCGATATACGTTGCATTCGATGCGGCTATCCAGCACTTTTTTACTTTCTCCAAATCAATATTTTATAATAAAAAATTTACGATCACGATAACACGATAAAAATACGATATTTGTTGACTGATTTGATGGAAATTGAATATGTTTTTGACAGATAGATGTCATAGCCAACACAAAAAAAAAAAAATTAAGATTCGTTCGCAATAAACATTCCCAATGAAGACATATGTATCCTGCCGTTCACTTCATACCGATACACCTGGTAGATGGTAACTTTGAATTTAAATAATGACTTTTGAAGTGTTGTAACGATATATTTATATTACAAACGAAATATTTATTTTTGTACTTTTTAAGAAATGAAAACTAGCATAAAATATAAAAATTGTGTTTATCATTCAAAAATTATTTTATCTGAGGTATGTTTTTGAATACGTTGAATACGTTTTGAATACGTTAAAAATCGAAAGTAAAGCAACACATGAAAATTAAATTTATACCACAAAGTACAGATTGATTCATATTCAACTTTTAATAAATTAAGGCTCGTTTAATTGATTAACACTGAAAATCGGATGGAATATGTGTAGAATTCATTTGGAATCGTTTATTACGCATTCATGAATATTTATTTATTCATTAACATTTGCATTTTCCGATTGACCCACATATTCACATTAATATTTGATACACTTTGTTGTAATATATGTATGTGAGCATTTGTTCCAGTCTAGTTGGTAGTTTATTTATAGGTAAATAGTGTACTTACAATATTGGAATAGGAAAGGCATGTTACCGCAATGTATTGTGAATATTAACTACTTATGCACACTTAATATGTGTATTCTAATGTGCCCATAAATTTATTTGTTTTGTTAAATGCACGTTATGATGAAAAATTTATTTTTAATCTAGAAACTAAATTTATAGTTTATAGTGGTTATGATTTAAAACATATATTAAATGGAACTGATGCCCATATTTTATGAGCGCATTTAATTAGGAACGTTAACATTAAATGTGGAAATATAAAATGCAAGTAACAGGCATACTTTTGTCAATAGTGTTAGGAAGGAAGTCGCCGTAGTCTACTTAGTAGGTAGTGTGTTGGGTTATTAGACGAAAAGCCTGTGTTCGTATCCCAGGTCAGGCGTCAAAACGAAATATGAAAAAAAACTTTCTTCGGCGACTGCCTATCAGCTGATTTTTGGTAAAAATTCTGAGAGTAAATAAAATTGTCATGAAGTGCTTCTCAAAAAATCTGTCGTTCGGAGTCGACGAAGTGAATAAAATTAACGTACACAGCGTAAGTATTGTGAGAAACTAGGTTAATAATCCTGACTGAAGGATTGTAATGACCAATTATGTATAAGTATGTATGTTAGGAAGGAAGTTGTAGACATCAATGTAATCAGTCCAAGTACTGCTAAGGTTATCTTTATGTTAGAAATCCTTAACGGATCACGAGATAACTAAATGCTTTCCGCTTTCTCTAAAGGATTTGTGTCTACTCCCGGACAATTGTAGTGGTTTCAGACCGAAACAAATATCATTAATTACAATTTTATTCTCCACCAATTCGTATTTCTACCTTCACAGATAGTCAAACAGCGCTTGTATCTCTTTTGAGCACAATCTTCAAATCAAAACTGTTTGGAATTTGGTGTGACTTCCTTTATCGAGTCTAGCTACAGTTTTGTGTCTATCTAATATGCTTACCTGGTCACTGCGATGTATAGGGTAGTTGTGGAACTGATAAACTTGAAAGGGAGACAGAGAGGGAACGAGTGTATACTATTCCAGAATAGCAGCATACATTTAATTTAGTTCACCTCATCTGTATAACGGCGTCTGAACTGTGGACAAGGCAAGTCTGCTTATTCTCCAAAACTGTACTCTTCTTATGATTGTCGGTGTCATTACGAAGTATTGCATTATATGTACGCGTGCGAAGCTCATTGGATTTGGAATCTCTTTGTTAATGTTTCCTATAGACGCCCCAGAGACGAGGAATAAGTAGAGACTGTTCTACAACTACTGGGTACATTCCCAACACTATGTGCCTACTTTGAATCTGAAAGAACTGTCACGTATTGACATTGGCGATCTCAGTTGCGTCAAAGCCTAGGGTATAATGGAAAACTGTGGTATTATTATCGGCCCAATATAGTTTAAGTGTGGCCATCCAATCACATTCCTTTACAATTTTTCGATATCCTTTTTTTTAATTTTTTTAATTGTTCGTAAAATAAATGATGTTTCATTTTTGGTGTTACCATCCTTATAGTAGCCATTGTAACTGCAATTTTTATGTTGTGGTTTATATTTCATACAAGATTTGTATTCATAGCCAATAGAGAAGGCTTTTATAATTATTGTTGTGGTAATTGCAGCAGGCAAGCATAAGTTATTAACTGTAAATTAAATTTAAAGCCAGAATGCGTCTGCCAACAATATCCGTTTACAATATTTTTTTTTTTTTTCATATCCGCGAACACTCATAATGGTTGCTTTTACTTGGCAACCGATACAGTATTTACTATACACTGGCATATATACTGGAAAATTTACATTGGAAAATTTTTTAAATGGTGTTTTGAAAACCTTTGGTATAAAGTTCTTGACCTGCTGTTGAGCCAAAATAGTATTTATAATAATTTCTTTTAAATAATTTTTAATTTTTTTTTAGAGTTATTTTAAATGAATACTATCTTTTAATCTCTTTGTCGATTTATAAAATAAACAAATATACGCACAATTTACGGGATGACGTTTGCAGCGTTTTTTTTTTTTTTTCTTAAAATCATTAAAATAATTTTTCCATTTCATTTTAAAATTTTTTAAAAAATGTTGGTTATAAAGAGTGGTCCAAGCAGAAATCCTTCAGTCAGGGTTATGACCAAGCTTTTCACACTATTTGTTTATTTCATACATGACATACAATTTAATGTTGACTCCGAACGATAGATTTTTGAGAACCTTTTCATGGCAATTTTATTTACTGTCAGAGTTTTTGCCAGAAATCTGCTAAGAGGAAGTCGCCGCAGACATATATTTTTTTCATATTTTGTTTTATTGGAGATTTCTGAACTGGGATTCTAACTGAGGCATCAAGTTAATTGTGAGTTCCACAACTTAACTTCAAGGTTTTTTTCCCACTTTAGTTTGACATTTCTTTGTTTCAGTATTTGGCAAATTCAACTGTTGAAGCCTTTTGTGAAAATGGAGTTCAAATCAACATGAAATTTAGTGCTTGTGCGCAAATTTCAGCAAACCGGGTCTGTTGGAAATGTGAAAACACCTGTGCTCGCCTAGTTCGTTCTGCTTAAAACGTTTCTGCTTTTCAGAATAATACCTTTAAAGTATTATACTACGTTCAAGTATGACCTTTATTGCGTAAATCGCAATTAATGCCAATATTGATCTCAATATTTCATACAAAATCTCAATTAATTATTGCTCAATTAAATGCTAATTGTTATAATATTCAGTAAAACTTCAAATACAGTAATGTTATAAGTCTGTTTAGTGAGCATATTATAAGTATCCGAAAACTTCCGAACACTTATCAAATATCAACAAAGAAAAACAAGAAAAAAAAAAAAACAAAACAAAAACAATGCTGTTGAAACAACCAGCTGATTTGTTTATCAGCTGTCAAATGGATATTGAGTAAGCTGAATATTGCGTATATTGAACGGTTAAAACTTTGTTCTTTATTAACCGAATACTGACTCAATTAAATTGCATACGTGACCGTAGTATTACTTATAAGTGACTAACTGTAGCAACCCGTATAGTGTGAAGGAAATATCGTATGGAATTTTTAATCACCAGCCAAAATTTCATTTGGTGATAATATTTTAACTCAAGTTCGGTTGTCATACATAATAGGCACATCCAGCGTTGCCAGTAATTTTTTGTAAAAAACTTTTTATTTCTGGGAAAAAATTTACTTTTACCCAAAAAAAAAATTGTTTGCTACAAAAGTACTAAAATGGTCTCCGGAAACGCTGGAGTCCAATAAAATACCCCCGAGTCCAATAAAATACATAATATTTTATTTAAAAATCTAAGTTTTTCGTATTATTATTATTGAATTTATTGAAAAAAATTTTTAATCGAATTTGTTGAAAAAACTTGTTTTGTTAGAAAACAAATTTAATGAAAACTTTTTCGTATCTCAAAAAAACTTGGAAGAAAAGGGAAACTTATTGTATGACTGGAGAGACAAAGGCCAGAGTTGGAAACATTTGAATCATTTAAGATAAAAGAAATTTGATATTTAACTAACCAATAATGGATTAAGATGTTCGTTGTTATGGAGAATGTCTGCTCGATATTAATAAAATGAGTTGCTGGGTTTCACAAAAGTTGCATCAGAAAATATGAAAATATTTACATTGATGCCACCGATGCTGCCTGTTATAATAACAGACGTTGTTAGTAAAATATTTAAATAATTGTCCACATGGAATAACAATCTCAGTAATGAATCGCTGTTTTGTTGGAAACGATAATGGGATAATTACATATGAATGTGCGTTTATGAACGCAATGACAAAATATTATTCTTTACAAAATTCGCATTTAAATCGATGTGATGTGGACAAAAGATTTTAAATTAAATACATTTCGAGTGAAAAATAAAATCGATAACGTGCATATTTTAAATACACAGTGACATATATCGGTATGGACATGCAATTAATTTTAATTTTGCAATTTTCTCTCTTGTCAAAACAATTTCGAACTCATATTGTTTTCTAAATTAAAGGTATTTTCGTTATTGTTGTCATCCGTAACAAGCATTAACTTAATTTTCTATTAATAGAATGTTTATTTAACTTTTATAAATAAATTTGTTTACAGTTTTTATTATGTACTTGGACTTTCTGTCTCCAAATTTTTGTTGGACATGAACCCTTTGAAATTCTATACCGAATTCATTTTGTGGCTTTATGCAGATTAGTTCCTATGTGGAATGTTGTGCTCTTCAATCCTTTTAATGAACTGAATAGACGATTGTGAAGAATATAATCAATTACTAGTTTACGGTGTAGCTATAAAAATTGTGTCGTACCAAATTCCTCTGAATGCTGCCACTCTTTTACTAATTATTATGGCCGATCGACTAGCTCCGTTTCTAAGCCATTACATACTTGGTTGAAATGACAATCATAAAGTCAATTTTTATAAATATTTTCGATGTTGACATTTCCTAAATGATTTACGTAATTTAGGTTACCGTGCTTTGGGAGCAATAAAAAATTATCGAACAAAAAATGTTCCCGGAAATATGTAAAGGCTGACTTACAATCCTTTAATCAGGATAACGACATGATTTTTCTTTTATCAACAAGATAAGAGACCTACAGTTCAATGTTAACTCAATACGACAAATATGAAAATTTTTCATGGATATTTTTCATCGTAGTACTACTTAGATGAAGTCTCTGAAAAAAATATTTTTTTTTTCATATCACGTTTGGTTCTAGATGACTGAGGTTAAGTTTGAACCACTGGCTAATAGCAAAAAATTGTATTTTTTCTTCATGATAATTTTATTTACTCTCACAGTTTTTGCTAGAAATCTGCAACTGGTCCGCACTATCTTCAAATCTAAATCCGATCGAGAGCTTGTGGAATATCTCAAAAATTGTGATAGGCTTTAACAATTTATTCATTCTGAATGGTATGACATACCGGAATCGATATGACCAAATATTATTGCTCATACGATGCCTACCAGTTTTAGACAACAACATATTCTCAACAAAATATTAACCAGCCTAGGACAGCAATAGATCTCAAATAGGTGTAAATGTATTATAATTTCAGTATTTTGTAGTGAGTGTGTCTACATTTTTGTTTTTGTCCATTATAAATTGGATTTAATAAAATAAATTTAAATAAAAAGCAATATAAAATATAAAATTTTGTTTTTGTGATATATAAGCTGAGCATAAATGCATTTACTTATCACCTACTTTCTTATTTAACTTTCTTTCTTATTAAATCTCTAGGTATCAATAAGTGTCTTTATTATTTTTCACATCACTGCAGTTGGGTACAAAACATTGTGTGATAATTTTGTTCATTTTATTTAACTTTTGTTTTAAAATGAAAATTTAAGTGAGTGCGGTCCGCATTTTTGTTTCTTTTGCAACTTTTAAAATAGCAGCTCAGAATTTCACATATTTAAACTAACGACAAAGGAAAAATGGTAAGGGAAAAAATCCATTGCTGGGCATGAAAAGTCTATTATTCGAATAAAAAAAACTTTTTAAGATAATCAATTAAAAACAAAAACAAAAAAGTCTCAGACAGTTTTACACACATAAAACACATAAAAATACGATTAAACCACACAATAAATGCATGAAATTATTATTATCGTATTTTGCACCTTTTGCCATTATTATCGTTAAATTAGGAAAACAATATCTCACTCTCAATAAAATTCTATTCAAACATTTCTACTGCGATGTCTCTTTAAATGACAGAAACACACCTTCATCAGCAGAAGAATGAATAACAATAGCAACAGAGGAATGCATGACATGATGACAAGTTGTGGAGACACTTTCGAAGAAGAAGAAAAATGAACTGAAAGCGTGCAACAAGAGCAAAAACAGTGTAAGAGGATTTTCTCAACAATAAACAGCAAGTATATATGACAACTGACAGTAATAGAAAGAAATTTTGTTGAATAAGATTAAAAGGAAAATCGTTTAAGTAGATCTACAGACTATGTACATATATGTGTGTACGTACATATGTATATGCATGTACACCCAACTCTTCTTTTACACGGTAGAAACGTTCCTCAGAAATCCGAGTAAAAAAAGAGACGTTTTCTATAGTAATATGGGGGATACGTTTCGTGTCATCTGAAAACCGAGTATGATAAATTAAAGAACTATATTTACTTCGAAATACTGTGTAAAAATTTTGAAAACTATAAATTTTCAGAAATGCATACAAATTGTAAGTTCATTGGCATTTTATTGAGCATTAAAACTTAAGATATATACTACTTGATACCAAGCCCAATTGGTTGCGACGAACTGGAATAAAGTCTTTATCATCACTAGAGATATCCATCAATTTATCCATTGGTGACTTTCGTCCGGCAATAGAGTTTTGAACCGTCAGACAGTGATTTTGAAACCGTACTAGATTAAAAATTTTTACAAAGAATGTTTTTTCAGCCGTGTAGCTTCAAATTCGTGTAAAAAAGGGTTGGGTGTATATGTTCATAATTTTAATTGATTTATTTTTAATAATAAATAACAAGAAAATCTATAAAACTCTCAACAAAATGTAGACGATGTAAGTGTATTAAAATTAAAAAATCGAAGCAAATTGCTAATAAAAAGTGTAATCGTCTATAGCGTTTTAACCGTCCTATTCTCAATTCTAAAGACACAAAATAAAAAACAATTTTATGCAGACTTTCCCGCATATCCAAGTATTACAAAAACTAATATCCATTGAGGCCGGATGGATTAAACGTTTCTAATCTTTGAATTTAAATACAAAAAGTCATGTCTGAGATATTAACTACATTGTTATTGATTATTATAAAGGTCTATCCATTTCGTAGTTTCAAAAGTGTGGGACTGGGATTCGACACCTGTCAAACTAAGTTCTAAACCAATTTTTTTCTTCCCAGTTGAAAGTCTGACATTGACGAAAACGGTGATTCTGCCACAGCCACGTATCGTGCTTTAAGGGGAGATTATAGTTTACATAATCGTCTAACTACGCAAGCAATTGGCAAATGTGTCGATTCCTCGTCGTTCTCAGGAATAAGGACTGTCTTACGGCATATTATGGCGTATTTTGCATTTGGACCTACACCTGCATCCATATAAAGTCCAGCTCATGCAACAACTGAAGCCAACTGACCATTCACTAAGTCGTAGGTACGTGGAATGGGTGCTTGAACAACAGGCGGTGGACAGCAATTTTTCGAACAAGATTTTCTTCAGCGATGAGGAACATTTCACACTCGGTGGGTATATTGATAAACAAAATTGTCGTATTTGGGGTTCTGAGAATCCTCAAGTAATTGAAGAGAGACCAAAGGTCGAAAACGACGATGGAACAACTGTCACCGTCAATTCGGAGCGTTATGATCATATGAGAATCCTCTTTTTTTGCCAGCTATTGAAGAATATGACTTGGAGAATATATGGTTTCAATAAGACGGTGCCATATGCCACACAACTACAGCGAATATGGCTTTATTACAATAAACATTTCATGGTCGCGTAATTTCTCGTTGTGGCGATATCAACTGGCCACAAAGATCAGGCGATTTGTCACCATTAGACTTTTTTGTGGGACTACGCGAAAGACCGTGTTTATGCAGATAAACTTTCAACTCTTGAGCATTTAAAAACCAACATTCGTCAAGTTATAGATGAAAGACTCCCCAATATGTGTCAAAAAGTGGTCGAAAATTACCTCACAAGAATCAGTGCTTGCAACACTTCGCGTGGAGGTCATTTAAAGAATGTAGTGTTTCATATCATGTGTGAAATATAACATAATTTAAATGTCCATCACGACTTCTCTAAAATGTCCAATTTTCGGAGACTCAGGCACATACGTAAATCGGTCTGCATACGATCGACAGCTTCGCAGACCGCTATAGTTTCTGATTTATTCACAAACACTTGTATCTTAAGAATACATCAGCAGAAAAGTCTCTCGGAGTCAAATCACACAATCTCGGTGGTTGAGCTGACGAAGACCTCAAATCGCTTGTACGGAATATCTAATGTGGCTCGCAACAACATCCTGTTAAAACTACATGTCGTTGGCAACGTGATTTCAGGATAAATTTTGAGATACCTCAAGGTTATGTTCTAGTTATTAATGTATTAAATCTCTCTTCATCCAATCCTATCTACTCTTTTGCAAATAACTGTAGTATTAGTCACATATATGTTTGATCGCTAGTTGGAATTTGAGGCGAAAAGACTTGATATGTGTGAATCACTCTCATCTGACCTACAGGAAGTCTGTTAATGGAGTTGATACATTATGATTCGTAAGAGCGCCATTATATCTCTAATCAGGTCAGAGGCACTTGCAACACTTGCGTGCTAGTTGATTCCGTCTGATCTCTTTATACTATATTCATGTATGCAATTCAATTGGATCAATATTCGGTTAATCGAGAACAAAATTTTAACCGTTATACGCAATATTCAGCTTGCTCAATATTCATTTGACAACTGGTAATCAAATCAGCTGGTTGTTTAAACAAATTGTTTTTGTTTTGTCTTTTTTTGTCGTTTTTGATATTTGAGTTGTCAAATATCAACAGGAAGTGTTCGGTTACTTATAATATCCTCACTTAAAAGACTTATAACAGTGCTGTATTTGAAGTTTTACTGAATATTATAACAATTAACATTTAATTGATCAATAATTAATTGAGATTTTGTATGAAATATTGAGAGCAATATTGGCGTTAATTTCGATGTACGCAATAAAGGTGCATACGTGAACATAGTATTACCATGTACCACACATCCTGTCAAGAATGGTCTCTTGTATGCACCAGTGCTTTTAAGTTCATTGTGCGCTCATTATATCTCTGTTATATCGCTACTACAACTGATTGTATCCTATTGAAATAAGTTATTCAAAAAATCACATCCATACCATTCTCGCAGTAATTTTTCATGATATTTTTAATACAAACGGATTCGAATTTAACTGTACTTCCTGAAAGCCGACACATATCTTCTTTGTGTGATAATATGTAGAATGTTTTGCAAGACTAAGGGTCATATCCTGAGTGACTGTATAAAAAATCATTCCAAATAACTAGCAATTTGCATAACAGTAGTCAGATTATATTAGCACATGGTCGAGTAAAATCATGCTCACATATTTTTTGAAGTTGATGATTTTTACAGTCTCTTGACAGTTCCCTTTTTAAGGGAGTGAAAATATTTTATCCGAACAACTCTACATTTGGTTAAATTTTATATTTTATCCGGACAAACTGCCAATTGGTTATATTTTTCATACAAAGTTAAATTGGCTTGCCGATAAAAAGCATGCAAAATTTAAATTTGTTGTAACCATTTTGTTTAGTAATGCTGATTTTCCGGAAAAATAAGTTAATCGTGTTGCAAAAAACTCTCAATGCAAAAATGTTTGAATATCTGGGATTATCTCTTTAGTTCTAACCCGTTCCCAGACCTTTTGAAACAATGACGATTAAATGGAATCTGGCGTGAAAGAGCGGAATTAACATCTATGAAAAACCAGTAAAAACATTGCGTTAATAGATAAGAAACAAATAATCATTTGTGCGAAATTTCAGGTTAAAAACCCGATACTGCTCTAAAAGGTACGTATTTTGAGCATCAAAAAAATTAATAAATTATTTATTTACATAAAAATGTTTTTTACTAGACAGGTGTTAGGTCAGGGTAAAGAACGTGTACTTATCAACTGTGACAAGTACAGTACCCAGCGGTCGTACATAGTGTTACATACATACACACATAATTGGTCATTAGACCCCTTCAGTCAGGATTACGAGCTAGCTTCTCACAGCACTTATGTTGTGTGCGTTAATTTTATACATGAGCGGCGGGACGTACAGTTTAAAGCCGACTCCGAACGACAGATTTTTGAGAAGCTTTTCATGGCAATTTTTACTCTCAGAGTCTTTGCCAGAAATCTGCTGAGAGGAAGTCGCCGAAGAAATATTTTTCGTTTTGATGTCTGACTTGGGATTCGAACCCGGGCCTTTTGCTAATAAGCCAACACACTACCCACCAGACCACGGCAACTTCAAACAAGGTGTTAGATATTAAAAATTAGAATGTTTAATTGGATGTAATCCAATAACGCCTTTATCTTGTGGTAAACCGGAAACATCAGATCACAATTTTCTGTACTCATAAAAATTTTAAGATTATTCTGTATTGTTATTACCGGCTTCATGAGTTCAAACCCTGAAGCCAGTCTGGAGCTATTGCCAGGCCTATCTCAATTGGATATCTAGAGACGCATGTCTCTACAAAATTGGGACTGAGTTGGGTCATGAGATCCAAGACACTTTCGGAATTACCGATTACCGCAGAATCTCATTAAGGGGTTATGTAATATCTACTTTGAACTTCGTATTATATTTTTAACGTTTTTATATATTAATATAAATATATATTAATTCGTTTTTAAAAGTTAAAAACTTAAAAATATACGTTCCTAGATTGCAAATAAATAAAAATAAATATGTGTTTAATTTTAAATCAATTCTTTCTTATCTGTACTACTTTTGTGCCACTGTTCGAACTTATACTACATATACAACAATAACTATCGCAATATGTGCTTGTTCGTTGTATTTCTCTGCTTACAACCTTTATGTAACCAACAATACTTGCTAGTTATTCTTCTTTGCTCACAACCTGTTTGTAAGCACAACACTAACCACCGTTTCTTCACACGCAACTTGTCTGCACACAAGACCGACTGAATTGTAGGTCGATCTCGTGTCTTCACACTACAACCAACGTGACGTCATCATACACGACGAACTTAATTCGAACTCTCTGGTTGCTCGCTTTGTCTTGCCTTTTATATCGCTGGATCATTAGTGTGGTGAATGCTCTCGGAGAAGGATGATGGCCTTCGGGAATGATTCAAAAATGTGAACAACTTGTTTCCATTTTTATTTATGTATCTTGTTTACATTCGTCCAAGCAGAGTAGTTGTTGCTTGTGTATTTGTCTATCCGCTATTTTATTTTTTACGCTGTTTTTTGATTGTTTACTTCTCTGTCCGCTGCACTTTGTTGTTGGCTGTTTACCTTAGGCCTTATTTTTGTTTATTCATCGATCTTACAAACAAGCTATTATTTTCATTGCTATATTTTTTTTAGTTATTCATGGATCACGTGATCAATTCTATTATTTCGTTTTTTGGAGCTTTTGTTTATCATTTCACACATGATCAAGTCCATTGTATTGTTTTTTGAGCTTTTGTTTATTATTTTAACAACACCAGTAGTAATTGACTGGTAAGACGACGCGGGAACAGAAATTGATTGCGAAAGCCTATAACATTGGCGAGGCCAACATAATGTTGAACTGAACTGATATTGCGAGTGGGTTACTGCGTCGCACAGTGTAAGATTTAGCCATTTTAGGGGGACAAAATTAAATATCTTGAAAAAAATTATCCTAGACTTATGTATTTTTGTACAAGGTGTTACTAGGCCAATATGTACCGTTGTGCAAAAAATGGGCGACATTGGACCACTGCCACGCCCATCTCTCATACAACTGCAAAAATCTATGTCTGATATTATTCGCTTTGAATAATCAAATAGTATAAATACCACTGCTTTTAAGCATGTATGCATGATAATTTTTAAAATAAATAACAAAGAGGTAATAATTTATTTTTTTTAATTTAATTTTTTAATTTTTACTAATTTTTCAATAAGAGTTTAATTAAAGTATGAATAAAATGTTAAAGTTAATGGTTTTCTTGTAGTATACAGGAGATTTTCGCAAACTGTATAGATATGGATCAGATGTTATTAAAAGTTTGTCTATTAAATCTTAGTGTCAGTTCCGGCAAATTATCTCGGCAGATAATTTTATACGTGCCTTAAAGTAGGTACTTCAGACAAGTATATATACAAGTTTAAAGTACCGTTATACATTTATTGTTTACAAATAATATGCAAAGTTTTTGCATATTTTTATTTTACTAGTATAACTAATATAACATGTCCTTTTTCGTATTGGATAAAAATATTTACTCAAATTGAAACTCAAAAAATATAGCTAGATTAGCATAATCTTACACTGTGCTTCGTCCTCCTTTGTTCTTTTTTGTGATACGAGTAGAAAGGATGAAAATTCTACTCCAATTGGTCTTTTTATATAATTGCATATCCAGTGTGTTCTCTTATTAGATGTGAGAACACAGTTCAAATCCCAGATCAATCATCTCCAACAAAATGTAATATTAGAAAATATTTCTTCTGTGAGGCGGTTAGATTTCTCGAAAAAACTTTGAATGCAAATAAAAATTGCCATGGAAAGTTCTTTTTAAAAATCTATCATTCTATATCATGTTAATCCTTACTGAAGGGTTGTATGGATCATTTATGTATGTATTTATGCGCATAATTACAGGATTTCTTAATTATGGCTTTTGTAGTCGCCTGAGTTTAGAAACTGAAAAATATACTGTAAAGTACTTGACAAAGCTTATACTTTAACCAAATCCCTTGGGTCACAACATTCTAGAGTATCGAGTCACATTCTTCTCAAAAAGATAGACAGTACAGCTCTGATCAGAAATAATTCCTTGTGTTGACCGGAATTAAATTATTTGTTCTTTGGAGTTAAGGTTTGAACATTTATTTTTATTTCAATTGTTGTAGATTTTTAAAAGATAAAAAAAGTATAAAATTTTTCCAAAGAAGTGAAAGGAGAAGTAATAAAAAGTACGAACAATTCATTTTGTCTAGATGTCGCTTGTACGGAATATCTAATGTGGCTCGCAACAACATCCTGTTGAAACTACATGTCGTTGGTAACGTGATTTCAGGATAAATTTTGAGATACCTCAAGGTTCTGTTCTAGTTATTAATATATTAAATCTCTCTTCATCCAATCCTATCTACTCTTTTGCAAATAACTGTAGTATTAGTCACATATATGCTAGATCTTTAGAATATTTAGTGGAACCTTTTTAAAGTCAGCCACTCCATTTAACCTATTTGACATTGGGTATTAGAGTTTTTAGGTGTTTTCTACTGATAATTGCTGTCGTTCCGTCATATAAAATTTATTTCTAAATTATAGGCAATTGTATTTCAAAATGATTCCCTTTCTTGAAGTCATATCAGGACTTTGTGGAAGAGTATTAAACTTGTGAGGACAAATCACATCATCATCACTATTCTTCCAATCATCTGTTGGAAGCAATCACTTGAATTCGAAATTCTTTCGGACTTTACCTCTAGTCGTGCTGTAGAATGCTTAAATACACTTATTCATAGTTATCTCATTAAATTCCAAATCCTTTTCTTTCAATCCTTTTCTTTAAATTCGAAAATATTTATTATTTAGGAAATTGGGAAAATTATTAGTAATATCAAAGTTTTGTAAAAATATGATCATCAGAGATCATCAGAGATTGCTATGCATAAAGCATTATAGTACGCTTTATCCAAAGCGAATAATTATGTAATAATATTAAGTCGCACATGTATCTGAAGAAGCCACAATCCATTGGCCAAATTCAGTCTGATTTATGTGTCAGAATCATTGAAAATTTCACATTTTGGTTGCGCTGCACGCAGGGAAGCCGTGGCTGACAGTAAGCAATTGTCATTGGGTTAATGCCATCAACTAATCTTTCGAAGTAACAATGAATTTCAATGATATTTGCAAAGACTCTGATTTCTTTATATTTAAAGATGGGAAGCATCATTCCAGGCATCATTCCATCGCACGCATCTTCGCCAGTTGATCACACCAATAGATAACTGGATTTCCTAGATCACCCACTACATCGAATTCTGCTACTTTGTGCCACTGTTCGAACTAATACCAAGTATACAAGAATAACTATCATAATATGTGCTTGTTCGTTGTATTTCTCTGCTTACAACCTTTTTGTAAGCAACAACACTTGTTAGTTATTCTTCTTTGCTCGCAACCTTTTTGTAAACACAACCCTAACAACTGTTTTCTCCACACGCAACTTGTCTACACACAAGACTGAATGAATTATAACTCGATCTCGTGTCTTCACGCTTTGTCTTGCCTTTTATATCGCTGCATCAACAGTATGATAAATGCTCTCGAAGGAGGATGACAGCCTTCGGGAACAATTCATAAATGTAAACAACTTGTTTTCATTATTGTTCATTGTGTATCTTATATGCATTTTGTTTTTGCTTGTTTACTTCGTTATTCGCTGCAAATTGTTGTTGGTTGCTTACTTCTTTGTTCGCTGCACTTTGTTGTTGGTTGTTTACATATTTTATCTCTTATATTTTTTATGATGATGTTGTTGCTATATTTTTGTTTATTCTATGATCATGTAAAGAAGTCCATTGATTTGTTTTTGGAGCTTTTGTTTATTATTTTAACAACAGTTCTGCGCCATAGGCAATCTTTGAGAGAATGCTGCTATTCTTCATTCTTCAAATTCGTTGCCTCCAACTCATTGCTTTTTGACACAATAATATCTTAAGGATACACATGAATATATGTATAGGAAATACTTGGAAATTCTTGTTTTTTTTTATTGTAATAAAATTCAACCAGGTAAAAAGAATAGTAAAATGGTGCTAACAAAGTTACAACCTATAACAGTAATGAAGGAAAATTTACCAGCATTGTCAACCTAATCAAATGCGAAGGGAGGTAGTACATATCCACAAACTTATTTTTATTGTTATTCATTCTTTACTTTTTCTTTTGCTTTCAGAAAGCAGATTGTTGAAATACTTCTTTTTAACGTTTATTGAAAGCGAATAAAAATTGGTGAGAGAATATTAAATTAAGTTTGATTCGATTGGATTCACAATCTTGTTTTGAAAGTCAACAACAAATTTGCTACGATTGTTTTGTAACACAAATAAATATTTGTAAAGAAATAAAGACGCCTTTCGGAAAAAAGCAAATGAATCGTGTTTTATTAAGTAGAATAAGAGGAGTTAAACGATTTAAATCAAAAGTTCACTAGTTGTGCAGAACAAAGAGAAATTGACAGAAATTAACTTAAAGATGTCGAAACTTTGAAAAATAAAGTGTGTCATCATTTGAAAATATGATGCACGTTGCTCATTAGGAAGGACAGACCAGACTAAATGGGTCAGGATGTACATTTGCGCCAAAATACGAAAGATCTGTCTGTTCTATAATGATAATGGACCAAAGAATAAACAAAAATTTAACAACAACATCAGCATCAAAAAAAAATATGTAGGAGATAAAAGATGTAAACAACCAACAACAAAGTGCAGCGAACAAAGAAGTGAACAAGCAAAAAACAAACACAAACAACAATAATGAAAACAACTTGTTTACATTTTTTAATTGTTCCCGAAGACCGCCATCCTCCTTCGAGCAATGATGGAGTTCGAAATAAGTTAGTCGTGTGTGACGACGTCACGTTGGTTGCAGTGAGAATTCAATCAGTTGTGTGTGAAGACACAAAATCGAGCTATAATTCAGTCAGTCTTGTGTGCAGATAAGTTGCGTGCGAAGAAAATGGTTGTCAGTGTTGTGGTTACAAAAAGGTTGTGATCAAAGAAGAAAAACTAACAAGTGGTGTTGCTTCAAAAAGGTTGTAAGCAGAGAAATACAACGAACAAGCAAATATTGTGATAGTTATTGTTGTATAGTTGTGGTACAAGTTCGAAAAGTGGTACAAAAGTAGTGCAGATAATAAAAATTTGATTAAAAATTAAGCACATATTTATTTTTGTTAACAATCTACGAACGTTGTCTTAGGAATGATTGATATTAGCAAAGTCCAGTATCGTTAGAATTTGCTTATCAACTGACAAGTTTGGTAGGCTATATCTGGAAGGCACTCTAATCTCCACAGATAGAAGTACAATGGAAAACAATTTTAGAAACCAAAATAAAAATTTCTACTTTACAATCCCACAAAGCCGTCAAGTTTTAATCATCGGTTTGAACACTAGTTCTTTACAATTAAAAAATTGCAAACATTTGTCAAATTACAATTTGACCCTAAAAATGTTTATCAATAAAAAACAATTTCCATACTGTAAAATACTTCCGATCATCTGTACGTACTTCATGAGTAGACCTTAACATAATAGATTTGAAGTTACGAAAACCACATGAAACGACATGAAAGTAGTCGAAAGAAAAACTTGTTAAATCTTATATTTAATCAAGTCACGCACACTTCATTAGCATCATCACTAAACGATGTGAAAATGTGTTGATTTATTACATGACTCTACATGCATGTACCGATGCATGCTTAGCAATTCCTAGACCCCTGTTTCAAGAAACACGTTTTTGTTAAACTAGAGTGTGCGTTTGATGTATATTTTTAATTAGCTGGAAAAGGGTATTTACACTGAGACTTTCTAACTTTGATATTAGATAATGACCATCCGCAGCTGGCCCAACTGCATTTGTCAAATAAGTTGTTATTTATTCAATCTGTTTTGCCAAATCACAATAGACCACCATGGACAATAACTTATGTTCGCGGAATGTTATTTGACGTTGTTTTAATTTGGAAAATCATCGTCAGCGAAGAGACACATTTCTGAATGAATAGTGTGAAAAGATAAAATTCTAATTCTAATTTGAGACGATACCAACCCAAATAAAATTCAAGAGCGTCCAAAAAAATTTGATATGAAGCCTGCGGCATTATCGGTTTATATTTATTTGAGAACAACTTTAGAGTGATCACCACTATTAACCACGAGCACTTCAATATCAACATCTTTTAGCCGCCTGAGATCCGGACACCAACGACATGTCGTTTCATCAGGATGGCACAAGGAGTCGCATACTACAGACCAAAAACCAGTAAAACGCATATCATCTATAAAATTCAGTCTGTTGTATGCGCCAGAGTCATAGAAAAAGTATAATCTGCCTCACCTTTCTGATTAACCTTATCATTTTAACATGGAGTTAACTCAAAAGAGTTAAGAGCTCTGACTGCGAGCTGATTGTCAATTAATCGCAGTATTGTTATCATTTGGCCTCTGTACGTCCAGTACCTGCCCTCTGTACTTCAATGAGCATTGCGATTTTCCCATGGGCTCTAATATTTTACTGCAAGGTCGAATATTGCCGCTTACATTCCACTAAATGCTTTATAAGAGGACTTAGGAAAAAAATTATTCAATCCTATTAATCAGGGAGCTGTTGGCAGTGGAATTTTTTCAGAATCGGTTGCAATAACTCAGACTATAAGACTATCAGACCACTGCAGTGTATTTTAGGCGGAGGTGGTAGCAATACAGACCGCGACGAGAATTATTTGAGGACGGAAAGGAGCTCCAAACGGAACGTCATAATACTTTCTGATAGCCAGGCTGGTATTAAGGCTCCAAGTTCTAACGTAATGAACTCTAAGACGGTGTACATCTATCGCGGATATCTCGACAAGATAGTGGAATGATATGATATCCATATGGGTACCGGGGCAAAGTAGTATTCCGGGTAACTGCAGGGCTGATGAACTTGCCAGGCGGGGCACGACCATCGAACTCTCCGCTGAATTCTCGAATTTGGGCATCTCTATGAGGGCCTGCAAGCTCATAATTGATAATGCGTTCGTCGATTCCGTCAACGATATGTGGGCGGCATTGGACACGGGTAGAACGGCTCGTAAAATCAAGCCAAGGCTGGATGAGGGGCGCACAATGAGTCTACTTAAACTCCAAAAATGCGCGCTCACTGTATTTTTCGCTGTCATTACGGGACATTGCATTATGGGTACGCATGCAAAGTGCCTTGATCTTCAACTTCTGCAGAAACTACAGAGATGAGGAAAAAGAGGAGACTGTCTCTCATCTGCTGGGTACATGACCCGGCTCTTTGACAAAGGAAAAGAAAATACTTGGGTACTTACTACATGAATGATCTGGAGGAACTGTCAAGGATTGACATTGGCAGCCTGAATCGCTTTATCAGGAGCTCCGAGTGGTTTCGAAACTAGAGGATAGTAATAACTATGATAGCACAATGAGCCCATTGCGGCCTAAGTGAGTCCATCTAAATTTTCATTGAATGGGCAGCCATCTTTAATCATTCTAGTTTACGCGAACTACCCCCTAGTTGAGGGGGATAAAGTTAATCATTCTATATTTTAGATAACGACATTCTCTGATAAATCCATCGCTACACTTGTCCCTCATTTATCTATCGAAAGTCTTGACGACTGCAATCCTCACTTCCACATGCAACAGGCTTAATTCCATCAGGCCTGACATAGGACAGGCTCTTAATACCAATACGAGCTGTTTTCAAAAATGTATTTACAAAACGCTTCAATGCATTTATGGATCGATAATATTCGTTAGTATGTCATATTGTGTAAGTATTTGAAGATATATCGAGTAAACATCTGATAGTTTCGTCATGTTGATTACTTACAAGCCTTTTTGATATATCGATGTATGTAAAGCATTCCTCACTAAATCTTATTTTACTGATAAATAGATTTCAGGTAGAGAACAATATGCTATAAATGTTTAAAAATAAATGGAACTAGATAGACGGTGTTTTGAGAACTAGAGACGATATATCCAAACCCAGAGAAAGACCTGCCAATACTGTAAAATTTGAAGGAAAAACTGAGATGAAATCGAAACTTGGTTACAACTTTGAATTATGCCGTGTTCAGTTCTTAACATATTTAAATAGCTGGATTCAACTTGACTAAAGTATGTTGAACAATAGACAGTCAATAAAAAATCCTCTCTTAAAGAAGCATTTTGAATGTCAATTGCAATAAAACGAATTATAAATAAATGTGAAGAACGATTAATTAAACAAAAAGTGAAATTGCATGAAAATGAAAATTGTGGAAAAATTCATTTATTCAACTAAACGACCTTCAGTTTATTTCGCTCACTCCCTTGTACACGTATTCTTATGATTATTTCAGCATTAATGATTACGGACTCCACAATGATACGATTTCGATTAGGAAAGAAACATTTTTGACTCTCGTGGTAAACAGATATTAAAATAAAAAATTAATCGCATCATTATGTTAATAGTCGACCAGCGATGTGAAAACAAAAACCATGAATAATTCTATTAAATAACGTACAAATTATACAATGAATAAATGTCAGGGAATCCCACTTATACAGACTAGGAAGGAATACTCCCAACTTAAACAGCAACAACGAAAAATTTCAAAAACCATTCTTAAAGTTTTTTTTTTTTTTTGCAAAGATAATTTTAAATAAACCAAAGGCATCAGTACTACGTATAGACTTTAAAGGCATCATCGTCATCAGCATCAGCATGCGTTTTATTACTCATCATAAACGTTGGGGCAGCATCATCATAGCAATTCACCCACACTCACTATTACTTGAATCGGAAGCAAGAATCGTATTGAATTTTCTAGTCAATATTTCACTTTTATTCTTGTGCTGGACTTTTGTCGCCTTTTTGCGGTTGTTTTTTTTATGGTTTGGCTTAATTTAATTTTAAAGTTTTCATAGATTTTTTAGTAGATAATGAATGGTACTAAAGAATTGTGTGAATACTTATTGAACAAAACAGTACCATTTCCATTTCCTTGACTAAATTGTAGGCTCTATCATTAGAAGTGCTATTGTCCAATATTCATTAATTGCACAAATACCATCAGCAAGTATCCCAAAATTGTTAAGTAAATTTTGAGTCAATCAGTTCAGTTGACTGTTCTATATGTAACCCTCAGCAATGAAACTCAATGCAAACTTATACTTGAAGAATATAATTATTTAGAACACTTCAGTCAGGATTACGACCTAACTTCTTGTGTGTGTTAATTTAACACATGAGTGACGGGACTGCGAACGACACATTTTTGAAAAACTTTTTATGATAATTTTTTGTTTACTATCAGAGTTTTTGCCAGATATCTGCTGAGAGAAAGTCGACACAGAAATTTATGCCTTGAACTGAGGGCTCTCGTCTAATAAGCCAACACACTACTTACTAAACTGCAGTGACTTCACTTGAACAATACATTTAATTAAAATAATAATTGAATTGAAGTAGTCGTAGTCTTATAGGAAGTATGTTGGATTCTTAGACGTTAAGCCCGGGTTCGTATCCCAGGTCAGACAATAAACGAAATTATGAAAAAAAAATATTTCGTCGGCGAATTCCTCTCAACTGATTTCTGGCAAAAACCTGCCATGAAAAAGTTTCTCAAAAAATCTGTCGTCTGGACATACATACATACACAATTGGCCATTACATCCCTTCAGTCAGGATTACGACCTAGCTTCTCACACCACTAATGTTGTGTGCGTTAATTTTATACATTAGTAGCGGGACCTACAGTTTAAAGTCGAATCCGAACGACAGATTTTTGAGAAGCTTTTGATGGCAATATTTACTCTCAGAGTCTTTGCCAGAAATCTGCTGAGAGGAAGTCACCGAAGAAATATTTTTCGTTTTGATGTCTGACCTGGGATACGAACACAGGCCTTTCGTCTAATAAGCCAACACACTACCTACTAGACCACGGCGACTGGAATCGACATTAAAACTGTTGGTCTCGCCACTCTCGTATAAAATTAACGCACATAACATGAGTGCCGTAATCCGACTGATGGGTTGTAATGGTCCATTATTTTATATACTCGTATGTATATTTCAACAAATATTTGTAATAGATAAGCGATTTTGGACAACAAAAGCTTTCAGATTGATTGACACCATCAGAATTAAGAGTTTCGGCATTGAAATCCTGTAGTAATCCACTTTAGATATGTTTTGATTTGAAAATTAACCATCGATTCCACTTTTTCAATATATTCTTCCACCCTAATCTAGTGTTAAGATTAATTGAAGTTGTTCTATGAGCTATTTTGTTAAATGTTGTCTTTCACGGAAAATTACAATCGTACTTAATTGACGACTGTAGTTTACGATTGTTAATACCTAAAGTTTTCTAGTCGTAAAGGGTCTTAAGGTAAATATTTCTGGATGTTAATAGTTAAAAAAGGTCGTACTGTTACATTCGTCCAATTAGTCAGTCTGATTTCTTAAACCACTATTGACGGCCAAAGAAGTGTGTTTGCTGAATGGATTAATGGAGTTACCTGACAATAATTTTTATCCAAAAATTCTCTTCCTCTTTATGAATCGATACGTGAACAAAGAAATTGTAGAATTCTAGACGATACCAGTACATAAGATCCTAGATCCCTAAAGCGTGTCGAAAAGTCATTGTTTGTTATTAATTTTAGGCTGCTGTTAGCATCGGTTCATGTTTCTTCCAGAATAACGTTACCAAGTCATCGATATGAACGGTGAGGAGTGGTTATCTCACGTGCGGGTGATATGAACTAGCTACCGACATAGTGTGATTTAATTCGATTTTTATGTTCTTAAGTCGTATGCGAATAAACCACAGCTTGAGGACTGCCCACATGACACATGGTAGCGGGTTGGCTTCTTAGACGTGAGCCTGTTTTCAAACCCCAGCTCGAACAGAAACAAAATATGAAACAAAAGGTTCTTGGGCAACATCGTCTCAGCAGCATTCTGGCATAAAGTCTGCAAGTAAATAAGAATTGCCAAATATTTGTCGTTTGGAGTCGTTGTAACTGTAAGTTGCGGCACTCATGGGTAAAATTAACATACGTGACATAAGTGGTGTGAGAGAATTACGTACATACATTCAGTTTGCATTACGACATAGCTTCTCACACCACGCATGTTGTCTGCTTTAATTTTATGCATGAGGAAAGGGACTTACGGTTTAAGTACACTCTGAACGAAAGATTTTTGAGAAAGTTTTTCATGGCAAATTTATTTACTCTCAGAGTTTTGCCAGAAATCTGTTTATAGTAAATCGACGAAGAAATATTTTTTTCATATTTCGTTTCGATGCCTGTGCTGGCATACGAACCAGGGCTTTACTTCTAATAAGCCAACCCACCGCCTACTAGACCACGGCGACTGTAGTGAGAAGATTAAAGGATAATAATAATTAGTAACGAATTGAAAAAAGAGCCCTTGATATGGACGTACATTTTTCTTTCGCTCCTTCGTGTTTAGTCAAGTCACTATCAACCATAAAACTATCAACCATTTGAAGTGATGAAATCCAAGCTATTTATGGAAGACTGAATAGATTCTCAAATTTAAATTGTTTAATTTTTTAACTGATGTGCCATAAATCTGTTAAATGCCATAATATTTAAATAAAATCTGTTATTGTGGCATTCTTTTTAAATTGTTATTGGTCAGGGTTAGTTTTGCCAGCCAGAATTCCCCATTTTATTGGGAACAACGGCATATGCGGTACTGACACAAACTCTTCTTGCATTTTCCTTTGACGTTATAATTTTTCTTTTATTTTGTTTTTGTAATTACAGATTGAGGTCGTGTAGTCTACGAATTTCTTTTTGACTGTAAAAAAAAATTGTCTTTAATTTATTCATGGCTGTTCTTTTATTTGTTTTAATTTTGTTCTTATTTTTTTATTCGGATGTTGTTACGGACACAATACATGCTTTTAGGGGGAATTTATTTATCATTTAGCCTTAATCCTTGCTGTTTGGAAAATTTGTCGCAACTTGAATAAAAATATGTTTACAAAAACAACTTTAAATTGTTCACAAAAAATGTGTTTATGTACTCGAAAACAAAATTTTAAACGAAAAAGTCGGCAGAATGAAAAGGAAATCAAAAAATAAATCGTGCCAGAAATATAGAAAATCAAACTGGGATAATGTTTTGTTAGAATGTTAAAGGCAGACAAAAAAGGAATCCTCATCTTTAAGCACCTCCTATAACAAAAGGATTTAAATTCTTAGTCTTTGTTTTTCTTTCTTGCCCTTCATACTTCATATTTTCCATTTCTAGTAATCCATACCTTCAGGCAGGTGTTAACAGGAGAATACACCAATCGAATGAAAACCAAAAAAATAAAACTTTCAATACATTCCCTCTTCTGTTTAATAGGTAACCATGGTTCAGAAACAGCTGGGAAAAGTAAATAAGAATCGAAAGTGAAAAGTTTAAATCGTCGTGCCATTTTGAATTATCCTCTTTTTCTGATTCAACTATAAAGCCTGATATTTAATGTGAGTCACACGTTGAAGTCAAGTTTCTTTATTCAACTTAATTTGACATTTTTTTGTTGCTTTGTTTGAAAATTCAAATCATGGAGAAAAACGCAATTGAGGAAAGCGTTTAGATTCTTAAAGCATGGATTGAAAAGCATTTCGTGCACTTCGTTATTTCAGCAAAATGTGTACACAATAGAGAGAAGTTCAGCAAACCATGTCTGTAGAAAATGTTCAAACACCTAGGAATGAATGATCTCCCAGTTTGTTCTGCGGAAACCATTGCCTTTATTCGCGATAGTGGCACATAAGAGCCTTCAACGTCGTCTTGTCGTCCTGGCCAACAACTGAACATCTTACGAACATCATTGATGCAAATTTTGGAATAAATTTACAAGGTTGATTCAAGAGACTGTATGCATCATCAATACGCTAATTGGTTGGTTGAACAGAGTAATATGGTGACCTCAGAGATTGGTTCAATTGTTGTATTTGGGCAAATTTTTTCCTTGTTTTCTTGAAAAGTCGATACATACGCCAAAAGTGACCGTTTGATGTGGTTTTTGGGCTGAGCAGTATATCTTCTAGAATGAGGTCAATCAAGAAATTGAATGGCCGTATTACCAAGAGCTAAATATTAGCGTTATTCACGTTTAGCATATGAAAGACATTGAATCTCTTAAAGTCATTGAAAATATGGACAATCGAGTAATGACGAGTAAATAGCAAATATTTTGTTTCATATATAATTGTCATACAATTTTCTATTATAATATAAAATTTTAAGATAATCCTCTGTAAACTTTTTGTTTTACTTACAATTAACATCGAGCGTTCTGATTAGACCACCTTTTAGATGAGGAATACATACTCGTACATATACGTATATGTGTGTTATGTCGCAGCATAGTAAATTGGTATAATTCTGAAATTAGGTCCAGTGTAACTAATTCAATATAAAAATCATACACCATTACTCTAACAAAGTTCTGTTGTAGAACTACCACCACGTCCTTCCATCCATCTTACAGGGAATACGAGGTTCCACTTGCCACACAGAGAAGGTTACAATTAATTCACTCAAAGCAACTTTTGATGATACAGTAATTTGACGTAATGGTTCAATTAATTATTCAACAAATTGTGTGATTTAACATTAATGGATTAATTCTTTGGTTCTATGCAAAGCCAGTAATATACAGATATAGATATTTATATTTTTACGCCGATAAACCTGAGACAATGAACACCAGGAAATCGATATTCAAAGAGTTATTGACGAAATTCGGATGCAAAAGGTTTGAGTATCCTAATCAGATCGAAATGTTTACCTTTTTGTATTAAATAAAGATACGAAAATGGAAATGGTGTTGTTAAAATAATAAATAAAAGCTCCAAAAACCACATATTGGTCTTGATAATGTGTGAAATGAAAAGCTCCAAAAACAAAAATAATGGACTTGTTCACGTGATCAACGAAAAAGTCGAACAAAAAATATGGGATTGTTCATGGATCTTATAGATGAATAAACAAAAATAAGGGGTGCAAGATGTAAACAGCCAACAACAAAGTGCACCGCAAAAAAATAAAACAGCGGATAGACAAATACACAAGCAACAACAACTCTGCCTGGAAGAATGGAAACAAGATACGAATGTTCGTCAGACTGTTTACGTGGGCATATAAAAAGACAAGACAAAGTAGACAACGAGCAGTAAGAATTCAGTCAGCCTTGGGTGAAGTCGCGTTGCTTGTCAAGAGAACAGTCGTGGTTTGAAAATTTCCGTTGTAAAGATCTCCGTTGTTAGCGAACAAAATCAGCTATTGTTATATTTGTCCAGATAAGAACAGTGTCACACAAAACAGTGCGAACAATAAAGAATTTAATTTATTTTTATCTTGATCTCATATTATATCGATCTCGTATTTTAAACGTTTTTAAATAATATTTATCAAGTTCCATATCGATTTTTATTCCTTATATTTCTCTTGTTCTTCTTTTGCTTTCGTAATTTTGTTGTTGTAGTCGTTTTTCTCATTTATTTTTAATATTTTCTTGACGTTATTACTCTCGCTTCTATTTTTGGAATGACATCAGTCAGCATGTATTTTTGGACTACACAAAACTTTTTCTATCAAACAGATATGTGAACATGAAGTAATTTATCAATCAAAGGACACTGAAAATAAACACAAAAAAAATGTTTTGGTTAAGCTCAAGGATTTTTATGTTCATTTCACTTTACATATTGTCATTGTATGTACAGTAGCGAGCACAAAAAATGAAAAACTGTGCCATATGATCTTTAACAAGATCTGTTTCAAAATAACGGTAACTAATTTATCTATTTTCTTTTGCTGTTAATTCTTTCAATTATAAGTTTTCAAAGTAACCACAGTTTATTCCAAATTCGGCTTTAAAAAGTTAAATATTTTTGAATTAGTGAAAAAAGTGCAAATTTTTAGCGAGCAACAAAAATGCAACATAATAAAAAAATAGTTGAAGTTAGTTATTTATTTAATTATAATTGAAAATTTCTTAAATAAGTTATACAACATGTGTTTTGTAATAGAAGCAGCTCTCAGCTGACAGCAAAACTGCAATCATTAAAGCCTTAGAAGAAGGAAAATCCATGCTTGAAGTTGGACACCTCTTTGGTGTAAATCAATCAACCGTATGTCGGATTAAATCTCGATTTTCTTTGAGAAATAGTGTGGAAAGGAAACAAGGTAGTGGTAATCCTCGTAAAACTACCTCTCGCTAAGACCACCAGATGATTGCACTGGTTAAAAAAGATCCACGAAAGACCGCAGTGGACGTTGCTAATTTCGCAAATGAGCAAATGGGAGTCTCTATAGGCGTTCACACTGTTCGCCGTAGGTTGAAAGAGGCTAATTTGCATGCGAGACGACCCGCAAAGAAACTTCTCATCAGTGCAATTAATAAAAAGAAGCGCCTGGAATTTGCAAAACGTTACAAGGATTGGTCAAATGAACAATGGGCTAAAGTCTTGTGGAGCGATGAAAGCAAATTTAATTTGTTTGGCTCCGATGGGATAAATTTTGTTGGAAGACCGCCTGGACAGAGATATTCTCCAAGATATCAACTTCCAACCGTAAAACATGGCGGTGGATCAATAATGGTGTGGGGTAAGGAACGATATGTTTAAATAAAATTATTGATTTTACGTCACGTATTTACAGGTGCGTTTTCCCGTGATGGGGTAGGTCCCTTAACTCAAATCGAAGGAAAAATGGACGCCAAGAAGTACTGTGAAATCCTTGGAGAACACATGCTTCCTCATCTGCGGGAAAAAATGCCTCCTGGTAGCATATTCCAACAGGATAACGATCCAAAGCACTCAAGTCGCTTAGCTCGAAACTTTTTAAGCGACAATGATGTCAATGTTTTGGATTGGCTATCACAGTCTCCCGGACTAAACCCCATAGAAAATCTATGGGAGCTATTAGATCGGGAAGTTAAGAGGAAACATCCGTCAAATAAGAGGCAATTAGAAGAAATTTTGAAAAGTGAATGGGATAAAATATCCATTAACACATTAATAGCTTAAGTCGACTCTATGCCTTCTAGGTTACAAGAAGTCATAAAAAATAAGGGCTACGCCACTAAATATTAATTTTAAGATTTTTTTTTGTAAGAATCACTATTTAATTTAAATAAACACATTAAAATTTATGCTTTTGCATTTTTATTGCTCCCATGAAATTCGCACTCTTTTTAATAAATGACAAAATAGTATATCATTAATTAAAAATATTTACATAATGTTATTGATAATAGGTATCTATAACTGTAGGGATTAATAACCCAAAGAAATATTTTGAACTGGTCACCATTTTTTTAAAATTATCGCACTTAAAGATAATTTTACTCAACGTTGCATTTTTTGTGCTCGCTACTGTATATGTACATTGTATATATGTGTGTGCATTATGTAAATGTATACGATTTTTATATTAACACATTTCGTAATTTAGGTGTCACGTATTTATTAATTTTGGGAAAAAAAATAACAAAATTTATTGGTATTTTTGGCTCTTCTCATTGATTTTAAAAGAAGCATAATTTTTCCTACTTATGTAGAGCAACCCCTAACTCGCAGCGATTTAAAAATTGATTTGCACTAAAATACGTGCATCTTATAAATTACTATTTTAAATTTTGTTTATTCGTGTGAAGAACTTTCTATGCGACGTTGGATTAATAAGTTCGAGACTTTCTCAATGAAAACTTATCGTTAAGTTTTTGCCTTTTTAAAAATGTTTAGAATATGAGATCGTTGATTAGAAACCAAGTGATAACAAATGTGTGTTTTATTCAATTAAACTCTCTGTATTGTCCACACTTTCTTATGTGCCACTGTTCAAGCTTATACAAAGTACACAATAAAAACTATAACAATATCTGTTTCTTCCTTATATTTCTCTGCTTACAACTTTTTTGTAAGCAGCAACACTTGTTCGTTATTCTCTGCGCACAACCTTTTTGAAAGCACAATACTTCTGCTCGCGTAAACACTAGCAACCATTCGTTATACTTTACTAAGCATGCAACTTGTCTTCACACCGCGACTGATTAGTTCACACATAACTTCACGCAAGACTGAATAAATTCTAACTGACTGGTTGCCTACTTTGTCTGGCTTTTTTATATGCGAACCTCTTCAGTCTGATGAAGGTTCTCGAAGTAGAATGTTCTCTTTTTCTTTCATACTTATTGTAGCTGGTTTAAGTTCGATGTATGCTTTAGTGTGTATTGTGTACGCATTGCCTCCTCATGGCCTTTGTATTTGTAGCTTTTGTTTATCGTTAATGTTAAATGATATTAGGTCGTTTCGATATGCGTAACAATATTTTTAAAAATCAAATAAAAATAACAAAATCGAGTTGAATCTTTTTGCCTCGAATCAATTTTTTCCTTTGAAAACAAGGAATCTGATAAAATTCGACTATTGACAGCTGTTGACAGGAGCAATATTGCCGTTTAGTTTATTGGGGAGAATTAAAAATATTTGAACTTGAAATTGGAATGGAACCTAACTATTCCTATATACCTAGTCGCCGCAGTCAGATATCTACAACAAAACAAAATATGAATAAACATGATAGATCCGGCCCAAGATGGATGTATGTTGAGCCGAATTTGGATTGAAGTTAATAAGATTCAATCATAGCAGTGATAATAGCATACTGGCCTCTGGGTGTTTACATCAAGAGACTGGGAATAACCCGTAACACCTTCTTCAGAAGCTGCTGCGACGAGGATGAAAAGGAGACTCTAGAACAGCTTCCTGTCATTGTCTTTTGCACATTATTTTCTCTATTGTTTGTTTAAAATTGTAGATAAAAACACAAAAGAACAAAAAATAAGTCAAAGAACCCTAAGCATTTAGAATTTTGTTACATTTTTGCACGGACTCCCAAATACACTCCGCGAGTAAGTTGGATGAACAGCAAGATAAATGAAAGAGCCTTTAAGGATATTAACCATGTTGCTGCTGTATTGTGTTGGCATCGCAGGAAAATAAAATACAAATTTAAATTGCTTTACAAAGGATTTTTTCCAAAATTGGTTATAGGAATAGGGGACAAAATGAAATAAGAAGATGAAACAGCATAGAAAATATGCTGAGATGACATGTTAAGGCTTATTTTGAATAGAGATTGTGTAGATATATCATATGTACCTACCACACAGTTCTACTGATTTCATTATTCAAATTTTTCTTACATTTATTGTATGTACATTGTATGTAGCTGTGCGTCTGTTCTTTTAAGATTGAGAATTCTATCGTCGACATATTTTACAAGCATTTGATTGGAATTTTTAAATTCATGACGGTGCAGCTATAAAAAATAATTTCAAATTAGCTTCGATTGCAAAAAATAGTTGAATTCTCTCTATTTTTTTCCAAGATACCCTACACTTTGAATGGAATGGTGAGTTTATTAACTGTATTCAGAGTGATTTTACTGTAAACCTATAGCTTTTCAGAACTGTGTTATATGTGTCAAATTTTCTCTGTAGATAGAATTTTTAAAATTATTCCTGTTAATACGGCTTCAAAGAACACAACTTGTTGGCGTAACGTTGATTCTTGAAAGAAGTATATCATGGCCATTTTTATTCCATGCCAAGGAAAGATGACTTTATGACCAATAGATGTCGATTTCGCAATATAACTTCTAAGTTTACAACATCACTCAATATTGCACATACCTTAGAGCCCCATAGATTTATTCTTTATTAAGTAATCAGCAGCTGAGACTATTAGACTTGTTATTACTTACTTATGCGTTACAGTACTTAGAAGAATCAGAATTTTATCAAACTTCGAAAAGAATCACTTCGACTCTTCAGTACAATCTGGAAATACAAAAAAAGGATTTTGTGGAGGGGCGACTATAGCAACATCGATACCTACCTATCATAGATATCTACTTTCCAACTGATCAGGACTCGATCACTTAAATCAATTGCATCCAGGGAGTCGAAAATTACAGTGGTACGCCAGAATTGGTGTCTTGAGTGAATAAATTTCGTAATCTCTGGATTTCAATGAATTAAACGTTTGAACAGTCCCTTTACTGGGTGGAATAATCCGAATTACATAGAAAGGCATTCTACTTTAGTGTCCGGTAAAATCATAAGCCATCAGAATAGTGTACTGCAAGAGTAATCTATATATCATATGGTATAATTATCTTTCCTCCTTCTTATTAAAGACCACGTGCAGACCTTGGATGGCAAGAAGGAAAAGCATACATAAGGGGGTTCATTGCACAAACGTAGAAGAGTGGACATCTCTGCGAAGAAGGAAAGCTTTTCCTGAACTAGGGAATTCTGCTTGTCCACTATAGGGCTATTTTGAACATTTGTTGATCCATATTTGTGGATTAAATGAAAGTTGGAATAGTTTGTGTGTAGGTCTCAAGACAAAAAAAAATTCAGGTATTAATTTTACTTTCAGGTATTAATTTTCACCCGAAAGCACTAACTTGGATCGAATACTAGTTTCAAACTAGAATTTAATTTGTCCAGCTAAATAGAAAAAAACAATAACTAGGGCAATAATTTCCATGTTACCTTTGTCAAATCATGTTAGCCAACACTGATTGTATCTTTGTTATACAACTAAGTTATGATTTCCCTCTTCTATCATCACTGAACAGCTGATGTCATAATGAATATTATTGCGAGCGATAGTCAATTTTTTTTGTACATGAAAATAATAAAAATAATTTGCAGAAATTCTTGAAAGGGATATTGACGACCATCAAAAAGACGACTCACAACTTTCTACTGTAGACGGAAAGAATTTGAAAAATATGCTAATTGGATAAGAAAAAACGATAATTAAACGGCAGAGTATGAATTGTTCAGTATTGCTCAGTATCTTTTTATGTCCAGCTTTTTTTGTTTTGTCCATTTTTTAAAACCCAGCTTTTTGCGAATCGGAATCTGGCAACCCTAATCCTAGTGGTGAAATAAACTTTTCGAAATATTTTTTATATGAAATATTTAAGATGTCCATCCCTGATAGAAAGTAAGGAGAAAATGATATGATGCACTTCGTTAATTTAAAATTGAGTGCAGTGAGGGATGGTGGCATGTTCTGGGAAACAGTTGTTATAGCTCACTCGATAAATGCGAATGGCCAATGTAGGTGATTTGAGAGTCGGTAAAATCGATCCTATTTTATTCTTTTTTTCCAAATCCTTGACATTGTTGGTGCTTTTACACCCCCTTAATTTTGATTTTTCAGATTCCGCTTTGAATTTTTCCAGTTTTTCCATTTTATTTTTCCAGCGCTTGGAAAAATGTCCACATTAAATGATTCAATCAAACCGAAAACAACAACAATGAAACCAGCACCAGTTATAGCGAAAAAACTGAAAAAAATCACAGTTTTTCTGGTGATGACAACTGAAATTCAATTTCGCAAATCTGATAATTGGTTGCCAGCATTTTGTTTGTGTTTTTTGCGTATTTTTTATCTGGTAATTTTGTTGGTTATATTTCCTGAATATTTGTGTCAGCGAATTTATTATTTTTTCAGTTTGTGGTATTTATTTTCCAATATCATAAAAATTCACATTAAATTTATGAGTTGCGCTCACAATCTAATTGAATCGATCAATTTATCCTTATAAATTTTGTTCTCTAACAAAACGAAACTATGAAGAAAATATTTCATTTCATGAGGAAAACTCTGAGAGTAAGCCTTGAAAAATATTGTCTTTCGGAGTCGACTTTAAACTGCATGTCTCGCCAATCAGATGCAAACATTAACCCATACAGCATAAGTGGCGTTAGAAGCTAGGTTTTATCCTATTATGTATGTATATATATATATATATTGTATTATTGATTTCTATTTTCCATCCTTCCTTTATTTTTCAACAAAAAAAAAAAAAAAAATCAAAACTACATACTTGTGTTTTTATTTCATAGATTTTGTAAGTTCCTAATTTAAAGTGACTTAAAATGCGTATGTACAGTCAAAAATGAGTTTTTCTTATTTCTATAATTTCTATAATGTTATCATTTATTAGTTTATTAAATATTTTATTTTTCATTTTCATACACAATTTTCTTCGTCCGTCATGTCCCGAATATCACCACTACCAAAAGATCTTTTTTCTGCGATAAATTTTTATGTGATTAAAAAGAAAAGCTGGTCTTAACTTTGAATTTTCTGAAACTGCTGGGACCAAAATTGTAGCATTTTAAAAATATTTTTTCTGTCCTACTTTTTTTATTTGAACAACAGAGTTCTGCTTTTGAATTTCGCTTGACTGATCGCCAGTTATTAAACATTAAGGCGATTTTCTCAAATTCCAAAATTATTGCCGCTATCCCACTACAACGATTCGAAAGATTACCGTCTGGACGTCCCACATGTTTAAAAATGGCCACTGATATTCTAAACAATTTTCATAAGTTTTTAATCAAAAATTAATTTTCTCAAATCAGTTGATGATTAAAATTCTTGCTAATACTTTCACGCCATTGTGAATTTCTATTAGATCCCAAAAGGTCTTACAACATAATTAAATAATTTTAATTCAATTATAATATAATTTATAGTAACGCAATGAATACCTTCGAGGCAACAAGTGCTTCGCAACAACCGGTAAAAATTTAATGCATACGTCTGTATCGAAATGATTGTTTTATAGGCATTGCATAAGTGAAACATACTTAGACGTTTTAAAAACGTGATAATAATAGTAATTAATGCGCATGAACATTTTTTTAATTCTAATCACGCAAATAAGTACATCGTAAGATTTCATTTTAAAAGTACGTTTGGAATTCTGTAGGATTTTCTGTCCGAATTCGCGTCCTTTCTGGTAGCAATATGGAATGTTTGGATATGCTTTTCTCTGGTCAGTTTTAACTTGGTTGCTCAATACTATTATCACCAGAAGTAAAAAGATGTCAATGGCAAGTCGTTAACAGGAGGTTTTGTTTTCAATGGAAAAAGAGTACTTGAAAAAATTGCGCTAAAGAATGATTTAAATCTTTGAAATATTTGAATGTTATAGACGACTAAACGGTTGAACCGATTTTCTTGAAATTTTCACAGTATATTCCTGTATATCTGGAAGGAGTTATAGGCTACTTTTTATTTTGATATTTCAAATGAGCGAGGTGTCACGCTCACATATGCAACATTACCTGCTATTGTAAAATAATAAAATGGGTATATTGGAAAAACTATAACAGCAAGATACCTCAAATTTTGTACAAGTAACTACAGTTTCAATATAAATATTTTGGACAAAAATTGGCGAACTAGTAATAGTGGGTGTGGCACTTCCCATATAAAGTAAATACGAAAATCTGTATATCTGAAAAACTGTAACAGCTAGAGTCCCCAATTTTTTTACAAATAACAATTTCAGCTATAGTAAGGTGGTGCCTCTCACGTTAAGTAATTACAAAAATTTTTATACTCTTATCCATATATAAAAATTAATGTGTGTTTGTATGTTTGAACGTTATAGGCGACTAGACGGCTGAACCGATTTTCATAACATTTTCACAGTATCTTCCTGTATGTCTGAAAGGAGTTATCGGCTACTTTTTATTTTAAAGTTTCAAGTAGGTGAGGTGCCACGTCCACATATACTACATTACCTACTATTGTAAGCTTATAACATGATGGGTATATTGGAAAAATTATAACAGCAAGATACCTCAAATTTTGTACAAATAACTACAGTTTCAATAAAAATACTTGGGACCAAAATGGGCGAACTAGCAATAGTGTATATCTAAAAACTGTAACAGGTAGAATCCAATTTTTTAGGATCAAAGCCAGCTGATGAGCTAAATGCATGTCAAAAATCATCATACCTTTGGCGACATGTTCACATTCTAAAATTAGCTACTAATATGTGTTTTCAGTTGCAACGTGATGCTTCAGCTTCAATTTTTTCAAAACAATTGCTTGATTTAGGTAATGGAAGAATTGCAATGGATCCTATAACAAAGTATATAAAATTTCCATCAGACTTTTGCAGAATGACACAATCAAAGGAAGAATTAATGAATTGTGAATTAATGAATAGCGTGGACAATTTTAAAAATGTCCAATGGTTTTCTGAACGTACGTTACTAGCATCCAAAAATAATAACGTTAATTCCATCAACAGCAATATTCTCAACAAGATCGATGCGAATTTAAGAACTTATTAATCGATCGACACAGTTCCAAATATTGAGGATGTCGTCAATTATCCAGTCGAATTTTTAAATTCGTTAGATTTACCAGGCTTTCCACCACATGACTTACAGTTAAACAACGGTGTTTCCATTATTTGACATAGAAATATTGATCCTCCACGATCTCTGTAAAAACATACATACATAATTGGCCATTACAACCCTTCAGTCAGGATTACGACCTAGCTTCTCACACCACTTATGTTGTGTGCGTTAATTTTATACATGAGTGGCGGGACCTACAGTTTAAAGTCGACTCCAAACGACAGATTTTTGAGAAGCTTTTCATGGCAATTTTTACTCTCAGAGTCTTTTGCAGAAATCTGCTGAGCAGGAAGTCGCCGAAGAAATATTTTTCGTTTTGATGTCTAACCTGGGATACGAACCCGGGCTTTTCGTCTAATAAGCCAACACACTACCCACTAGACCACGGCGACTTCAACAATAAAAAAATGATGCGCAATATTATCGTGGCGAACATTTGAACTGCAAAGTTTAAGAGAACTGATGTATTGCTACCACGTATTCTTATGACTACATCGGAGATGCCTGCAATTTCCTATTCCCCTAGCATTTGCAATGATAATTAATAAAGCTCGAGGTCAATCGTTTCAAGTTTGTGGACTTAATCTAGGAAATCAATGATTCCCACATGGACAGCTTTACGACGTAAGTTCGCGAGTAGGAAAACCCGCAGATTTATATATATACACACCAGAGGGAAAAATATTGTGTATCCCAAGGCATTAGCATAAGAATTGTTTATTTGAGAAAAAAGTATATGTTAAATTTTAGTAATTAATTACTAAATAAATAAATTTTTTAATTACTATGTACTAGCAGATTTTACCCGGCGTTGCGCGGGTTATTTTTTCGCCTCTTTCCCCCTTTTTGGACCTATTTTCGTCCAACTTTTGAAACGGAATACCTCCAACAGCTACTTGAGAAACTTAACCAAGCTAAATCCTATAAAATTACCTATTATAAGTTTTTCTCCCTTTGACCCATTTTTTCTACCCTTGTGGTCAAAATTTTAAAAAGATTTATTGCTTATAACCTGTAGCGACAAAAGCTCGATTTGTATGCTATGCACTAAATTTGCCCATTTTTCGCCCTTTTCCTTCTTTTTGGACCCATTTTTGTCCAACTTTAAAAACGGAATACTTCCAATAGTTATTTGGGTAACTTAACCAAGCTAAGTCGTAAAAAATTAACTATTACCATTTTTGCCCTATTTTTTTTCTACCCTTTTGGTCAAAATTTTGAAAATATTTATAGCCTATAACCTTCACCGGCAAAAGCCCAATCGGTCCAGGCGTGATTGGCTAACAAACACAAAAAAAAAAGACTTACAGAAAGATTTGTAATATATATAAGGATTTAATTTTGATGGGGGTAGCGAAGTACACCTGATATTAGCTAGTATTCTATAAATACAATGAATGTAATGCCACACATCCATGTATTCTATTTTTAAAAGGTTGCTACGTTTGTTGTGCTGCGTTTTCGTATTTATAATTCATTCATAGAGACAATTTTGCAGCCTACCAAATGGCCCAAAGGTAAGGTGTTGCACTTAGGTAAAGATGATATTGTTAAGTTTATAGTATTTAAAAACGTTAAGAATATGAGTTCCTAGATTGCAAATAAAATAAAAATAAATATGTGTTTAAATTTAGTGTCTGCACTACTTTTGTGCCACTGTTAGAACTTCGACCACATATACAACAATAACTATCACAATGTGTGCTTGTTTGTTATATTTCTCTACTTACAACCTTTTTGTAAACAACAACACTTGTTCGTTATTCCTCTTTGCTCACAACCTTCTTGTAAGCACAACACTTCTGCTCGCGTAACACTAACAACTGTTGTCTTCACACGCAACTTGTCTTCACGCAAGACTGACTGAATTATATTTCGATCTCGTGTCTTCACACACAACTGATTGAAAAATAGATTGATGTCAGTGGATGAGAAGACTGTTTGTGGATTTATAGAACTGAAGTTGGCGCGATTTGTAGGAAATGTAATTAGAATTCAGATACGATGTTTACAGGAAAATAGTTAGTTAGTTGCCTGGGCAAACCATTAGCTCAATCTCTTAAGAAATCTATTGCTTTAAATATGGGATCATGACTTTAAATCTTTTTAATATCTTTAAATCACAGATTTTATTTAAGTTTTTTTTTCTTTACTTTTTAACAGGCATTTTTAAATAAATGAATTGCAATTCTACAAGTAAAAAAAAAAGTTTTTTCCTTATTCCATTTATTGGACTTATGTAATGCTAATCATGGAGAAAAAGGGTACATTCGTAAATGCAGTAGTTGTGCAACACTGCAACATAATAAAAATCAAATGTTCAAAAATACAATATTTGGCAACACTAACTTGCGTCGAACGTTTTTTTATTATATTGCTATAGTAAATTTTAATTATATATATTTTTAGTTCCGAGAAAGATTTCTATTTAAAGTACAAAAATTAATAATACGGACTAGACTGAATATAGAGTCAGACTTCCAGCAAGGGAGAAAGAAGAAGTCAGTAATGTGGAGAAAAGTTTTATTAAAAATTAAAGAAATCAAATCGAACTTCGAAATGACAAAGGAACAGATAAGCCGGAAATGTTTAAATTTGCACACGACATATAAAAGAATTAAAGTTAGAAATAATAAGACTGGGCGAAAAGCCACTTGCTGGGAGTTCTATGACATATTTGATGTTGTGTCTATGATACAAAACAGCCTATTAACCCACCGTCTAAATTTTTAATAATATTTGTTATTGTTAATTTTGAGAACATTTTTTAACTTTTGCAGAACGTTCTAAAAAGCAAATTCTGTATAGATTTTGTGCAGTAGCAAAGCATCTGCAACAGCTGATCACGCATTAGCAATAAAACTTGGCATAATTGACATTTATGAACGCACTCATACTTAATATTCTAAAAAGTAGAACAGCAGTGCGCATGAATTTTTATGTTAAAATTTTAATATTTTCAGGATTTACGCTACATTTAAATATAAGAAGCAAACATTATTAATTTTTTATATTTATTACTTGTGCAGTGATACTTACTTTTTAATAATGTTTTATATTTACTTCATAAAATATTTCTTTTACTATCAATTCACTCAGGCTGTGCTTTTGTTTGTAAATTGCAGTTTTAAATGGATCTGTTCCATTTACGCTTTTATGTGGAAATTTTCTACTCCAGTTTCCGTTTTCATTTCATTTAAAATATAAATTAGAATACATGAACGTTTTTTCCAGCATCTTTAACTCCCATTGCATAAGAGCATGTGAGCAACAATACGAAAATTATTTATTTTCCAACACAGCTATTGTTCATATCCCAGGTGATTTTACAAGACTCGTAACGAATAAAAAGGGAAACTTTTCCAGGTGTGGAGTAGATTGGCACTGAACATAAATGACAACCATGCAGCCAGTCAACTACACAACAGAAGTAGCAACAGAAGTACCACAGCAGCATTAAGAAAGTAGTACGAACTATTTTACGAACATTATGAATAAGAAAATAGTTGTTAATATGGAATCACATTTTAAAAAAATATAAATTTAATAAATTATTTTTTTGTAAGAAAATCCATGTTAATCTGTCACTAACGCAAAATCGCGAAATATTTAGCTGTGGCTACAGGCACTGTGGACTGCAGTGTAAAGGTTCTGATTTCATACTTGATGCCAGACCATTATTTGTGTGTTATTTTGTATCCGACAGTTAGGCTTTGATTAAGTCCTTAACGTTTTGTTACGTTTTTACCTTTTTAAAAATATTTAAAACGTGAGTTCGTTGATTGCGAACAATATAAAAATAAATTGATGTTTAGTTTCAATTAAATTCTTTATTGTTCGCATCTCAAAGAGTCACTGTGTCCAACTTGATAAATACAACAACAACTGTTGTTCGTTATTTTTCTATGCTTACGACCTTTGCGCAAACAACAACACTTGTTCGTTAGATCTGTGTTGCGGCGATCTTCAAACCACGCAACACGTCTTCACACAAAACTGACTGAATTCTTACTCTTCGTTGCTTGTTTTTTTTATATGGCCACGTAAACAGTCTGACGATCATTCTTGAAGTAAAATGTTCGTAGTTTGGTCTTCTCGAGGAATCTATGTTTATTGTTTGTGTATTTTGGTTGCATTCTTTGTTGTTTTGGTTTCGCTTACTTGTTGTAGCTTTTGTCTATCGTCTTAATATTAAACGATGTTTCCATGTTCGTAACAATATGATAACCACATTAAAGACCAAAAAAATGTTAGTTTTTATTAATTTTATTATTTTTTCATGTTAATTGCCTCGTAATATCAAGCAGTAACAATGGTTTGCGCAGTTCGGGTTCTCACGTTCGGCATCTCTCTGGATAATGCATATACGACCTTCGTTAACTTTTGCGGCACAGCCCACATTTACTCCCGAAAAAGATTCTGTAGAAATCTAGACTGCTGGACTCCTATCATAGAAATATTTGTATGCCTAGCCTACAATATACTGCGCTTTGAAGACACTAGACACTATATTTCGTAGAAATCTAGATTTGCTCTCTGTTAGACTCCTGGCATTGAAATATTTGCATGCTTAGCCTACAATATACTGCGCTCTGATGATATCAAGGTGGCAAAGCCATGGACACATTCAATGGTGCCATTAATTCAGCGCTCTTATGGAGTGTAATGAATGTAATTAATGTGTTTGTATTTTAGTTTCAGTCCGGTTTAAGTCTGTCCTGGTTTGCTTATTATAAAGGGGATCACGCCGCTTGGTTATGGCCGCAGATTAGATTGGGAATAAAAAAGGAATCTTTTCAGCTGAATAGCCGTTATGATAATCAGTCTTACTCTAATTTTTTCAATCAACACAACAGTGGATTAGCCTAACCAACACACTACACTATCACTATCTCGTATGAAAGAAGTCACTGATTCCCTTTGTATATTATCACATCTTCTTAACTGTATGCGTCGAATTCCAAGAAATATCCATCCATATTCTTCGCTCATGAAAAGAAAAAGTTTATCGTGTAACTGCTTGAAACTATCAGACAGTCTTATATCTTTAATTTAAATGCAAATGAAAGTTTTTAATTTTAGACATCGAAATTTCTTTTTCATATTAAACGTTATTTCTTATAAAAGATGCAAAAAGAAAAAATAAATAACAGCAAGAAAAGTAAAAGTAAAATAGAAAGAGGAAGAAAAATTTTGTGACCCAAATAAATTTTTATAGATGACAGGAATTAAAAATAAAATTTTGTTGATCCCGGAAAAAAAGGAATGTAAGAGTTGAGTTTTCTTTAATTGAATTCTGCTCTGTTTAAGTTACAACTTTAATTAAAAAAAAAACAACAAAATCAAGGCAATAACCGTTTACCATATTGGTTGGCTGCATCAGATGTTTGACGAAATAAAACTTTAAATTAATTACAGCGTAGCATGCATCTGAAAGTTTTTGTAAATATAACATCAAATCATAGTTTCTTCAAATGAATTTTGTAACACAAACACATTTTAACAATTAGAAGGAAAGTAGAACATAAGAAGCAGGAATGGTTGTCAAGGGAGTGTCTCAGACTCCGCAATATGATATGGAAATCAGGAGATAGGAGACACAGTGGATGCTGTAAAGTTTCTTAAAGTACTTACAATATCCAGCCAGCTGCAATACCTTGAATGAGTCCTACATCGCCTTGGAGAAAAAACTTTCAAGCTTTTTCTGCATAATCACTTTCCATGCGGTTAAAAAATAAAAATAACGTGAGTACTCAGTCCGGAAAAGGGATTATGACTGAATTACAAGACAACTGAGAAGAGGATTGCTGATTGTCAACCATTGAGATCTTCAGAACCTATAGTATTTCTTCAGAACTATAATATTGTAATACAGAATTCCATCAAGCTACCCACGATTTATGTAGGGCAGGTGGTTTCATATCGAAGGTTGGATTGTGAATCCATAACTTTCTTTTTTCCTATTTTTAAAAACCATATAAAAATAATTCTTTAAAAGCTGTCTACGTCAGAACTTCGATGATAATTTTCTGATCAAGGAACAATGTGATTGTAGAAAAGAGAGGCTTATTGAGAGCTCGCATACGTACATGAATTAACTTGGAAAAACTCCGTTATTAAGGAACCACCAACAGTTTAGTTTGGTTTAGAGAACATTTTTGTGAACTGAATATTAAAAATGTTTAAAGAAAGGACAATTTATCGGAAAATGCAAACCATTATCTTTGCGTTTATACAGGCTTATGGAAATTTTAAGATGAAAAAGTTTTAAAATTCTTTAAATATTTGCTAGTCGTTATGAAGGACCACACTATAGCTCGATAAAGGTACCTGACTATCGCATCAATTTCCAGACTATACAAGCTGTTGTGAAGATTACTGAGGAGGACGACATATTTACCGATATTTATTCAGCTGTTGGAAATCGCCGTAGTCTAGTAGATAGTGTGGCTTATTAGACATAAAGCCCGGTTTTATATCCCAGGTCAGGCATCATCAGGCGATTTCCTCTCAGCAGATTCCTGGCAAAAACTCTGAGAGTAAATAAACCTGCCGTGAAAAAGTTTCTCATAAATCTTGCATTCGGTGGCGACGTTAAACTGTAGGTCCCGTTATTCACGTAAAAAATAAACTTACACGACATGAGTGGTGTGAGAAGCTAGACTGTAATCCTGACTGAAAGGTTGTAATGGTCAATTACGTACATATGTGTTATGTAGTCAGCTGTTAAGGCACTGTATTTTTGAATAATGGTTAAAAATATTCACATCGTTTGTTTACTGTATACGACAGTGGAAAAACTGTAGAGTGGGTTAATCAGCCAGATGTATTGTTTAAAACTAACGCGAAGTTTTCCACATGGAGAGTTTCTTTAGAAGTTATCATATATCGAGAAGATAGCACTGCAAATCTGGTGAAGATTAATATAGTAAGTAGCCCAGTGTTTGGTTAATCCAAAGAGCATGATCACCGTCGTTGTTGGATGCGTTTCGCAGTAAGTAAGTAAGAGTAACGTTTGCAGAAATTGCAGGAGTAAAGAAATAGAACAAATTGTTCATCTCCTATGGGCTACATGCCAGTATTGTAGGGAAAGGAACCATCTGCGTTTCCACCGTGGAGTTGATTTCACTGTTTTGTTCGGAAACAAAATTTATCAGAAGCATCGAAAGGTTTTAAAATAAGGGGCACCACCGTAAAATGTTTCTTTCTGTCAGATTTTAGGATTGTCAGGATCTTAAAGTTTTGAAAACCTCGATTTTTTATATTTGCCCTTGTCATACATCAAACTAAAGGACATACCGTTTATAATATTTTATAATCCCTAAAAACGAAGATGGAACCCATTGTAAAAAACCCATTTTCTTTCCTATATTATCAATTTTTGGAATGAAAACAGTAATATATTTAAAAAATCAAATATAATAAACGTCTTTTTCACTCAAGGGACTGATATAATGTGTGGTAGTCTGAATACAGCTGACGACATCTGCTGACTACTTGGAGATCTTATTGTGTTTGTTGCTCGTCCTTTGTAAGTAATTCGTTGTAATCTGTGAAGGGCCTGATTCCTCGCTCTTCCATGTCGTTTGCAGTTTTCAAGTTGTTTATCATTCTTTGGCCCTCCTGGTAGTTGATGCTCTGCGACTAAGTTCATAGGCCTACTAGGAAAATGTTTGTAGTCAGAAAATAGTGCACATTATTATAAATTTTTCGACTAACCATCTGCAGAAAAAACATATTAAGACAACACCAACTACTTCAACACGAAACAATTAAGCAACACTTTTCACACATTTTTAAAGTCTGCGTCCAAAAAAAAGCAAGTGCAAAAGACTCTCTAAAATAAGAAACCAAGATAATAATATTGCAAACAGAAGAAGAAAATATTCGGCTACAGAAAAACCATGAAGTACATAAGCTGGCCACATCTTATCACTATAGAAAACCAAAAAGCACTCAGTTGCAGGACCTTTTTCTTTCGGTCCAAAAATTACACATCTCCGCACCTAGTCACATTTTGGCTCTATGTTTTCGATTTCAGTACTAGTTGCGTAGTCGCGTGTATAATTTAAAGTATTATAAACAGTATGGCCTTTAATTTGATGTATGACACGGGCACATGGCTTTAGCCATTCCAGAGATATGGATCGCCGAAGTCGCAAAACTCCGAAAAAATCGAGATTTTCTAAACTTTGAGGCCCCAGTGGCACGGGTTGACATCTTCCAATTGTGCTCAAACTTTGTCAATCCTAAAATCTGACAGAAAGAAAAAAAAAATTCCAATGTGTGTTGATACCCTAGTGTCCATCCTTTTTCAATGATTAGCCACTAATACTTCCTATCAATAGTTGAGTTTGTTGCATACACATTTTGAAATGAGGACCACTAGGACAAAGGCTTTTTGTTAACAGGAAAAAGCACTAAATGCCAATGGTTTGTAAGCTGGATTTTATATTTTCAGAATAAGTTAAAATGTAAGAAGAGCTCATTATAACATAATGTGAAGAAAGTTTTAAAGTAAATATAATTCACTTTCTTCTTTAGAACTTCCTCTTCAATAAAAATCTAATAAAAAAAAAACAACAAATTATTTTCAAACAAAAATTACTTTAAACTTCTCTGTGCCTTTATTTATAACATTCTTTGAAAATATCTTTTCATATTTAAACCGTAAGCACACAGTATGTAATATTTAATATTTATTTTTCGATCAATTGAGTATCATATTTTATTGTTACATGCATGCATACTAGGAGACGTATGACTACGTCGGGTACGCTTTAAGTTTTCCTTCGGGGACAATAAAAATTCCTTTTTATTACGGAAGGAAAAAGTATTTTGCATTGAATTATTGAATATTTTAAATGACGGTAATACCTAGACACAGATGCTCAGATGTATAATTGGAAATAAGTTTTATGGTTCAAAATACACAACATTGTAGGCAACCATAACACATATGTACGCATGTAATGTTCATGAAAACCAAATTTATTACTTTTGAAAATTTTAATAAAATTTTTAGAGTTTCTTTAACGAATCGCTCAAATTAAACGTTCATTGAAAATAATTTAAAAAGAAATACACTTCAATTATAATTTTTTTTTATTAATTTTTTTACGAAGATTTATTATGAATACATAGTAAAATTATAATTTAAAAGCAATAATTCACATACATACATATTTCTGAGTTTGTGATAATGCTTAGAACTCGTAAAAGTTTACATGAAACGATTGATTCGGTTGAAAATTGGTCTATAATTAAGTGACAGAATGCAAATGCGGTTGTTCAAAATACAGAGATTAGAAACCTTAAACATTTTAATTATAAAACTGAATGGCTACATACTCTTTTGACTGGCTATCCTGTGATATACGGAAAGTTCGAGATAGATAGATACTGGAGTGGATGTATCAATTGAAAATTTTACAAGAATGGCCGACATTCTTTTGTTGAGCAGTTGCAATAGAAAATATTTCTTTGGCGGTTTCCTCTCAGCAGATTTTTGGCCAAAACTGTAAGACTCCGAACGACAGATTTTTGAGAAGCTTTTCATGGCAATTTTTACTCTCAGAGTCTTCGCCAGAAATCTGCTAAGAGGAAGTCGCCGAAGAAATATTTTTCGTTTTGAAGTCTGACCTGGGATTCGAACCCGGGCCTTTTGTCTAATAAGCCAACACACTACCCACTAGACCATGGCGACTGGAAATATCACTGGAAAGTATATCAAAATAAAAGGGCTATGTGATACGAGTATTTCAATGAAAGCCAGATATGTCTTAATAATATGCAGAAATCTTGGAGTTAAATCCTCGGCATGTAAGCCAAAAATCATTCTCTGGATCATGTATACCATGATGATCAGGCCACAACAGTGGCCCAAGAAATCATTGTTTATGTAGACAGAAAAAACTTAAGAATGGCTTTGTTGTAGTTGGACAAGGTGGATAAAGAACTTCATTGAAAACAAGGAAAATGGAAAAAATTAATCATCTGAATGCGGAATGGGTATATACTAGAGGTGCGCACAAGACATTCCGCTAGCTTACCCCTCACCGAATGCAATACTGTAGTTTACTCTTTTCTGTTGCTCTTGATTTAACGAGTGCACTGAAATGTGTATTTCTCATTTATTCAATGTAAACAACAGTACTCGTTTACCTGTGAAGTAACGGAACTATGATTTGTGTTGTAAGATCATATTTTACTACTAAAGCTACATTTTCAGTATTGCCATACGAATATCAGTAGTGTATTAAAAAGTAGTAGTTTAAAAGAAGGTTTTTCCCAAAAAATAAAAAGTTTAAAAAAGTTGCTGGCAATGCTGGCAACGAAGATGTTCGTTTGCCGAGAGCAAAAAAAGAAATGCATGTTGTGACTCTATGAAGAGTACAATATTTTTGTTGCACTCTTCACACAACTCTCTTTTATACTGTTGTACAATGGTTTACGAGTGCAGTTGTTTTTTGTGCCCTATCTTTGTTTCACACTTATTTATATTTGCAGCTACAATCAATATTCGGTCGTGAGAAAAATGCAATAGTGTACAATTTTATATGTCTTGTGCACGCTTCTAGTATATACACATGAAGCGTAAACAAGAAGGCGTAGCTGCGAGTGTATTATAGAGTATCTTTAAGCAGATATATGTCACTAAGAATTTTATGATGTCGCCAAAAGTATTTTTTCCATAATTTTCACAATTTATGGCAGCAAACCATATTGTCAGTACGCCGTTTCATTGGTCTATCTGTCTGCTATGCAGTCTCCCCGTCTGAATAAAACTTTTGCTTAAAACTTTAAACTTTAGCGAAAAACGAAAAACTTAATTCCTCTTCGGACCACACAAAAAACAGCAGAAAGTAATTGTAGGAAAAACAAAAAAAAAAAAAAACATGAATTAGTTCCTTTTGTTGTTGTTGGTTTTTGTTTGAGTTCCATTTTTTATCTGGTTCTTCAATACGTTGCTGAAATAGTTTGATTGATGAATGATTTCGTATAGAACATCAAGTCAAGTGGCGGCGACATTCTCAATATTTTTTTTCTTTGAACACTTGTCTGAAGCTACTTAAAGAAGTTAAAGAGTTGGATTGCAGTTGAAGTTTGTTGAAAAGGATTTCCTAATAATGGGCACTTATTGTCTTTAACATATAAGCAGACATAAATAAACATACATTAAGATTTGTATACTTTATGCTCATACAGACGGACATATTGCATCAAGATGACAAATTGTTGACATAAACGATAAGATATTGGATTCTGTTTTCGTTCGTAGACTTTAAAATTAATGATGAAAAAATATCAGTCAGACAGCCCTGAAAATGTGTGATAATTACTTTATAAAACAAAGATCTTTTGTATAAATAACACAGCCTTACAAATTTGGACTTTTTTGTGCAAATGAGACGGCTCCAGGTGTTTCCGCAGGCATTTTACGTGCAGGGTTCAAAAAATTTCGATTTTTGAATTTTTTAAATCTGAATGATGATTTGTAATCAGCGACCCCAAACACCCCTGAGTAACAATTTTCAAGTAAATCTGATTAATTTTTAAGAACCTCCGAAATGTGTTTCTTTTTCTCTTGCACCTCTTGACATAAGGGTGCATGCAATCAATTTGGCTTGTCAATTTCTGACAATAGCGATTGTGCTAGCACGTCAGTGTTTAGCTCTACAATTTTGGTAAAACAGTGGCACAAAACGCTATTTTAGGGATTTCAACTCCCTTCTTCTTGAAAACCTGGCGTGATGGAAAGTTGTTGAACCCCAAATCGTGTTCAGCGCGTAAAATGCCTTCGGAAACACCTGGAGCCATCTTATTTGCAAAACCCATGCAGGACTGTGAAACCGTTGAAAAATCAAATGCCTTTTGGATAACTTAAAATTGTTTTTGTTTATATTGTACCAGTAATCTTGATTATTTTTAAATTACTTAACTGTAAACATTACTTCACCATTCAAAATAATATAGTTCAATTACTAATCATTACGATTATAAGTTATTACTCAACAGATCTCATTCTGATTCGGATAAAAGAAAATTTATTTATATACTGATGCAGGACATTTCTTCAACAAGTCGTAAATCGTTTACAACCACATAAACCTGGTCTAGGTGGAATCCTATTCAGCTAAATTAAATCTATTGTCAAAATTAATTAATATCGTCCTGTTATGCTTATACTTGACATTCCAAGAAAAAGATTTCTGGTCATCTATATGAGGCTTAAGGCAAGCATTGTTAATGATGTTGTTATCGAAATTAATGAGAGAGAGATTAAAGGGCGTACCATATCCCAGGGGATATGTTCCAATAAGTTCCAGCGCTAAACGAAACAGCATTAAATGAGCCAAATTACCACGTATATATGTCAATACATTGCGATTTCGGAAAAATACAATTGGCACCTTTATTCAGGACAGACTAACAGAAAGATACATAGTTTATACCGTCGCTATATAGTACACCGCTTTTGGTTGATGCATTGTCGTTTCATTTGCACACATAGGCAACAGTATGCGATTTAGGGGACTCCCAATACTTTCGCATAATACTGAAACAGCGTTAAGCAGGGCATCATTAAGCGGGGTCTTACTGTATTAACATAAGTATGGGAAAATACATGCGAATAAATATTTTGCACAGCATGCCCTACATTTTAAAAACTACTTATTCCTTATTAAAGTCATAAATATAGAGTCAATATTTATGTTTTTTTATTTTGACATCTTAATTTGCCATTTAAATGATGTGCATTTTGCTTCACAAATTTTCTTTGTAGCAAGTTGAAGCATAAATGCAGATACATATACTGCCAAGCTCCATTAATCTTTAATTCAAAAGACTAACCAGTAAAAGACGCCTCCAGTAAAGGGCAACCGCCATCGTAACTTGTTTAGGGTTCTTGCTTTTTTAAGATTAACATTGTCATCATCCTTATTATGATCATCAGCAGCGCTATTATCGTTTATAACGTTGCCGCTAAACGATTACTTCAATGACAAAGAGGAAAATGTAGCTTTAACTTCATAAATAACTTTACTAATAATGGTTTGTAAAATATTCCCCTTTTTCATAGATTCCCTCCTTTCTGCACCACAACATATTGTCGCATTAATTCATGTGTTCAAAATATTCTTTGAACTCATACCGACAATGTCGCTTGTAAATAAAAAATTTCGCTTTCATTTCATTTCGCAACAGACGTTGTAAGAAGTACTTGAATTATGAATAATTATGATTGGCGTTTAAGGGGTGCTCAAAACTAAATCTGTACCAATGCTGGTGAGAGCATTGCAATTCGACAGCAAGAACAGTTTAGTAAACTTAATGTCATTCGGCTTCATTTACAATTTTTAAAAAATAAAATTTTAATGGTTTTTAATTAACTTTAATGACATGGATATTGAATATTTTAAAACTTCAAAAATGATAAATGATATGAAAAAGTTATTGTTTTTACGTTTTAAATTTAGAAAAAAAATTAATAATACCTGTTATATTTCGATTACGATTAGTAATGAAATGCATTACTTTTTAGAAATAATTGTAATGATTCTATAATTCTATGAACCATTTTTTCGAATTACTAATTAATTACGATTACAATATAATGAAAAAATAATCAGGATTACTGGCGATTATTCTAATAATCAAAAAGAATCAAAAGTAATCTAAAAGTAATCAAATCGTTTTTAATAACTACTTTTCAGTGCACTCGTAAAATCAACAGCAAAAAAGAGTACAATTCAGTATTGCACTCGGTCAAGGGTAAGCTAGCAGAAAGTCTTGTGCACGACAGATTTTTGAGAAACTTTATTATGACAATTTTGTTTACTTTCAGGGTTTTTGCCAGAAAGAAGTCGCCGGAGAAATATTTTTTCATATTCCATTTTGATGGATATGTCTGACTTGAGGTTTGAACCGTGACCTCACGTCTGGTAAGCCCGCTTAATACCTACTAGATATTTATTTATATTTAATACACATACGATATGGAACCGAAAAATTAACGACTTATTCGTGTTCCTCACATACAAAATAAAAACATCTGATTCGAAACACAGAAGTCCCATTTAGTGAAAAGTCATTTTCACATCTGAAGATAAATGCAAATGCTTACCATAGTTACAGAACGTATGTCCCTTGGACGTTTGGCTAACGGGGGCTAAAGTCTGATTCTACCGTTAGCACTAAGTTGAAGCGAATACATTAATAGTTTAAAAGCGCAAGACATAAAATATCTAAGACATAAAAAAGTACTAACAGCGTTGCGGGGGTACTGTGGTATTTTTGAAATGAAAAAGTACTGAATTTTTCAACACTGTAGACAAATAAGCAAACGCAACAACAAGCAATGTATCGCGATAGCGTTCTCGAGAAAGTGAGAACACGAACCTTCTACATCAAAAACGTTCGTAGTATGTACTATAAAAGGGCAAGACAAAGCAGACGCCGAGTCAGTAAGAATATTCAGTCAGCGTTGTGTGAAGTTGTGTGTGAAGAAAACAGTCGTGTTTGTAAGAATCTATCAAATAGTTGTGTAAAGAAGTATAGCGAATAAACAAATCGTTGTAGTTATTGTTATATATTATAGGTGTTACTAGTTCGAACCGGTATTAGTTTTTACTTTGTTTGCAATTAACGAACACATATTTAAACGTTTTTAAAAAAGGTGAAAACATAACAATATAGTTAAACATCGAAAAATTAAAATTTTCTACTGTCAGATAAAATAACTATTTATCGGAACTCAATTGACTCACTAATATATTTTTGGGTATAGTTAAGTTTTATATCATTATATGATACGAAATACTTTTTATGTGGAATATATTCCTTATATTCTCATATAAATAAAAAATTTTATAGGATTTGTGCAATTGGGAGTGAGAATTCGGTTCAAACACCTCCAGCAAAAAGAAATATGAAAAAATTCTGTGGCTTCCTCTCTGCAAATTTCTGCCAAAACTCTGTGATTAGAATATATTTTTTAATGAAAAGTTTCTCAAATATCGTAGAAATATCTCAAATATCGTTTGAAACTACAGGTCCCGCCACCTACATATGTCGTAATCCTGATTGACGGATTGACTGGATTGATTGTAATGCAATATTTGAATGTAATTTATATTAATGAATTGATTAATATAAACGCTTTTAATATTAAGTTCAAGTGTACTGGATAATAATAGAAAAATAGTATTTATAGATAAGTAACGAAGTTACTGAATCTCTCTGAACTGTTGAAATTATGTAAATATTGGCGGGATTAAGGAAAAAAATTTACATACAATATCTAGCTAAATCGGTTTTTTCCTTAGAATTAAATTAAAAACAAACACATAAACATGCCTTTTATTTAACGCATTGAGATTAAAACCTATATGCAAATACAATATAGAACAGTATGCAGTCAAAGAAAAAAGTCTACGTACACTTGCTCCCTTTTATAAAATTAAATGAGATATCACAGCATTGTTTACATTTACAATGAAGAATGTTTGAAGAGCAAAACGAATATGGAAAAAATAAAAAGCCTATACACATCGGTGTATGTAGACTTCATTCCTTGACTGAATCGGAATTCGGAAATCGGAATTAAGAATAGGAATATCATTTAGAAATATCAGAAATACCATAGAATCAACCTATAACTAATACATAATTACAATAACTGAACAGTAGCTAATAAGGTCTCAAAATCGAGTGACCAATATTCCTTCTTACCTTCCTGCCGTAACGTATTTTTCTAATTCCAACACAAGCCTTTGCATGAATGGGACACACTTCCGATGTGTTTAGCTAAAAAAAAAAAAAACTGAGGAGTCTTATGTAATTTTGTAGATATTAATCAGAAAGCCTTACTGAAATAAAAATAGCCAAGATTGTTGTACATTAATTTTATTTTTTAATTAAAACAATTTCGATTCAGCAACACACAACCTCTTAAATTATGCAGATGAAGATTATCATATTAAATTTAATAATCGTTTTAAAATTTGTAGGTGTAACAACAAACGCAATAGCATTGGTAACATAATGAGATCATTAACATTCTCAACGTTAGCCTCCTCATCGGAGTGTTCCTTATTATGCCTTTGCAAAGTAACCATGCTTTCAGCTACGTGTAGCATGTTCTGTTGCCGTAGTTTTCAACGCATGAGCTCTATTTCTTTTCATTGGCCTACTATGCATTTCTTCCTCGTTTGTGATGTAACCGAACATTTATTCTTCAAAGCAGCACTAGCTGTTAACGTACAATAACTACTGCTTGGTTTATGCTGCACAAACCTAAAAAATGTTCTGTTGGGTGAGAGGGAGTGTGAGTTTGCGAACATCTATCACTTCATGTCTTATAAGTGTCGCATGCCGTTGAATGTAATTATAGCAGCAAACCTGCCACAAGGCAATAAATGCTATTCAACTCAGCTACGTACCCACACTAATACACTGAACACCTTCTATCAACTCACATGTATGTAAATGCCTCACTGCTTGCATATAATTTCGGTTTCTTATTAAAGCGACGTGGACGAAGTTTTGAATTTTGCTGCCACTCTTGTTTTACTTCTGGTATGTAAATGTATTGGTTTAAATCCTCCCAACGCATATCATCTGGAAATTCCAATTTAATGTTGCTCATGTTTCTGTTTTCTTACTCCTTCATAAAATAGTATATAGGGTCGTACAAGTAGTGACAGAATTTTAAAATAAATAATACGGTTTACACTCCCCTCCCATACATATTAATTTCTTTCGCATACTATTGGATCTATTTTTGTGCGATAATACTCCTTCTGTGCTGAAACTATGAATTTTAAATTAATTTTAGAATCTAATAAACATTGCTCTCCGCTTTTTATTGTCACATACATACATAATTGGCCACTACAACCCTTCAGTCAGAATGATGCCTAGCTTCTCACGGTACACATGTTGTGTGCTTTAATTTTATACATCTGTAGCGCGACCTACTCTTTAAAGTCCGAACAACAGCTTTTTAAAAGCTTTTAATTGAAATTTTATTTAATTTCAGTGTTTTTGCCAGAAATCTGCTGAGAGCTTATTTACAAAATAACGTCGACTTCACAGCCATTAACACCGCATTTAACTACTATATTGTCGGGTTCAGTTGCATGTGGTTAAATCCGGAAATTGTTGAGTGGTTGCAAAACTTTGTTTTGTTCTGACATTTACGATTCTGTTTATAATTTGGAAAGTTTCAGACTATGTAGGACACCTCGTTTAAATTGGTTTTAACGGTTTAGAGACAAAGTTTAGAGATAATCTGTTCTTTGCTGCCTTTGCTATGTTCCAAAACCTTCTTTGTATTATTATTCTTACCTACACTATGATATTTAATGTTAACAATAGCAGGAAATTAATTGACATCAGATCTATACCTTTGATAGCATAAACAATTAGGAATGTTTTCTACAAAACAACATAACCTTACTATTCAACTATTAAGCAGAAAATGTAATGCAGTTCATTCTAGGTAGAAACATTCTGGAAGACTTCTGATTGCATATGTTCATATTCCTGAAGAGAATATTTCAGGCCGTTCAAAAATGAAATTATCATATTATATGTGTCTAAAGGCAAGAGAAAAATGATGTATAATGGGTGACGTACTTCTGGAATCTGGCAACGACTCAGTGGACACAATGAAATGTCGTCAACAACGATGAAAAGTTTGCTGAAATTAACTTTAACGACTCGAAACTTATATGCATCCAAGAAAACATATTGTTACAAAAATGGGAAATAGGTGTTGTTAAAATAATAAACAAAATTTGAGTGCAACACAATGGACTTGATTAAGAATGAAACAAAAATATAGTCACCAACATCAGCATAATAAAAATATAAAAGATAAAAGACGTAAACAACTAACAACAAAGTGCAGCGAACGAAGAAGTAAACAAACAATAACAAAATGTCTATATACACAAACAACAATAATGAATATAAGTTGTTTACATTTTCTGGTTTTTTCCCGAAAGCCGTCATCATCTTTCATACTCCGAAATTATATTTTTAAAGTTTTTAAAAGGTAAAAACGTAACAATATATTGGCTATTAAGAGAACATGTTTACGTCAGCAAAGACAAGAAGCTAATCGAGTAATCTGGGTTATGAGCTTCTATATGGTATTAATGAATGAATAAGTTATGAATAATAAGAATGTCACTTTATTAATACGTATGCATTTCAAAACGCACCATAACATTTGATGTGGTTTTAAAATTCGGTTTAGCAGAGTAATTCACAAGAAAACAGCATTAGAAACTCCGATCGCTACATAGGTTTAGAATGGTTCATTCCATATATTTCACGAGTTTAAATATATAAATTTCTAAATTATGTATTTAAATTAATAAATATTATATTGACAAATTTTATAGTTATTTTTGAATTCATTCTAATTTGTGAAATCATGAAAAACAATTCACTATTGAATCACCATATATGGAACTCGCCATTTCACGTTATAATTAAGCGAGCACAATTTGGGTTGTAGTGTAGTTAATAGAATACGTTAAGTCAACCACTTAGAACGTTGTAAATTCCTAACTCATTTAATGTTATTGATGTTCTAGGTGTCCCTCTTTCTGCCAGTTGGGATAACAAGACAGTCGTGCAAATCAATATCTGCAACCTATGTTTTGTGCGCTTAACTGTATGTCTGCCAAAAAAAAGAAAAACAGAGGAACTGACTCATTGGTTATTTTATTTTATTTTATTATATCACTTAAGTGAGCGAGAAATTAAGATAATCAATTTAATTTGTTTCATTCCATTAAACTTTGTTCTATTTATATTTGAGCATTTAAAATCCAAAGACATCAGCTTATAATATTTTAAGCAAAGGCTCTTAAAATTCTAGCAGAGCCTGTTATGTCTACAAAATATTTTATTATACCGAGAACAGCTTTATCTGTTTGCGGAATCAGTTCACAAGGTCTGCCGAATTAAGATATTGGCTTTGAATAACTTTGCTTATATATCGGTTTGTCAAACACGGTTTTGTAGTCTACAAAACAAATGGAACAATTTAGTTCGCCGCTGATTGATGTAACAGGCCTAAAGCCGCATAGATAAGAGATGTAGACTTAGTTTTCATAGAATTTTAGGTTTTGTTTGAAACAGTATTACATACGTACAGTTTATCATATTTCTTATTCATTGTATATAATACGCTGTTACCAAAAATTCAGTGCATGCTTGCTAACATCTAGTAACTTACAGCATTGTTAAACTACATCGCTTCTTGCAGTAGAGGTTTTCTAACTTTGATAATTCAATGCCTCCATTCTATAACGTTCTAAGTGTACTTAGATTAAATTCTACGTTCTCTACCTTTAATACTGTCAAAATTTGATTAAGATACGCCCATCCGCTCCGAAGTTATAGGAAAAAATCTACTTAGAATACACAAATATGGCTCGTGAAAACTTTGAGAGCTCTTAACTCAAAACACACTTTTTCGACTTAGAATTTTATAGAACGAAGACGCCGAATTGAGAACTACTATTTTGTTGAAGCTACATCTGACATCGCCATGGTCTAGTAGGTTGTGTGTTGGCTTATTAGACCTAAAATCCGGGGTTCGAGTCCCAGGCCAGACATCAAAACAAAATACAAAAAGTATTTTTTCGGCGATTTCCTCTCAGCAGATGTCTGGCAAAAACTCTGAGAGCAAATAAAATTGGCATGAAAAGTTTCTCATAAAATCTGTCGTTCGGAGTCGACTTTAAACTGTAGGGCCTGCCACACATATATAAAATTAATACGGACAACATAGATGGTTTGAGATGATAGATAGATAGTAATCGTGACTACAGCGTTGTAATGACCAATTGTGAATGTTCGAGTTTAACTTGAGCTTGCACCCATATAAAATTCTAGAAACTGAAGATAAACGATTATTAAATGAACTCTGTTAAAATTGAAAATTAATCTTCTGCCATGGGGCCATTTGAGAATGAATTGATACGTGAACAAACAAAACTGTCGAATTTTGAACGATATCAATCCACGTGGTATCCAATAACGGACAGTGTAACACTCTTTGCTGTGGATTTTGGTATCGGGGTATTTCTGGGGTATTTCTTTGAAGATGACGTTGGCCACCACTATCAACCGCTGTTATTAGAGACCGATGACTACCAACATTGTCTTCATTGTTAATACGGCTTTAATTCACAGACTAAAACCAATTTACACTTGAATAGTGTCAATGGGACGCAATTAATTATAAAAATCAAGGCCCAGATATCGACAAAATACAAAAAATTAAATACACCCGAGTAACTACCTAGTCTAAATTGTTCAGTTAGTTGAATAGAATTCAAAAATACTTTTTATACTTTTCTCGAACCCTCCAAACTTGTTTTATTTGACGAAAACTTTCCTTTTCTTTACTTTACGTACAAATTTATTGATTATACAAATATTTCTGCATCGATGTCCAAAATTTAAACCTTTTTTTAGGAAGGAAATGGATGGGCCTTTAAAACGACATACGTATATGATCGTATATATTATTTGAATTAATGTACAATGGGGTTTGATGAGATTAACTTGATGAATGTGAATTTTTCCCATATTTTTTCAAATTTCTCCATTCATAGTAGCAAAATTTAATTAAAAAAATACGTAACATATGCTAAATACATGCACTTATAAGAAATATATGCAAAATATGCATTTTTTATAAAATATACAAAAATATGCAACAACAAATCGATGCCATTTTGTTGCAAATTCTTCGATTCGAAAAGTTATATTGACAAAAGTGAAGTTGACTTACTGACTACAAACATGTATTTGCATTAAAATCCTTGCCCTGCTCATAACAGATATGCAAGTTTGAACATAACGTTTATGAATACCGTTCTCCCCTTTCTGAAAAAACTTCGGATTTTGAAAATGGGTAAAAACATATTTTGGTAATAAATAATTCTGTGTAAAAATCAAAAAAAAAACATTTTTTTTTAAATAAAGTAAGTTTGGAGGGTTCGAGAAAATTAAAAAGAAAGTATTTTTGACTTCTACTCAACATAGTGAATAACTTAGACTATGTAGTTGCTCGGAAGTATTTTCACCGTCGCACCGTAAATTATCATTAAGAATAAATTAAGTCATTAATGTTAGATGGATTCGCTCCAGCTTGATTGAGGACATAGAGTACAACCAGTTCAGTAGCTTTAGCTGACCAAGCCCTCTTTATGTTTTCTGAAGCGCTTGAATAAATTTCCTTAAGTAAACTACTAGTGTTACACTATTTTTTTTTTTTTAGTTTAATTATGTTTATTGTGAGCAAAAAAACTCCACAAGTTAAATTTACAAACATTTCAAGCAGTAAGCTGTCGGCGTTCATACAAATAAATTTTCTCATATCGGTAATCAGTTCTATGCGGTTTCTTTTTTATCTCGCTATTGCTGTTTAGTTTTTTTGCGGTAATTAATGTCTTGTTAAAATCAGAAAACAAGAAAACAGACTCTCATTCCATAACAATTTTGTCTTGTATTTTCCGTTTTTCTTGTTTATAAATTTTGACAACGTGACTTCTGTTGTGGTGCCCTTTTGTTACCTCACGTTACTTGTAAATTCACATAAAATTTACTTCAATCGCTTTTTTTTTGCATGTTTTTTTTCAGTACTTTCTTGTGTTCCAGTTAATTTTTCCATAAAATTTTCTTAACCAACCAACCCAGGCTGTTTTTATTTTTTTCTCTGTGCATTTATTTAATACCCTACATCAGCATGAGGCACATGCTTAATATCCAATGTGTTGTCTTAATTTAAAAAAAAACTACTACCATTTCTATTCAAATTCATGGTTGAACGGAATGGCTGCAGTTTCTAACATTATCTGTTTCAAATATTCAGGAACCATTTCTTAAACGGGTCACTACGTTAGGAAGCCGATAAGTATGATAGTTCAAGAGTTCTTTATAGGTGTGTTACAGGACCGTTGTTATGTAAAGAGATGTATGACGACGTCCTGTATTTGATAGGTCCTAAAGCGCCAAGTATTGTGGTATTAGTCTACGACATTGCAATACGCTTAGAAATTGCGTAATTAAATACAAACGGGAATTAGCTTAAATCTTAGAGAGTCTAACATAGGCAGTCCGAAATAGAAAAAGATAATGCTGGAGATTGAAATCGGTGGGATATATAAGAATTCATCAACGTGTATCAAATATCTGTATCAATGCTGAGAATAACCTAACGAGACTTTCAAATATATTCTATATTCTCCCAAATGATACAAAGTATAGAAAAATAGATGCTGAGCTATCGAGAGTTACAAGTTAACTGTTTGAGTACTCTTCCATTATTAATGAGTTAAGATATGGAGATGGTTCTTTTCGATTGGGCTTTATTATAAACGATGTGGATTGGGGCTCATCTCATCTTTATCCATGCAGGTTTGTCAACAGCCTTCTGGTTAAAAGTCTGATAACCAATCTGCTATAAGATCCAGTATTTCGGTCAACTACAAACTTGTCAGGGAGTGTCGCCGTTGTCTTAACATCAAAGAAAGTGCACTCCTTCCAGAACCAAATTGGGCATGCTTCTGTTAAATTAGCCATTAGGCAAAAATTCTTTCGGGACGCCAAACTATTCTGAATTAATGAGACTCACTTGGCCCATTATGGATAGCAGACTTACCAACCAACTACTCAAACTTGAATGCAAAGTCAACTCGACCACAGCGAGCCATGCCGGTCATTGCTTAATGAGAAGACACGCAGAAAGACTGCAGCTCCTTTAAAACGAAGGAAGGAAACTTTTATCAACTTCCTTTGCCAATGCCCATCCCACGCAAAGTGCAAATTTATGTTATTTGACTCACAATTCCTTGTTGGCTTATATCGAGTTATAACCCATTGAAAACAAGGATAAAACTTTCGGGCCTGGTTTCCAGCTTAGGGGAGTTGTGAGTTTAATGTGTAGCCCCTGCGTTGATCAATTTCAATAATCAGTTCGGTGGAATTCGGTTGGTACAAGGACTGAGCTTGCCTGGCCGATATACGTAATGAACCTTGGTATCAAAACTAGCACTCTTAACCTAACATCAAATCGTATAGAATATTAATACTTCCTTATGTCCTATAACCGCACAATAAATACAACGAGCGAGGATAGGGAGTTATGTAAGCAGGTTTGACCAACAGTTCACTTTTTATTGTGTTTTTTTTTTGTTTTACTTAGTAAAATTCGTATACGGAGTACAAAATTACGAGTATCACTACTTTGGCACGATTTTTACTGCAAGGTAAAGCCCACCTTTTAGTTTTCCTATTCCAGAGGTACTGATGAGAAATAGTACACCGACGACGGTGATTTGTTGTTGAGGTTATAAATTTTCTTTGGTGAACTTTACTCTTGTTTTTCTTGTTGTTGTTGCTTTTTAAAAGTATATATTTTTAGTAAGTTGTTTAAAAATTCTTTAATAATGTTTCATGGTTTTTGTGTTTCTTTTTTTGGTTTGTTGCTGTTGTTTCTGTTTAACTTCATGGCTTTAATGTTGGTCATGCCGATAGTTTGTCATTAACAAAACGAAAAAGAGATGACGATGATGACAAGAGTATTTTATTATGAGATCACGATATTATTCAGTACCAAAAAGGTTGCAGTTACCACAAAAAAGTTTTCTTTTTTTTCTTTTGTTTTTATCTTTGGGTTGGTTTCGTTACTTTAAGTAACAATTCAGTTAAAAATTTAAAATTTAATTGTATAAATGCGGTAAATGTGGAAAGGACACTATAATCATAATTTTTTATAGCCGTAATGCATAGAATTTAATTACGAGTTTTAGAATCTTGAATAAACTATCGCATTAAATGTCGACGTAGTCTAAGAGGTAGTGTTTTGGTTTATTAGACGTTAGACTTGAACTCCAGGTCAGTTATCAAGGAGAAAACATGAAGAAATATTTCTTCGGCGACTTAATCTTAGTAGATTTCTGGCACCTGTCGTTCGGATTCAGCTTTGAACTGCAGGTCCCGACATTCATGTATAAAGTTAACAAACACAGCATAAAAGGCTTGATAAGCTATGTCGTAATCCTGACTGAAGGGTTGTAATGACCAAATTAGTATGTATGTAACAATGATAACTTATATTATAAAAAAGTTGTTTAAAAAATTTTAGTAATATATTGTCACCCAAAATACAGAAGGGCGGAACCACACCTTTTAAATTTTGACAAGAGAGGACAATGAAATAATTTTTATTAACATTACTATGTACAATTCTAATTTTTTCTGGTTGGTAGATTATCTTTGAGAGTAGGATTATAAAATTTTGTCAGAACATATACATTTTCAAGTTGTACATCAGAATCAATCAAAAAAGTCAATTTTGAATTTTTGGTTGTTAGGCACTTATGCATTTCAGGCACGTTTTTTGTCTTTTATGGATTCTATAAATCAAAAAAAATTAAAATAAGTAACCAGGACAGCTCCCACGATTTAATTCCCATTTTAGGCATCAAAAACCCCAATGTACGGTGGCGTGAAGATTCCGCCGCCCAACCAAATAGTGGTCAAGGAGGTCAAAATCCCGAGCAGAAGAAGACACCATCGATTGCCAAATAACAATGGACCACTCTGTACAAAAATATGACAAAAACATCGCAATCATTTTTATGGAATTGAACCTTTAAGGAAAAGACGCCTAGATTGTTTATATGATATGACATCAATTTAACATTCACAGAATTATTTCGATGATTATTTCAAATAATCTTTAACCATAGAAGTAGCCCTGACTAAACTAGTACTAGCTTGTCGTCGCATGAAAGAAACGAAATTAAATAAAAACGCAAAAAATCTGGCACGTTTTAAAGTAGGAAAAAACAATAATTACGTTTATAAATTGCTTGTACTTTTTTTATTTAACACTACAATATCATGACTTTCTCTCTCATCAATTTAGCATTGTTTTTGGTAAATGATGATGTTTTATTAAACAATGTGAACACCAAGAACACAAAATATTGCATTCAGTGACGAAAGATAAGAAAATAATTTCTGTTCACTATTAGCTTTAGCTGCCTCTGCCAAGACTGAAAATCCGCTAACTAAAATCAATACCTGTACAAAAAGGGGTGTTTGTCTTGATTGACAATTTGTAAGAAAGAACCCGAAACAGACACATTATAAATAGAACAACCCTACCTTAAGCTTCAGTGTCTTCCAGACAAGGTTGCTGACTCATTTCCGTACCATACAATACTAAAGACTTTACATTGTGGTGCTTAAGTAATTTTTCAAAACATTTCCAAAATTTTAAAAAACGTTAAATTGACACATTTTGTGATAAACAATCCAGACCCTTCAAAAATTCCGAAAATTTTTGAACTTAAAGTTCATTTGATGACGTATATAAAATATATCACTCGACTGTTAGACTCTTTAAATAATAACTACGATAATTTTTGTCCAATTTAATCTCTTCACCAGAGAACAGACTTTAAGAATATTATCACGTATCTTATATTTTTTTTTAGTTAAAATTGAATGGAGAATGGAGATATTAAGTCGAATAACAGATATACTGCATATATGTATGTATACTGATATATGTATACTGTTTTAAAGGTCCATCTCTCCTCTTTCCAACAGGATTTCAATTTTGGAAATTGGGTCAGAAATGTTTGAGTAATCCAAAAATTTGTTCGAAAAGTAAAACAAAAAAAGTTTGGAGGGTTCGAGAAATATAAAAAAACAACAAAACTCACAATGTCATTAGCCGGGTGTATTTAATTTTTAAAATTTTCATTTTGTCGCATAGTGTCCTCTATTTGAATTCGAACAAATAGATTTTAAAATCTATTTCCCCAGATTCAAACCAATTTGGTTAACAGAGCTCTGTTATGTTATTAACAGAAAAAAATAGCAAAAAAGGAAAAATCCATAAAATAAGTCCTATAGTTAATCACTGTTACAAAATATTGCTATACTATAATTTCTAACTATAATCGACAGAAAATCACACATTTCTGAAAGCTATTGTAATCCGATAAATAAATCGATATAGTGGGAAAACACGACTGAGTGGGCGGATAAAGTAAATTGTTTAACTAACTTAATCACCAGAAACCTTAACAGAGCGAGTTCTCTTAGAAGATTTTGAAATCTTTCCAGATTTCAGATTTTAAAATCCACTGTTAGTCCTTTTCTGGGAAAACACGACTGAGTGGGCGGATAAAGTAAATTGTTTTGGAAGCATTGTACGTCCCTTTAACTAACCTAATCACCAGAAATCTTAACAGAGCGAGTTTTCATAGTAGATTTTAGTATATATACTACTAAAATTAAATTACTATATATACTAATAAATATATACTAATAAATAAATTAAATTAAACTAAAGCTTACTAATTTAATATAATATATCTAATAGTATATATATGTATACATGTACAGTGCTGGAAAAAATAAAGGGGACACTTAAATTTTTATTTACTTTTCCATAAATATTACAAAGTACACTAATACCCCAGTTTGCGTCGCTAATAGGGCTCGAAGAAGCGCGACGCAAACCGAAACTACGCAAAACAAAGCACGATTTTCCATACATTTGCATTGATTTTCATTTAATTTGTTCCGAGATTCATAATTTTAGCTGAAAACTAGATTTTTCAATAAAAAATGTTTAATTTACTAACGACCTACAACTTGTAACCATCAGATAATATAGATACATATACAGTTAGAGACATAACTATTTGTACACCATGTATTTTTTGATAATCTTAGAAATTAAGCCTAATATTAAAACAAATTTAAAGCAATTTATTTTGTTATTTAATTATAATAAAAAAAATATTAATATTTAACGCATTATTTAAAAAATAACAAAAAAGCTAAATTCATTGGGACAAAAGTTTTTGTACATTTTAAATATCATTAAAATTATGTTATATTTTTCTTAAAATTAGTACTTTGTGGGACCTCCTTTCGCATCAATAACGGCTTGCAGTCTTCTGGGCATCGACCGAACTAAATTTTTTGTATTATCTGGAGATATTTCCTTCCAAGCTTCCTCCAAAGCTGTTTTAAGATCTTCCTTATTACGGGCATTCTTTTTACCAACTTTACGCTTTAAAATTTCCCAACAGTGTTCGATAGGGTTCAAATCAGGTGATTGAGGGGGTGAATTTAATTGCTTTGGTGCATAATAAAGCAACCACTCCTTGACTGAACGCGCAGTATGTTTGTCCTGTTGAAATATCCAACGTGGACCAAGACCCAAACAATCTACGGAAGGCTTCAAATAGTTTTCTAATATTCGTTTACATTGATGCTGATCCATATTACCGTCTATAAAAACTAATCGCCCTACTCCACTGGCAGCCATTGCACCCCATACCATCACACTTCCTCCACAGTGCTTGACTGTTGGTATCAAATTTTGTGCATCTAACGCTGTATTTTTTTTTTCTCCATACCTTTCCTCTGCTGTCGTTGCCAAAAATATTTACCTTTGTTTCATCCATAAATAATACCGTTTCCCAAAATTCTTCATCCTTGTCTAAGTAACGCTTAGCAAATTCCAAACGTAATTCTCGGTTTTTCTTACTGATAAGAGGTTTTTTGCGAGGTACTCTGCTTGTATAACCTCCAAAATCTAATACTCTCCCAATGGTTTTTGGATGAACAGTTGTTCCTGTTGTATTAGCGACTTGTTCCGCTAAATCCGCCCGAGTTACCCTTGGATTTTTTTCCACCTCGTTTAAAATACTTCTCACTTCCCGATTCGAAAGTTTACTTTGTCGACCGCTCCTAGATGCATTTTGAACAGAACTACTCTTTTTATACTTGTTAACTACATATTGAACCGTGGAATGTTGTAAACTTAATAAATTAGTAATAAAACGAAGCGATTTTCCGTTTTTATGTTGATCAATTATTAAATTTTTGATATCCATACTCAATTCTTTTTTCTTGCCCATTTTTGAACAGTTTATTGCAGAAAATTTTGAAGCATACTACTTATTCTCCATTTAAAATTGCTTTACATGAAAAAAGTAACGGTACTTAATGAAAAAATGTAAACAAACAAAATAGCACCGTACAGATTATTGTACCAAGTACTCATATTAGGAATTGTACAAATACTTTTGTCCCTATGGTTTTTGCTTATTTTGTACTTTTTCAAACAATTTGTTGAGTATTAGTATTTTTTTCGTAAGAATAAATTAAAAAAATATTTATAATTAAAACATATTTAATATTGTTTAATATTTGATATAATTTTTAAAATTATCGAAAAATACATGGTGTACAAATATTTTTGTCTCTAACTGTATATGATGTATTTACATTATCCCCCTATTTCTGTTTTAACTTTGTACAAACATTTTCATATTAACGACGCAAACTGAAACAAAAATGACGCAACTTCTAAGTCACAGAAATTTTAAAAAGACACAACTTCGAATTTGCACTAGATTTAAACGGGAAATCCCATTTTTTTGTTTTAGCTTTTTAACAATGCAAATCGAAGTACTAACGACGCGACTTCGAAACATGCGAAGCAAACCGAAACAAAAACGACGCAACTTCGAAGTCACAGAAATTTTAAAAGGACACAACTTTGAAGCAGACGCAGAACGAAGCGACGCAAACCGGGGTATTAGTGTATATACATTAAATAAAATTTAATAAAATGAAAATAAATTACTACTTTTGCCAAATTCTTAAAAAAAAATACAATTTATTTGAAAAAGGCCAGGAACAAATAATAGGGACACTTTATATTATGCTAAAAATATGTATATTTTGTTAAACATTACAATCATTTTCAGATATTATTTCAATATTAGGATGAAGCACCTTTAATTTTTATTACCTCCTGATAGCGACGATTCATAGATCTCACAAGATTTGCACAGACGTCAGGGGGAGTAGAATACCATGCCTCTTGAATTTTTTTCCCACAATTCCTGTTTATTTTTTGATTTAAAGTAGGCGATTTTGATTTTTTTGGACTCGCCAGATGTGTTCAGTGCGTTTCATTACGGACACCTTAGGCTACAATTTGTATATAGTGGGCTATGTGCAGCAAATCCTATTTTTCCACAATATCCATCATTCTTCATCCCACCCAGACACTGTTAACATAGGCAATATTTGAAGCCCGATATCTCAAGTTCCAAAATTATTGGAGAGATACGACTTAATACGTTTTATTAGGGGCACTGCAGACTACAATTTGTATATAGTTGGATATGCTTCGGATCATTGTCTTGTATAAAATCCCATTTAAGAGGCATTTCGTCCTCAATAAACGGAAGCATTTTATTTTGTAGAATATCTATGTAGTCGGCTGCACACATTATTCCCTGAATCCAAAAAATAAGACCAACGCCAGATGTAGAAAAACACTCCCATAGCATTATGCTTCTATGAACGGACAAACTTAAAAAAATATGAAAAAAGTTCCGAATAATAGATATATGCATACCGTTTTAAAGCTCCATCTCTCCCCTTTCCAACAAGATTTAAATATTGGAAATCGAGTCAGAAATGTTTGACTAATCCAGAAATTTATGCGTAAAGAAAAAAAAAGTTTTTGTCAAATTTGGAGGAGTGTGTATTTAATTTTGTTTATTTTGTCGCAGAGTGTTATTATATGAATGCAATTACTTTTATTGTTATTTGTCCATTTGTCGCGTAAATGTACTATACGTCCGCATGCCATTTTCACATAATTAATTACATTTATTGTCTAATTTAAAATTAAATTAAAGTACGATTAAATAAATATAAAATATTAAAATAAAAATTGTTTAAATCAACAGCCATAAATTGTGAGGCATTTTTGTGCACGTAATTTACAAACATTTTATTGAAATTCAATAAAAACATGATTTTTAATAATGATTTTATAAATTCGAGTTAATTTATTGTTAAAAATTTATTAAATTAAATATTGCTTTACATTTTTATTATTTTTTTTTTTAATTTAATTTATTTACTGTTAAATATTTTCCATTTACAAAAAAATTAGTCTATTGCTGGTGGGCAAACTGTCTCCATTATAATTCAATTGAATTTTATATTAAATTTTATGTTAAATTAAATTAAATACTAAATTTCATAAAAATACCCACTATGCACTGTAAAATGCAAAATTAATAACATTGATGACACATTTCAAGCGAAACGTACAGCATAAATATTGTTTGAGTGAGTTTTCTTTTTCTTTAAGTCTGATAGTCGTAGGGCCATTATTAAAATTTGCCGTTAAACTTGGGTTTAGTTAAATGTATTTTTAGCTAAAGGGAACATTTAATTTACTTTTAACTTATTTTTCCGTATTACAAGATAAAACTTCTTCAAAAATTTGGCAGTGCCAGAGCAATGTCGATAACACTGCTCAATTAAACGAATTTTTTTAACGCAGTAGTACCGACGAGCTTCGATTTTTTTTTTTGTTGTATATCCTCATTTTGTTTATATTTGATTACGTCATATTGAAAATATTATATAATATGGCATGTTCAGACATAAACTTAACTTAAAAAGTTACCGGTAGGATGATCCGCTTAGCTTTAGCTTAACGTTCACTTCTCCCATATTTTCCACTTATTATAATAAAAATCAATTTATTTACCCATTAAAATCCTCCCTTTTGTTAACGACAATAATGGCCTGGAGTTTAGTACATAGTGTGTTTCCTTATTAGACAAAATATGGCAAAAACTGTGAGAGTAAATAAAATTGATGTAAAAAGTAAAAAGTTCTCAAAAATCTTTCGTTCGGAGTCGACTTTAAACTGTAGGCCCCGCCACTGATGTAAAATTAACACACACAACATTTATGTTGTGTGTAACGGTGTCTTAAGTATGGAGGATTGTAATGCTAATTATGTACATACGTCTCCATTAAGGTCCAGCACTCCATTTAACTCATTTGGCATTAAATGTACTAGTTCCGTTTACCGTTTTTAAGTTAGTTTTCTGTTGACTTCCGTTTTGGACTTAGGGACTACAGCAACAGTTCTTTCAAATGATATCCTCTCTTGGAGTCATATCCAGACTTTGTGTAATGGTAATAATAATTTTACATTAGAGGCAGTATGATTGGCTTCATATACTTGTTGAAAGTAATAACCATTAACAATTCTTAATTATTTCGAACATTTTTTGAATTTGTTCTTTCGAATATTGAAATACTCTCCTGTATTTATTATTTCTTCAATAAATTGCAAACAAACCACATCTGGTATCGACATACATTTCCATAGTTTGTATATTTTGGCTCATCTGAATAACAACTCATTTGACATGCTCGAGTATGGAGGGAGAAAAAGAAAGAGCTCAATCTAAACAACTTGCGTAAAATAGTTCCCCGGTAGTACAAACACAAAAAAAAAGCTTTGGAGGACAAAACTGCATAACATAAAAGTTAGAACTGCTTTAAAGTTATATAACAATTGTTACAAGTGTAACTTTTGTAAGAAAAAGGAGAAATATTCTAAAACTTGAAATTTGTCACAAAAAAATCGGCTTATAAGCGATATTCCTCGAACCTATTACATTAATTTGAACAACATGAGAGATAATATTATAATAAAGGAGATTATCATAATACAACATGCCTGAATGCGATATAAACAAGGAAACTACCACAAAGTAGAATTGTTGATGAACTTGGATGATGAACCAATTACAAAATTAGGGTTCCTTCTTGTAAAAACAATATGCATTCATAATTGGCCATTACAACCCTTCAGTCACGATTACGGCCTAGCATCTCACGCCACTCATGTTGTGTGCGTTAATTTTATACATGAGTAGCGAGTCCTACAGTTTAACGTCGACTCCGAACGACAGTGTTTTGAGAAACTTTTTCTTGACAGGTTTATTTATTATCAGAGATCTCAGAGATTTTGCCAGAAATCTGCTAAGAGAAAATTGCCGAAGAAATATTTCTTGCATATTTCGTTTTGATGCCTGACCTGGCATACGAACCCGCTCTTTACGACTAATAATACAGCACACTGCCTACTAGACTACGGCGATTTCAACTATCGAAGCTTATAGAAACAAATAACTATTCTACTGGCGAAGTTATCTAGAAGCTTTGACCGCTACATTGACATATAGTAGCAGTGCATAGCATGAAATAGTTCTCCAAGGACATCAAAGAACTTCAAAACTTTGCAATTTGTTTCGAACCAGGAAACTATCTGCTAAAATAAATATATGCCTTCACTCTTGCATTATTTAAAACCCAACTAAACAAAATCATTTTTAAAAGTATACCACTTTGTAGAACGTATCTCCTTTTGATTTACATTGTTTCGATTTGCGTCTTTTAGAGACCAATTGTGACGAAAATCAAGGGATTCATATATTATTTCTACACTCAATATCCGAGTTGAGGGATTGAAAATTTTATAGAATCCCTATGATTTCTCATTCCGAGAGCTTCCACGAAAAAACAAATGTAAAAATTTTTTATTTTAAATCGAATCCAAGCTAATAAATTTGTTTATTTTTACAACTATTTGGTGGATAGATTTGATTTTTTTATTTTCATTTTTTCCCTTTTTTTACATGTAAAGTATTCAGGTTTTATTACGAAGATATTTTTTGTTTTCACATTTTACTTTATAATTCGAAAGTATTGTGTGTGACATTTCATTTCTCTGTGTTTGTAAATAATGTTGAGACTCATTTCCTGGCTTCATGAATTGTTACGAAACTAAGCTTGCATCATACATTCATGGGTTGTTCGTTCATTAGCATAAAGTAACGGTAAAGCACACAATGAAATCAGCACTAAGAGCATATATTCTTCTACACTCTATTACTTTTCAATTATTTACACAAATAAATAAAACCAACCATCTATGTACAGAGAGAACATGTGCTAGTTACTGCCAAGGCTGCATAACAAAATTGAATTTTGCAATGCTGTACATACCATACCATTCAACAACATGCAATCTATGGCTAGGAGCGAGTCTATTCATATATTCATAACGGGTCAAGGCAACATGTGGTGGGCAAAATTGAATTTCCGCTTTAGTTTTTCTTCCTTCCGCTGTTAGGATTCATACCCAAGTGCATTGTGTCAAAACCTACCAACCATCTACTGGACATTCAAACCGAATCCATTTTTCCATTGTGTTTCAAATTTTTGTATGAGTATGTCATAGAAATTTAAATAAATTCAATATTAAATAACAATGCAAGTATTACAGAGTCAAGTGATTAAATTTAAATATTTTATATTTAATATTAATAATATTTTAATTTATTCCGAAATCAAATTCTTTCGGACGACCTTTTTAATACAAACATTGATTGCAATGAAAACATTTTATTTCCATAAATATGCACAATCAATTTAAAATGTTCTGACACCGACATTGCACTGCACGATATAAGACTTACCTGTTATATGTAAACATCCTCTTACTTACATACTTAATTAATTGGCAATTAACAACCCTATTAACGGATTTGGACCTAACGCTACACATCCTTCCAGGTACGCCTATTTCTAGAGCGCCTACCACAGTTGGTCACACCAATCGATGACAAAGTTTTCTCGATGTGTTCCTTCAAATGCAAACAAGGTAATCATCTTCGCCGAATTCCGCCGCCAACGCATGAAATATCTATCTCGCCGGAGCATACTCCACCATTCGAACGATGTGGTCGAGCCAGAGCAGCCGTTAGATGTTAACACCATACCTGTTAAGTTTCGATTACGATTAGTAGTCAATTACATTAATTTTTTAAAATAATCGTAATGATTATATAATTTTATGAAAAATTTTTTCGATTTACTGATTGATTACGATTACAATATAATCAAAAAATAATCAGGATTACAGCGTTAGCTAAATAAAGGATCTTCCAACCGGTAACTTTTAAAGTTAAGTTTATGTTTAAACTTGCCATATTATATATTATTTTCAATATGGCAACTTCAAATTTAAACAAAATGAGGATGTACAATAAAAAAACGAAGCCCGCCGTTAGCACAGCGTCTTTAAAAAAAACTTCCTTAATTGAAAAGTATTGTTGCCATATTTTTGATAAAAGTTAGCTTTATTTTATCTGTTAGTTGTAATAAGGAAAACTTAACAGTTACCTTTAGCTAAAGCTACCTTTAACTAAATCCAAGTTTAACGGCAAGGTGTAATAACGGCCCTGATATGTATTTACAATTAAAACACTATTAATTGTTAAGATCGCTTACTGTTAAGATCTCTTATTATGTATTATTCTGTAGTATAGGTTTACGAATATAATTTGTCAATAAATAAGTTAGTCTTTATGTAGAACTCAACCAAGCTCGTTTTAATTATAACAGGCCCTTAGACTGATTTCTAATTTTGTCTGAGGTATTAACATCCATGAAACAAAGATTTTAAAACCCCGATGTATACAATAAAACTATTAAATGTTTTGGTGGACCGATTCATTATTTGTGCTTTGATGTTGCCGCCTGCAAAATCGGCTCGCTTCATTTGCTGTATATTTCCAGTTTATATCATGATAAAAATAGGTCACTAATCAAAACGGATACATTAAACTGACTATACATACTTTTTATAGGCGAAAAACAAAAATTAAATAAAATCTGAATTTTTTTCTTTCGTAATCATGTACATATAGAACAGCATTTTGAAATACTGTTGAAATACTGATGAATATTAAGAATATTTTTGTAATTTTTTTGGAGGCTTATTTAGCTTAACTTATGTAGCTTATCTTTTAACTGTTAGGCACTACCCTCAGGGTTGGTGTCATGTTAACTGTTTTTTTTTATTGTTTTTTGTAAATATTTATATTCAATATAAATAAAGGTATGTTATATACTACATACGTTGAAAATATGTTTGTATATGATTATAAAAACGTGCTTATTTGGCCGTATATGAAAATATATTTTTCATATTCAGATTACCTTAAAAAAATATTGAAAATAAAAGAAAAACGATTTACGAACGACTTGGATATGTAACCAAGTTATTTTCAAATTAAAATATGGTAAAATTACAATGTTTGGAAAAAGTCTTTAAAATAAATAATACGAATCAATTTAAATGCTTCATTTCTTTTCATTGGAGTGTACTAGATAGAGTTATATTTCAAGTTTTCAGTCACCCTTTAGTTATATTATGAGAAAAGCTCTATAAACACTCGGACTGCAGCGTAGTTAAAGAAAAATAAAGGTCATAAAAAAGGTACAGCAATGGCAGGGTCGCGTACGTGATTAAAATTTTGAAGGCTTTTTTATAACACATACCAATCGTTTTCAAGGCAATTAGAGTATGAAAGGGGGGAAAAGTTAAAAACCTAAATTTTCTAGTGGCAGGAATGGACTTCTTATATGTAAAAGAGTAACTTAAAATATCGTAAATAAATAATATTAAAATTTAAACTTTCAACTTATCGAGATGAAATGAAAGATGTTTTAATGTTTATATTCTTAACGAAGGAATTAAATTTATTAAGAAATATGATTATTATTTCTAATTATTTCTTATTATTATTTCTAATTACATTCTGCGTTTATATACAAAAAATATATATTCTGCATAGTCTATCTCAATAGAAGAAAATATTTATAAAATTTTGCTAAAGAGAGATTATTTTTATTTTTTTTAAGTTTTTGTTAGAAATATGCTGAGAGGAAGTCATCGTATAAATATTATTTTACATATTTCGTTTCGTCGGAGATGTCCGACTTGGGGTTTGAAACGTAGCCTCTCATTTAACACGCCAACTCACAACCTACTAGACAAAGTCGAGTTTAAACGGTAATAAGTTAAGTTAGTTAGTTTAATTAAGAGCAAATTTGATGTAAATGTGCCATCTGCAACCTTTTGCAACCATTATAGGCTTAAGCTGTGGTTGTTATCGTACACTCGAATCTAAAAAACAGAAAATATTGGTAAAAGGTTTTAAAAGGCATTTGACTATAAACAGTAGAGATCTCTGATGAATGAACTATTTAATGAATGTTCTAATGGATAAGTATGTGTAGGACAGAATGTCTGGGTTGATGTTTATAATTTTAAACAACTTTGCTTATGTTTATTAAGCAGTAGACGATTACATTAGTTTTGTAATGCTCATTATGTTATTGTTGGCATTATTATTGTTGTTATTACTAAATTTGTTGCAGTTGTTAGCTGACAATCAATGATTATTACTTTCACAACAATGATACAATGTCTGATGGATATTACTATTGTAGTTAGGAATAGCAATGAATAACAATACAGCAGACTAAAGTATAGAGAATAAATAACAAACATATTTACATATTGAATGCAGTACAATACTCGTTTGTTGTTATTGATAATTTCTTTTTTTATACAAACATTGTTGAAATTTAATTTCACAGTTTGCAGTTTTTATCTTTCAGCACAACACGAGTATGTAAAGCGTGATGACTAAAGCTTAGTAGGCCAATAAGGCTTGAAAAATGCGGTATGTTTTGTCCATATAGACATTGAGCAGTACTATTGATCGTATGCCCGCAGTGTTACGGTACCTCTGCGTGATAAAAAAGGGGTAAAATAGCCCAAATTCTGGTTTTATCAACTAGATGTTATGACAATTTCAATTTCAATTTCAATTTTTTTCTACTTTTTCCAATAAATCTTCAATTGCATAGAATATTCATTATGGTTTCATTCTCCATAGAAGCAGAGTTTGTACCCTGTGCCATCCAAAAGATGTAACCAATTGAGCCAATGATAACGTACAATCCACCTTTTATTCTACTAATGTGATACAGATCTCGGGCGAATCCACGGCCTGATTCTCTGCTTAATTAATGCTACAATAAGACGCTTGACTATATCTATAAAGCCTGCTGGCGATTCAACAGCAATTTCTTCCCGAAGTAATAGGGAGCCAGCACATTACAACTTTGTCCATCAAATCGAGCTGTAAGAGATGATCAAATCCCTCTCCGACTAGCCGGCATTCCCTTGAATACGGAGCCACTTACAGCAATAAGGCGAACAGAATTCTATCACCTTGAATGACATGCGGCTATTTGATTTTAGGAGCAGGATTTCGATATAAGAATTCTCCGCTTATAAGCACTGCGTTCATTTGATGCAGTCGACAATAAACATTTATAGTCCATAGTTTAAGACTACTTAAATAGCAAATATAAAAACTTTCATCGTACGAAATGAATGTTAAATGATGAAAAAAATAAAAAATATAGAAATAAAGAAAACAAGTCCGTTGATTGTAAAAAGTCTTAAGAATTAAAGTCAAATATAATCGGTTTTTTTCGGTTGATGCTAAAATAACCTCCTTTATTGCATTTGTATCGTTTTTAAATGCTAAGCAAGTATAAATGTTGTTGTAAAAAAACACTTGAGCACCTTAAAAAATATTTGTTCAACAGCACGCCATCAAAAACAATACCAGCAGAATAAAGCCACAGAAAGATAAAGTCAATGATTCAGTTGTATTTGTGGCAGTAACAGCAGTTGCAACAACTAGTAGATTTCTGTTTTCTTTTTGCTTCTATTTAGGAAAATTTGTACTTGGCAAGTGTCAAAGTTTACCCTACATTATCACAATCATTACATTGGCTGTCGGCCAGACATGCAATGTGAGTCAGTTTGGTTTGATGTTGTCTCGTCTATCCCAGTCGAGTTGCGACGTACTGTAGAATAAACTAAACTGAACAGGAAAGTTGCAGGAAGAAAAACAACAGACACCAAACAAAGCTTTAAAGTATACTGAGAAAGAAACTCTAATGCTGTAAACAAAAGTTTGTAGGAAAAGAAAAAATTCCAGAAATGTTTATAGTGTTGAAATACAGAGTTATGCTACTTAAAGTTTTTTTTTTTAACATTTTCAACAATTTTGAAAGGCAAAAAAAAAAAGTTAACCCTCGAATAATTTTTCAAGGCAACAAATATTATGAACTATTTCATAGATTTTGTTCTGGTCGTGTTGGGCTTTAAACTGGACTTATTCCCTTCAGTCGTCGTAGTCTACTAGGTAGTGTATTGGCTTTTTAGCCGAGAACCCAACACCTCAAACAAAACAAAATACAAAAAAATATATCTTTCGGCGTCTTTCTCTCAGCAGTCTTCTGGTAAAAAAAACCTGCAACGAAAAGTTGCTCAAATTTCTCAGTCGACTTTAAACATTACGTCCCACCACTCCTGGATAAAATTAACGCACACAACATGAATGTTGTGAGAAGCTAGGTTGTGAATGGTTGTAATGACTAATTAAGGAAGTATAACTTCCAGGCATTTTGCTGTTAAGACATTTTTTATGTTTTATATTCTTAACTCATCACAATTCTGTAATCCATTAATGTATCTGGATTTATGCTTCACGAAATATGTGTGGTGTTTTAGATCCTATTATAACCCTAAAGGATCTTCTGTACTCCATAGCATTATAGCTATGGCACCGTCTAGTTATTGTCCTATTTTGTCTATTTTCTAGAAGAAAGGTAGTTTCATGTAACGATCTTTCAAAAGATTACAAGCTTGTATTGTCCCACACGACGACGATTGAACGTCAAGAGATTTTCGGGTTTATTAGAAGTTCTGAAAGGTTTGAGCGTATTTGAAGTCCTCGATGTGCAATTAGCTTAAGCTATACGAAAGAAAAGTCATTGACATAAATATCCTATAATCTTCGTTATATACAGAATTCACTGTATAACCTGTTATTTATTTTAAGGACTAAGGCTATTAACCGACAATTTCCTTGCAACAGTTAGGGTCATTATTACAACTTGCCGTTAAACTTGGGTTTAGTTAAAGGTTCATTTAGCTAAAAGGAAACTGTAAACTTACTTTTAACTTATTTTCGTTATTACAACTTACAGATTTTCAAAAATATGGCACTGCCGGAGCAATGTCTATAAAACCGCTCAAATTAACACTTTTTAAAGCAGTGACAACGAGGGACTTAGTTTTTTGTTCTGTATGATCATTTTGCTTAAATTTGTGGTTGCCATATTGAAAATAATATATAGTATGGCAAGTTCAAACAATAAATAACCTTTAAAAATAGGATGATTCTCCCTTTAGCTTAACTTATATCTTATTGGATACTCGTAATAATGAAAAACAATTTATCTTTCCCTTTAGTTAACGGCAAGTTGTTATAATGGCCCTTAATCTGAAAAGAATTTGATAATAAAACACTTTTGAAAAAGAAATTTGAACTTGTAGACCAGTGTAGTAAAGGCAGACGATTCAACAGGAACTATAGGAGATGAACAGTAACGGTTGGCAATAATTGCATACTGCGTCATATATTGCCGGTCTTCCTTGGTGCCAGTTGGAGCTATTTTAGGGTTTATGAGGTGTTTAAGGGCAGCTTGTAAATTCTCTTTTTCCTACTAATAATGCACCTTTAAAATAAAAGTTTTGTCTGTTGTCTTGCTGTTTTCAATGGCATTACGTCCGACGTTGCAAAATGAAAAGAAAACTAGAAATTTCCAACAACCTGTGTGCATTGCCACAGTATTTTATTCTGCTTGAGTTCTTATGCCACTGCTGGATGTTCATTTTACAGTTTTATGAGCAGGAATTCTTAATAAACATCCTACAGAGAAGTTGTCATATTTTATTTTTTTTTTTATTTAAGAAGTGAAATTTATATTTTTAGGACAATAAAGAAATTCGTCTCTTTGCTTGCGAGAATAAAAAATATTTGATGTTATTTGTGCATTTAAACTCGGTCAAATAGTGGGATATTTTAAGTTGAGTGGCCCTGTTTAAATCATTCACTACTTAAATAACACGGTGAGACAGTCGAGTAATTACATAAACGACGTTGGTCAGTTAGTTCAGTAGAACTTTTTTTTTATATTTCCCGAACCCTCCAAACTTGATTTATTTGATAAAAACTGTTTTTTCTGACTTTACGCACAAATTTTTGAAATACTCAAACATTTCTCACTCGATTTTCAAAATTTAAATCTTGTTGGAAAGGTGAGCATTTAAAACAGTATAAATACATCTATTATTCGATTTAATATACTATGAGATTTGATTGATTGATTAGGTAAACTTAGAAAATTCGAATTTTTTTTATATTTTTTCAAGTTTGTCCGTTCGTAGTAGCAAATTTTAATAAAAGGAATATAAAATAAGTGATCACTTTCCGAAAGTCTGTTTTCTTGCGAAGAGATTGAGTTATCATTTGATCAAATCCGACAAAAATTATCGTAGTTGTTATTTAAAGAGTCCAACAGTCGAGTGATATTTTTTATATATGTCATCTCATCAAAAAAAATTTTCAGAATTTTTGATGGATCTCAAGATCATCAAAATGTGTCCATTTCACGTTTCCAGAAGTCTGCTAATATTTATGTTTTTTGCAAATAGTATTATTTCCCTTTGCACAAACATTGGCATTGGAACAGAAATCTTTGAGTAATCCACAACACTATGCCATTAGCCGGGTGTATTTAATTTTTTTTTATTTTGTCGCATAGTGTAATTACTCTGTTTTACAGTAGCCAGTGTGAATAGGTTAAATTAAAAATGTTAATCATAATAAATGTGAAGTAAAAAATTAAATTAAAAAAAAAAAATTAATTTTAAAACAAATTAGAAAAGTATTGTAAAGTTCTATTTTTTTTTTATCAAATTGTTATAGAGATATAATCAGCTTGTTGTTATTATTTTAACTCTTTAGAACTACGATTATGGCTCTTGTCTGATATCAAAACTTTTAAATATGAAGAGAGGTGAGTAGACTCAATTTTGGTAATTTAATTGATAAACGTTGTAATTTTACAAAAGCCTGGACAGAACAGAACAGGCACAAGCTCAATATAATTATCTGTACGAAAAAGTAGGAAAAACTTAATGTTAATTGATATAATTTAATGATTTATTATTAAATTATATTTAATGATTTAATATTAATTAATATTAATTTAATGATTTATTATTAAATTATATCAATTATAAACCCTATGGATGAATGATAATCCTTATACAATATGAATTAAAAAGAAATTTAATTGTTGCATGAATTTGAAGACCTTTAATCATCATACATCCAGAATCGTAATTTCTACAAGATTTTTTTAATACCTAACTAACTGCGATACCTTAATGGAGAGTCTTTTTCAGTGTGAAAGGCTTGAACTTTTCTAATAAACTACAATTTTTCTTCCATTGGCGCTAGACTGTTTGTGAGCGATTACTCCTTACAAATTTTCAAATTGTCTTAAAATTGATTGTAAATCGTGAAACTGTGAGGCTTACAGCCCAACCTAAATTACGGCGTAAAGCGCAAAATAAATGTCAAATTTCTCATGCCGATATAAAATGTATGAGACCAACCATAATTGCGCGACGTTAACGCTTTGCAATTGGTAGTAATCCAATTTTGACAGAGCGTAAAGAAGTGAAGTTTGTTGTAAAACAAGTTTGTCATTGTTAAGTAATGACATGATAGCTGCTTTCAGTCGAATTTTGCGATTTTATCTCCATTTTATCTTCATTTGGCGATTTTTATTTAACATGGTAAGTTAACATTACTGTTCTTGGTGGCACAACGATGACGCTTTTATTTAGGTTGCTCATTACAGCGTAAAAGCTGGGCGCTAAATTACGTTGCGATTTACGCCGTAATTTAGGTTGGGCTGTTACTGGAGTGTTGGACTATTAGACCAGAGTACTCGGTTCATACCTTAGGTTAAAAAAAAATTTTCAGCGACTGTTTCTCAGTAAATTTCGGCCAAAAGCTCTGGGAGTAAATAAAATTGTTATGAAAATTTTCTTAAAAACCTGGCGTTCGGAGTCGACTTTAAACTGTGGGTTCCACCCCAACTAATGTATGAAATTAACACAGATAACATGGATGGTGTGAGAAACTAGGTCTTAATGCTGACTGAAGGTTTGTAATGGCCAATTAGGTATATATATGAGAGGCTAAATCCAAAATACTAAATTATTTTAAACCGCTAAATCTGGCTTGCTCATCTTCATTATATAATGCCAAGATTAGAGAATCCATAAATGTTCATAAGCAGGAATTCTGCTTTTGTTTTGCATTCAGCCTTAATTCTATTTTTCCAATGGGGTGTTTCTGAAAATTTTTGAAAGAGATTCTACCAATTTTTGTAATAACATCAGGACCATAAACATTTAAATTTTCAACAATTAAGCTTTTGTTTTCTCATTCATCAAAAAGAACACAAATTGCAATCTGTGACGTAATTTTATTTTAGGCCCCACTCAATTATTTAACTGTGATAGTCAAGCAATTGTTATAGATCCATTATTTTGGAAGTTTATCGGTACGCATTTTTCATTATCTTATTGATTTCATTTGAGCGTAATAAGTTTCGAAAATGAAAGCAAAATACGTGACGCGTTCATAAAATATTCTGTATTAATTTGTTAGAATAGAAATAAGATTGTAGTCGCGTTTTAATACTTTAGCAAAATTATATAAAGCAATATTAAAACATTAAAAAAAATTTTCACGCTTTATTAATATTCTTCATTATTCTTTTTAGCGAAAAATTATTGGGGCCTTCCGAACTTTGACAGTTGACAGTTAATAATGGTCATGTTGTTTAAAATACATAATTGGTCATTGCAACCCTTCAGTCAGGATTATTGATCTAGTTTCTCACACCACTTATGTTGTGTGTGTTAATTTTATACATAAGAGTCGGGACCTACAGCTTAAAATCGACTCCGAACGACACATTTTTGAGAACCTTTTCATGACAGTTTTATTTACTCTCAGAGTTTTTGCCAGCAATCTGCTGAGACGAAATCGCCGAAGAAATCGCTCGAACCCTGGCTTTACGTCTAATAAGCCAACACACTACCTACTAGGCTACGGCTTCTTGTTTAAGCTAAATACATTAAATAATGAATAGATTATTTTGTGCCAAACCACTATGGAAAAATCATAGAAAACGACGCAGGTTCCTTTTATAGACAAGTGACCGGAATTTTTATCGAATCGTTTTCAGTATTAAGTCCCATATCTCCATAGATTTAGGTTGATGCAAAAAAAAAGTAAAACCTAAAAGCGTCCAATGCGCCCCGAAAAAGTCTCTGGGCTGGATTTTAGGTTATTAGAGAATATATTTTTGCGAAACTTATTGGCCAAGCCATCAATATCAACGGCGGCTAATATAAGTTAATGACTGGGTAATTTGAACAATAGGTCAGCGCTACGTGGTAAGTCACAAACCATAGCTGTCCTTAAGGTCATCATAACTAGCCATCAGTCAAAGTTACAATTAGCCATTACAACCATAGCTGCTAGATAAATAAAGCATCAAATCGCCAAACATTACAAAAAAAAAAATCGTTAAAGACGTTCATGGAAATCCTATAAATAATCGTCACAAAATCGGCATGAAAATTCAGTGTGATATTCGGTATATAATCGACACATTTTTCAGAGTCTTTGCTTCTTAAAAGAGTGCAATACAGACTTCATCTGATCTCTTTACTATTTACACCACTTATATCCGAAAGAGAACGGAACACAACTTGACCGCGTACAAGAGTGGATGAATGACGGTACTGTATCGACTCCATTGATTAATTGGAGCATCGCTGCAATGTGGTTTGTAGTTCACTGTTCTATGGGTATTATAACGGATTTCGCTTAAGCGAATTAAGAGACTTGTTCCCGTAAATCATATTTTCCTATGAAACTCTCGCTTTCTCGGCGAGCACATAGTTATCTGGTCGATTGGCAAATGAATTGCACACTGCATTACAGACCAAATTCGTTCTTTAGTCGGACTAATTGTATGTCGAACTACCTTCGTGAGGAGTAGTATATATAATAATTATAATTTTTTGCCTTTTAAGAGATAAAAAAAACATAAGATAGAGAAAAATCATCCCTACAATTTGCAATACGTTGTAAAGTAAATATGACGAAAATTTTTTAATTTCTAAAAATCGTCAGAATAAGGACATAAATCGTCACATCGTCAATACGATCTTTTTGGAGCACAAAATCGTCAAAATGACGATAAATCGTCAAATCTGGCAGCTATGATTACAACCCTTTAGCCAGGATTACGGCCTAGTTTTTCACACAACTCGTATTGTATGAGTTTGTTTATTTTTTTTCAATTCCGAATGACAGATTTTTTGAGAAACTTTTCTTTTCTTGCAATTTTATTTACTCTCAGAGTTTTTGTTAGAAATCTACTGACACACCACCTACTAGACTACAGGGACTTCTCAGTCATATTTAGCGGAATTTATTTGTAGAGTAATGGATATTTTGCATATTTAAAATTTCTTCCACCCAGAGAAACCGTTCAATTCCATTCATAATGGCATTAATATTACTTTCAAGAAATATAGAATTTCGTTAATATTTCACCTACAATTTGTTTTGTTTATAATTTTAAGGCTTTTAAAAGTAAAGATATATTGGAATTAGAATAAAATTTGACATAAATTTGAAACTTTTTCTAACCTATTAATGGATAAATAAGTCGAGTTTGTTTGTTTTTTTATTCTTCTATCTATCCTTGATGACTTCGTTTTTTGTGGTTGTACTATTGAGGTCATGTAGTCCATGAATGTAGCATTTATAATGATTTAATCCTTCTTTTCTAGACTTGTTTAAAAATTTAAAGCTCCATAGTTTATGATGTTCTATTGTTTTCACAGTTGTTTATTTGCTATTTAGCCTTAATCCTTCCTGGCTGAGAAAATTGCTGCAACAGTGGGTAAAAAAATTATATTTTGTTGAGGGAAAAAATAAAAGAAATTTTAATGCTCTTAAGCTAGGAAACGAAAGACTTAAAATAGGGAAAAATGTATAACAAAATATTTTTGAAGAATACATGGAGCTCTTTTTTAACTTCTTCTCTACTTGAGGATTTACTTAACTTTTGTTTAATGCTGCACTCAAAAAAGTTTTACTTTCTCCACAGTCATACGGCAATGAGGTCAGCGTTTATCGCAAATCAAATACAGAATACGTGTCACTGGAATGGAAATTGAATATGAAAAATTTATTGGCTTTTTGTTTAAGAACACAAAATATTTGAAAATTTAGAACTCGTGGTGAGTTCCCATCGAAATATTTATTATCCAAATATTTCATTTCTGGTATTTATATTTACTTCTTCTCCGGATGTTCAGGATGTCAGACAAAGCGAATAATAAAAAATTTGCTACCCTTTCCATTGAGTTGATAACTAGAGGATCTATGCTTTAAGCACTTCCTACAATTAATTTGACATTCACTTTGTGAAATATTTTAGAGGTCAACAAACTCGTTAACATTAAACAATTCCTTTGTCAAATTTTTTACACAACAATTCTCCTGAGAACGAATTTAATTTAAGGATTTATGAAGGTATTTACGAAATAACTTCCAGGTGCAGAATTGACGTTCGTAGTGTTTAGAAGAAGCTGCTTCTTACCTTACGCTAATAGATATCCTTAGAGATATGACAAATATTCTTTTGATACCGAGATACCTTTTTGCTGATTATTTAAAATCATGAGCATGTTTACAAATGCTTGATTTGCTGTACCTCTATAGATCTGGTGACAGCAGAGCGGATGGAAATCTTTTCTGATAAGGGTTGATTGTTTTAGAAGTCGTCGTAGTCTAGTAGGTACTTTGCTTATTAGACGTAAGGCCCGAGTTCAAAACCCAAGACAAGAATCAAAACGAAAATATGAAAAAAAAATGTTTTTCAGCTACTTCCTCTCAACGGATTTCTGGCAAAAACTGCCATGAAAACTTTCTCAAACTCTAGGTCCCACCATCGTAGCTGCTGTGAGAAACTAGGTCAATAATCCTGATTGAAGCGTTGTAATGACCGATAAAATGGACGCTGCTTTCATGAAAGCCAATTTTTCATTGATCTTGCTCTTCTATAATTATGCGAGTCTCAAACATTTTTTAACTTTCATAGTGATTGTATGCAAATACGACTTCTTTGAGCTCAAGTGATTATGACGTATTAGTTACATGTTTTAACTGTTTACCCTATCTCCCATGTGGAAGCCTTTCCTATCTTTGTTATATTCCTGTCGCTAACTAATATATCATGTGATCTTTTTTTTCCCAGATCTGATCACGATAAGTTCAAAATTGTTTTTCTGATTAGTTTTATCCAATGTATCACAATCTCTATGACGGTGGTATTGAGGCTCTCTTCACACTTCAGATTATTTGGAGGTGCAAACTTAAACAGTCCAGAGTTGTTATAAACGAACAAAACTTAACTTTGTGTGTCCACGGCATAATATTTTTGTCTGTTGCATGATTTCAAGTGGTCCACTGATTTCTAAGCCTAAAGGAATAGTTATGTGTTTGGGCAACTCAAAGCTCATCAGTCTACCAAGTTCACCTTTCTCGTTTAAACACAGTAAATTATTTTTGAAAAATTGTTTTATTTGAATTCCCCAAATTTTTTGTTGTTTTACATGTTATGTGCATGTTATGTGCATAGTTTCGGTTGCCAATGTACACTGAGATTAAATTCTAACAATTACCAAAGTCAACTTTTACCACTTAAGGAGAGTGCCCGACAATATTTCGAAATTTGTTGCAATTTTTTTTTTCGTTTTTAAAACGGAAATAACGAGTATTAAATGTTAGGTATATTTCTTTTATATCAAGTTTCCTTTGATGCTCACTGTATTCTGCGATGAATTTTACAAAAATTTTAACTCCAACATTTTTAAACTCAAGACTTTAAACTCATTTCGCTAACACTAGAAAACCCTTCATTTGTCTTAAGGGCAGCGTAAAATTCACCACTCAATTGAATGAGTACGCCAGTTGCAAATCTGTACATGCCAACCTTCTTTTGTGGTACCCTGTATTGTTTTTAACAATCCAAAAAACATTGTTTTTCTACGGATTTTCAATTTAGTCGACTTCCTCACAAGTAACATGACATTGTTCTCATGTCAAGTGTAGATATTCTTTTATTCTACTCTTTAAACTGTTCATTCCTTTATTCTTTTGGTCTTGAGTGGTTATATGAGTTGGCAGATTTTTTCCCCAATTTTGTTTTTTCATTGTACGTCACTATTGTTGAGGGAAAAAACTTGAGAAAATAAGCAAAGGTGTTAAGGAATTCCAAACTTCATAGAAATTGTTCTTAAATTGTGTTACTTTGTCATTCTAACTGGGACAGACAGATGAAGGAGGTGCAAAGCATAATAAAAATGTCTTTGGAATTAGACGTGTGTTCTATAGAAAAACATATTTTCCTTGCGAAAACTGGAAATGGAATTCAGAAACAAGTGAAAGAAATTCTGGTGATAAACTTGCAGAAATTCAGCGCCTTTGATGAAGAAAAAAAATTTGATTTTTATAATCTATTCACACGCTTTTTGCCCACGTAATGCAATATTTTTTTGTCTGCTGAGACAGGATATGCTGAGTCGATACGCAATGCAGTCGTTCTCCGTATCGATACAGGCGAGTTTACCCGCTTTATAACATCTAGCGCTTCGGCCCAAATTTGCTCTCATAGAGTATAATTCGGTTTCCAACCGCAATTAGGTGTCACCGTCTCACCGGCAGCGACTGTCCAACGAATCTTATACAAAAATTTCAGTCTTTGATCCAGCCTTATTCCCAGGTATGTTGGTCCTAATTTCCTCGTTTCCAATACACATGCCCACCTGTAAGGGGATACGACAAACAATGATCAGCAGCAATTCCGTTTTATACACGGACAGGTCTAGGCTGTGAGAATCCAATCATGTTTTCGTTTTTAGCATGACAAGGCTCAATTTTCGCTGTGCCTCTTCCGTATTCCTAGTCGTGATACAGCTGTAATATCATCTGCATATCCAACCAAAAAAGTTCCCTCTGGCATATCCTCTCTCAGAATTCCAACGTAGTTAACGTTCGGAGCCGAGAATAGATCCCTGTGCCGCTCCTGATGTTATATGCTTTACCCTTGGTCTCAGATATCATGGCCAGGATGTAGTGTGGTACTGAAAAATTCTAATCCAAAGCATTTAATACATCGCTTCATCTAAGACCGTTAAAAGCGTTTTAATGTCCAAAGTCGCAAGCAGTAGCACAGGCCTCGAAGAGTGATTTGCACGCTGTGTGACCATGGGCGCTTCAGGCAACCTCTCTCAAGGCGTCAAGGCGGGTCGAAAACCATATTGTCTAGCAGACAGTCCGCCACTATCCTCAATAGCAGCAGTGAGCAGTAGCTTCAAAAGCCTCACTAGCAGCTTCCCCGAAGTAGCCAATATGCACAGTGGCCTGTACGCGGGTGGATCCCCGAATCGCCCTTTCCCTTGCTTATTAAGACCAGCCTTTGTTTCTTGCACATTTTGGGAAAAATACACTCTCTTAGGCACGCGTTGTAATTTCCCGCATAACCTCAGGCAGGATGACATCGGGCCCTGGTGCTTTAATACATACAAATATTCCTTCGGCGACTTCCTCTCAGCAAATTTCAGGCATAAACACTTCGAGTATATAAAATTGCCATGAAAATTTCTCAAAAATCTTTCGTTCAGAATCGATTTTAAGCTGTAAGCCCCGCAATTCGTGGTTTAAGATGTTGGGTCGTAATCCTGACTAAATAAATAATTATCTTTTGTTTTAATACAATCATTGAATCCACGATAAATAACGTTTTGCAAAATTAAAAGCTTAAAATTAATAATTTAATTTGTAGCTTATTGAACTGCTTTTCGCCGTAAATTATATTCAATTATGAATTTTTTGCTTCGCTATTTTTGACATATTCATGGGCAATTTTAGATGCCATCAATATTTTCAGCGAATTTTTTAACAATTTCAGATTCTTTCATTGGCCATTTAGTCGCTAGAGAGTAAAAATAATAAAACATTTTCGGCGTCCAACCCCAGAAGATTGATTTTCTCCAGTGTAAGTTTTATAAGTTCATTGTAGAATCCAACCGGCTTCATATGACATTGGCTCAAACCAACCAATTTCTGCTGCAATCGATTTTTGTAGGTGATTTGAAAGGCGTTTTATTGAACTCATGTATGTTTTGCTTGAAACTTTTAAAATTTTTAATTTTTTTTTGGTTATTGTACATCCTGAAGTGTTTGCTTTTTTGTATTAATTTTTCCTAATCCTTGCACATAAACGGCGAATTGACTGCAATACAAAAGCAATAACAATATAGCGAGAGTAGAATCATAAAAAATGTAATAAAAAGAAAATATCACACAATTTTTTGGTAAATGATAAATGAAATTTAATTTCTGAAATCTCGTAATTGGTTTCCATATTTTTTCCTGTAAATTTTCCATTATTTTGTTCGTATATGATGTGTTTGTATGGGTTTTTTCCGTTTATTTTATTTGTTCTAATATTTTATTATTTCTGTTGATTTGATTTTTTTTTCATAATTTTTAGGATTTATTTCCAATATCACAAATATTCACAATGAAATTTCGACTATTCAATACAAAAAAAAAAGCGAGTACAATCAATCAATTGAATCGAATCTAAAGCACGTATTATCTGCTTTTTATTTCATGCAATATACGAGTACATACAGAAAAATGGTTTGTAAACTCATTTCATATATTTTATGGGATTTAGTTTCAACGTACATTTGAAATGATTTTTCATATTTGAAATGAAATCAAATTTTATATGACTTTTTAAACGGTTTTTGAGATTTATTTAATTATGAAATATTTTAAGGTAAAATTTATTTAAATTATCTCAAAACAACTCTAAAGGCAGCCATTTAAATTACATTCTATTTTTCGAATAATGGTATTTATTATGATTCTTTTAGTATTTTAGTGGTGGCGCATCTCTACTCTTCTATTAAATTTTCGAGTACGCTGTCAATGATGATGATGTACTGAACCTAATCAAATCTGACGGCGAGGCGATAATACTGAACAGTCATGAAAAGGTCAAAATCGCGATTCTGCGACTTATGAATGATAAGGCGCATTAATGATGGCCGCCTGCAAAACATATTTACTGATCTGATATTTACATATCTCAAAGCAATTCTGAAAAGTTCATTCAGCTCATTCAAGATGGGAAAAGATCTCTAGCGACCTTTTGATACCGTAAGAGATTTTATAAAATCTTCGCCATGGGCATAGCTTCTGCGAAATGCAGAAGTGCATCGCTATTCGACAAAGTGTCCCGTTATAAATGACGGCAAAACGAAGTACATGTACATAGTCGACAAGTAGGGACATTCGGCATATCACATTCCAGATTACGGTCGACAGCTGTACTTTCAATGTTGTAAGCATCATTACCAGCAGTAACGATGTTAACCTCGAGAACAAGCGTGTTAGCCTGGAGATCAAGTGATCACTCTTGCCAACAGGTGTTACTATGGTCTGAATAGTCAATTAAACCACTTTCGCTTGACGAAACTAATAACCTACAAGTCGCTCATCATATACTTACATTTTACAGAAGGTATTTGATATTTATTCAAACTACTGAATCGGATTACACATTAAATAATAAAAAAAGTGTTTCAGAAAAAGCTGTGGGAATTTCACTAATGCAATTTTAAAATATTTGATAATTAAAATATTCCTGGTATGGAGGTAGCGCTTCCCTTGTATTTATCCCCTCAATATTTTTTTCAGTTCCAAAGCAAAGTGATTGCGTCAAAATTTTAAGGCTCTTGTCGGAATACTTCTTCAGATATTTCACAGTTAATGTTTGGTAGAATACAAATCACTTTGACCCTTATAGTCCTAGTCCTACAGTCATGATCATATTTTGCAGTTAAAGAAAACAATTCCTATGCGGTTAATGAGTTTATTTTTTGTTTATTTTAATACGGGTTGAGATAAATTTTTCTCACAATCAGCAAATTGAAACACTGTCCACAATCAAATTTTGATTTATATAATGCTTTTTTCTAATAAATTGGTTTCATCACAGAGTAATTATGACAAAATTTTATTGCAATCGATGTAATACAAGCGTAAATTCCTCACATTTAAAATTCACAAAAAGCATAGGACCAAATGGAAAAAAATCAACGATTACCTAGGTTCCCAACATACTTTGTGCACATGTGTTTGCATTGTTCCTAAGCAATGGTAATTAGCAACTCCATTATCCTAGGAGCTGCTACAGCAGATCAATCCAATCACGCTAAGCTGGAACAATAAAACGCTTAACGAAACAGAAAGAATACAGAATAACACCCAACCGGAACTTATGGCAACAAACTTGGACACACGATATAAATAATTTACATGTGAAGACGCAAAAATAACAGCAACCAACCGAATAAGATGGAAAGGCTTTGTGGAAGCCATATACTCCCAAAAGGGATAGTAGAAAAAAATATAAAGAAATAGATTCACTAATTGCAATCAAAATAAAAGAAATTACTTACTTCTTTACATTATTTGACTCTTTAAATTCAATATTCAATACTAACGTGCTTAACGTGTTGTTTACAATAAAATTTAAGGTTATTAATCACAGACACCACTTACTAAATATTTATACTGGGCCCATCGCTTTATACTTCCATATTTTATGTTTGACATCTTCACGATCTTTCAATGTACTTGTTGTTGTTGGATGTTTGTGTAATTCTGAGAACCGTAGGATGCTTGTATTTTGTTGTTATCTGTTTAGCTTTGTTAAGTTTACTCTTAATCTTTGCATTAATGTTAATAAATTAAACCAATTTTATCCATAATTCCTGAAGCGTATCTAAACATCTGCAATAATCATTATTTTTTAATATTTCGTAATTTCCATGAATAGTAGTACACATTTTAAAAATACATTTTCTTTGCAAACTTTAATATCCATTCACTTGCATCTACTGTGAAGCGTATTCTATTTTTAATGTTAAATGAATCTGTTCCATTTACTTAATAATGTGAGCATTTTCTACTCCAGTTTGTATTTTTATTGTACTTAAAATATAAAACTATGGCCCTCATACACCTGAACTTTTTGACATGTTTAGTACGTACGACACAATAGCATTCATGCACACACACACAACTAGAAGAAACTGCAGAAATAATTTATTTTTTCATATCCCAAGTGGTTTAAAAAAAGCTCGTAACTAACAGAAAAACAGTAGACTGGTTTTGTAGTCAAAGTAACTGTTACGACGGTAGACAGTTTCTCTTAACAGTGTACTAGAATTAGAAATAAAAACAGAAGCTTTACGTCAGGGATGAAATTTGCCCTGAATACTTCGAAAACTTCTCTAGTAGATAAATGATGATGCAAATAATTTACAAGAAATTCTAAAATCAGTCGTTTGATAATAATTTGTAGTTATTTATAAAGCTTAAATCGTATACACTCAGGTCTCGTTTTATTCGATAGATGCGTTCCAAAATAAATCGCATAAATTGAATTCGCGTAAAACGATACTCTAGCTTCATATAAAAATTAATGACTCGTTCCAAAATCCTGAAAAACCGCTTTCTTTCTTAATTTTACGGTAGAAGCAAAAGACGTTATAAAAGACAAAATCCTTCATATGGTACGTAACTTAAAATGATTGATATAAAAACGTTATTTGTGGTCGTAAAAATCTAAAAATTGGTAGAGATATTTTAGATAATCTTACGAAACATAATCAATCAAAAACTCGAAGTTGTTTTTTTTTTAATACGTACTTTTGGATTTTTGACGACAACTTATTTCAAGCAATAAAAACAAAAAGGTATAAAAAATAAAATATAAATTCATTATTTATACCTGTTAAATTTCGATTACGATTAGTAATCGATTACATTACTTTTTAAAAATAATCGTAATGATTATATAATTCTATGAACAATTTTTTCGAATTACTAATTGATAACGATTAATATAATGAAAAAATAATCAGGATTACTGGCTATTTGTCTAATAATCAAAAAAGATCAAAAGTAATCTAAAAGTAATCAAATTATTTTCAATAATTACTTTCAAATTATTCTTGATTATTTTCAAATATTCAAAAGTAATCGAAAAGTAATCAAAACGTTTTCAATAATTCTTCTCTTTCTTCTTCTTTTAAAATATTCAAAAAGAATTTGAAAGTAATTATTGAAAACGATTTGATTACTTTTGATTCCTTTTAATTATTAGAATAATCGCTAGTAATTCTGATTATTTTTTGACTATATTGTAATCGTTATCAATTATTGACTATTTTAACCAAAAATAATCGTAATTGTAATCATTATTTCACCATTCAAAAAAAAAAAGTAATTAAATTACTAATCATTACGAGTACTAATCATTACTTTACTGGTATGTTATGAATGTACGATCAATCATTCTGCTTCGTTTTGGATTTGGTTCGACGTACTTTCATCATTACATTCATATCAGGTAGTGCATATATGTAGGGACTAGATCAACGAATTTTTGGAAGGTTTATTTGTGCTTTTATTGCAGGATATATAGTCTGTCATTAAGCTTTGAGACTTTGAGTTTTTAAGTTGCCTAGGCATCTCATGATATCCGGAAAACAGACCACTGAATCCGCGTTGAGTCTTCAGTGGTCTTTCGGTATCTTGGTCCATAAGATTTTGTAAATCATTAACTTTGTTTAGGATATCACCAATTTCTTTTGAAACCACGTTTTTCTCATTGCCGGTCGCTAGTGACGTCGATATCGACTAATGGTTCCTCAGCTAACAGCCCTTCTACATCATCCTGCTTCAGCGAGACAAATCTATCTCCTCCAATTTGTTGAGCTAAATCAATTACTTCACTGCTCAGTGTCGACAAAATGAGACACACCGTAATGATTATATCAGTGGTGCAAATTTGGTTTATTTAAAAAATTATTCTAAGTTCAAAAAGCATCATAAGATTTTAAAATCTATAAAAAATCTAAAAAAAATTTTTCGCATAAAAAATATCCGCATAAAACGAGATCCGAGTGTATAAGAGAATAATAAATATTGGTAATACATACATAATTGGTCATTACAACCCTTCAGTCAAGATTATTGACCCAGTTATTCACACCACTTATGTTGAATGCCTTAATTTTATACATAAGTGGCGGGATCTACTGTTTAAAGTCGACTCCGAACGACAGATTTTTGAGAAACTTTTCATTGGAATTTTATTTACTCTCTGAGTTTTTGCCAGGAATCTGCTGAGACGAAATCGTCAATGAAATAGTTTTTGTATTTTGTCTTGATGTCTTGCCTGGGGCTCGAACCCTGGCTTTACGTTTAATAAGCCGACACACTACCTCCTAAACTACGGCGACTTCAAATATTGATAATGCTTTTAGATTTTAACGTTTAGTTAAAATGAATTGAAAGAAATTTACTTTTTCTTTAGAGAAACATATTCTGCTAGAAAAGTTTGCAAATTTTAATTACATAATCATTAGTTTGCTTGCAGTAGTAAAATTATGTTGTCAAGGTTAGCGGGCGACTTTGCATTCACAAACAAGTTCGCTCGGTTGACAAATTGTGTTACACAGTGTGAGGTAAGCCCCCGAGCTTCGGGTGGAACAGGCCAGTTACCGTTGCGGCCCATTCGTTACAATGCCCAAATCTTCAAACCTTCTGTTATCCACAAACCGATGACATATGTTTTGATGTGTATGGAACTCACATAAAAGGTGTTGTACTGATTCCGCTTTTTCCTTATCCTGGCCGCTTCTGCAGTTATACTGGCAGACAGACCTATCTTCCGCAAAGGAGGAAGTAAATAAAGCATTCGATGAAAGCACTCCTAAGCATTCGACAAAACTTAGAGCTAGGGTCTATAATTGAAGCAAGAAATAATTGGAAATAATTGGGAAGTTACATAATTGACCGAAGGATTGTTTTTCAAGGAATTCTACTATGTTCCTTAGGAGTGTTCCTTAGACGAATGCAGTCGGTGTGAAACTATGTATTAGCGTACATGAGCACACTCTCGATATACTACTTCACCTACGGGGTGACGTCTTCCAGTTTGAAAAGTTATTAAGTCTATGAAAAATAAAAGTGAATGTAGCAAAATATGTTCATTTAAACATAATATTACGTGAAGCAACGTGCTAATAATTAATATTATGGTAGACTGTCCAAAGAAATAATAAATCTATTTACATCAGGAGGGGGTAGAGGTGAATATTTACAAGCTGCATACAGCTATCTTGGAACTATTTTACCAACAAATGTTGATTACGAGATGTGTTTTTCAACGGCAGAGTATCTTGGTAACAAAATTCATTCATTCATCAGATCACATATTAGATGCTTTAATGTTTTTTTGTTAAATCCCAATAATTTTCTTAAAACCAATGCATTTGCATACGTATGAATAATTTTCATTTTTGTTAATTTACGCTGTTTTTATATTTTATTTTTAACGACATATAATTCTGAAATACATAATTGGAATACAAATGATTTTGTTAACAAAATATTTTTATTATTAAGAGAAAATCACGATTTTTCCCGTGATTTTTCGGGATTTTTGGATCCCGAATTATTCCGAAGTAATCAGTCTCCTTTGGCATCCCTAGCTAATATATATTAAAGGCTAGTGGGTAAAGTGCTAAAGTATTGGCGTGATGGTCTGTCATACTACACCAAGCATAAGGTCTGAGTTACTCAGCACCTGATAATTGTATGATTTGTAATTATATTGTAATAAATGAATAACTAAATATTTGAATATAACTTCGATTCCTATTATTTTTAAATTGAAAACAAGGAAAGCATCAGCCGAGTGATAATGATTACGATAATTTTCTCATTTTCAATAAAATATTAAATTTAAGAACATTACAATAAACACTCTTTATTACATTACTGAAATCGCACTACAAACATATTTGACTTCAATTCCTTTCGGCTGTGGTAATATTATGCTTAATATGCACATTTACTACTGCTGTGTCTTACATATTTCATTGGAACTTAAGGCCGTAATTCAGATACAGCGATAAAACGATATCAAGCGCTATCGATATATGTATATATAATGGAATTTTGTCGTGTGTTTATTGTGTTTGTTTCCTAAACAAGGTGTGTCGTACGAATTCAATGGATTATCGTATGATATGAAGTACTTCTTCGTAGCATCTGATTTCGGTTTACTGCAACTGCGATAAGTAAATTAAATGTTGACACAGTAAATGGTAAATATGGTCAAACATTGCATCTTTCTTATATATGTACATATATCATAGTTATAACCAGGGCAAGGAATTTCATGCACTATAAGAGAAAATATGCACTAAAAATTAAAAAAAAATTTTTTTGTTTGAAATATATTTATTAAACAAATAAAAAAATAAAATTCAGGTCACAGTTTCATATTTATAAGGAACATATAATATTTTAAATGTAATTTTTTAAAGGAAAATTAGATATTTCATTTACATATGTCATGTCATTATATGTTTTTGATAGCTTGGCCCGATCCGCGTTGCTGGCCCTAAAATTTTCTTTTATTTTGAACTGCTTTTCGAAGAAAATCAAAATCGGTGTGGTATCGGGCTAATTAACGCCACTGCACGCTGATTAACGACCCAACTTCTTCAACGAAACACTGCATAGTGCAGTAGTTCTTGGGTTACGGTGCAAAAACACAAGAAAACTAAGTATTGCGCCATCGGTCGGACGAACTTCAAACTACACAGAGCATGTATATTAAGTTTGATCAAAATCGGTCGAGTAGTTTTCGAGTTTAGCGATCACGTCATTTTTTATATACATATAGAAATATTTATACCGTAGTTTTCCGATCCCACGAACATCGCATTTAACGAACAGGCAAATTTTTCCTATTGAGTATCTTAAATAGCGAACAAAATTTATTTTGTGTACGCAGTTTAACGAACAAATAAAAATATTATTTGAATGAAGGTAAAAGGATAAAAGGTTTTGGAGATAACAGCTATCAGCGTCTAGGTAATTATTTCAAAAGAAATGTGTTTCTACTTCAATGATGACTATAAAAACACTACATAGAAGCGACACAATGACACATTGGCGATATCAAATATTAAAATTTATTGTAACTGCCTTAGTATCTGCAGACGAATATTAAAGGATAATTACGGTCATATGAAATTACAAAACCATAAAAATAATATTACATGAAAGCAGCGCAACCACAACATCAAAAATTCTGTAAATTTTCATTCATAGAGGAGAATTTCATCAATAATATCGGGAAAGGAAAAAAATTCTGTTGGCAAGAAATGTAATTATTAAGTGTATATTTTATCTTTAAACAAACTTTTTTAATAGACATACGTACATACGTGTGTATGTACATACATATTGATTATTTCAACTCTTCAGTCAGGATTACGATCTAGGTCCCACACCACTTATGTTGTGTGTGTTCATTTTATATATTTTGTAGTGGCAGAACCTACAGTTTGAATTCGACTCCGAACGAACAGATCTTTGCGTAACTTTTCATTGCTATTTCAATAATTTCTGCCAGAAATTTCCTGAGAGGAAAAAACTTTTCTTCTTATTCCGTTTTGTTCAAGACTTCGGACATACCTCAGAAATCCGTGTAAAAAAAACCGTGTGAAAAAGGCCGTTTCTTATAGTAAAATGGGGGATACATTCCATGTCATCTGAAAACCGTATGAGATAAAATAAATATAAATATAAAATTTCAGAAATTTATTCAAATTCGATGTTCATATGGTATTTTATTGAGCATTAAAATTTTAAGTACATAATTCATATAGGTGAAAAATTGGTAGAGCAAGCAAAAAACCAAAGAAATCTGTTAATCCAGAATTAGGAACAGAAAAATTAGAATAGAAATAAAGAAAAAATATTTACTCTGGTGGAAATCGAACCCACTACCCTAACGTTAATAGTCTAGCACACTACCCGCTAGACTACCAGGGCACCATAAAATTAAAATATAATAATAAAAAGATTTATAAAATAAAAGAGTAATTCCATTGACGGCGACATTGAAGACAGAAATACTGTAGCGTCGTTTAATAATTTCAAAAGTATCTTCCATTAATGTGGACTTAATCTGTTTCTTAAAAACTTAAATTTCAAAGGTAGATTATCAGTTTTCATTTATAAAATTTTTCTTCTCAATCGACAAACGATGTCACATGCTTATTTTGTTTTAAAATCATGTGTTTTCCAATGGTTTTCGTATCAATTATCCAATTAAGGGTCATTATTACAACTTGCCGTTAACTATAGGGAGAATTTCAAAGGACAGATAAATTGTTTTTCATTATTATATGTGGACAATAAGGTAGAAGTAAGCGTTAAGTTGAATTTAATAATTTGAAACTGGCATATATTATTTTCAAAAACTTGTTTAATTTAACAGTGTTATCGACATTTCTAAATGTATTTAGAACGTTTTTAATGTTCTTGCATTACTACATTCTTTAACTTAAATATTGTCAAAATTTGGTTAAGATGCGACCATCCGCTCCGAAATTATAGGGAAAAATCTACTTAGAATACAAATATAGTCGTCTGTCGCGTGTAAACTTTGGGAGCTCATTACTCAAAACACACTTTTTCGACTTAGAATGTTATAGAACGGAGGCGTCGAATTAAGAAAAATGTAAATAATATCTTGACCTATATTCTACATTTTGTTTCTTGAAATTTTCATTTTGAATAAAATTAAGTTTAAAATTGCTCCCGTTGACTTTTTAGCTTATTCATCTGTAGCGATATTTATTTTATTTTTTGCTTAAATGTTGTTTTAAATCAGGTTTATAACAATTTCTAAGTACTTTGTTGTATTCTTGGCATATTATGCCATTCGTATTCTGTTTTGTTGAGACTTTACTAGTACTCTTGGCATGCAATGCTAAATTCTTAAGATAGGATTTTTTATGCGCAATATAAAATGTTTTGACCCATATTCCAAAAACAATGATGTTAAAACCTTTTTCGATGTTTTTTTAATATAAAATAAAATTTATATTTAGTGAGTTAAATACAAACTTAACAAGCCTATGTGTATAAAATCCGCCCTGTAGGAAATCAAACTAATTTTAAAGTAACTTGAAACTGGTTTTTTAATAAGCACAACTAGTTGATTAAGTGACTTTTTTCCTTGTCGCCGACTCATTATTTTAACATGGGCATGTCCTAGGCGATAGTCAATTGGTCATCTCTGCATGACTTTTAAACTGACTACAAATTACTTATTTTTCAACCAATTTGTAGTTAAATATAATATAATTCATTTAAATATTAGTTTACACTAAATTATTTAAAAACCACTTTTTTTTAAATTCAATTTTAAACAGTTTTATTTATATTATATTATATACACATATTTATATATAGAAATAATTATTATAATACAAAAATAAAATTAATTAATTAAATTAAAAGAAAATTCATGTACATTTTAGGACTTAAAATAAAAGTTGTAATAAAAAGTTGTAATGTAAAATGTAAAATAAAAGTTGTTATGAAAAGAATACTTATATACATTTGAAAGTTTGTACTGAAGGAAAATTCAAAAGTTAAATATTATTAAGTAATATTATTAAGTTTTTTTTTCCACCACAAACGTGATGAAAATGCCGTTTTTTAATAACGGCTAAGGCGTTGCGTAATTCTTTGTCTGGGTCAACACAGGGAGGCCGAAGTGCATCCATCAATGCATCAAAAACTTTTTTGTCATCCTTCAAGCTCTATTTGCCATGAGTGCCATCAATATTTATAGCAGGATTCAATCGCAGAGATAAAATTGTCGTTAAAGGTTTTGGGCATTTCCCTTTCAGTGATAATTTCATGGCATTGTCTGCAAAAATGAACAAAAATATGGAAAATTATAAAAATAGAGAAGAATAAAAACTCACGTAAATTTTCTAATTTTCATCGATTATGTTATCATTGAGCGCTTTCAGCTCCTCGAGGGTATTTATTGCAAAAGTAGTCTTAATAGCCACATTGCGTTTTTCCTGTCGAACAAGGCTTTCGGTCACTACTTTTTGGGTAGACAATGCTGCCATTATAATCTCATTTTGAGCTCTGTTGGAGCTTCTTAATTTCGCCTTGAAATATAAATATTTATCAGAAAATCGTGATATATTGTTAGACAAAACATATTTTCATTTTACCTGTTATTTTTGATAATTTGGCATTCATTTCAGAAAATTTGACATCAAATTGGGGAACATTGGTATCATCATTTTCTGTACCTTTATCTGTTAAAATACAACATAAATATTAAGGCACATTTTTACGATTGTACAAGATACTTACCAGCAGTGCTCAGATAAATGCGTATACATTTTTTTTATTTAGATTTTTAATAAACTATTTGATTTCACTATCACTTCAATATCACTTTTATAGATTTTATTATAAATTTGCAATATTTACTTGGGTTTTTACCTTTTTTTAATAAAATTGAGCACCACCTAAAAACCATATTTGCTGTGACTGACATTTGATTTACCGACATGCTTCCTTTGTTTTATTATTGTTTTCTTATATTCTCTTCTTTTGCTTTTTTCATTCTTACTTTTGTTTCTATTCAATATGTTTGGTTGATATCTGCATGACATTTCAACCAATTTGTAGTCAATTGCAAAATAGTTAATTTATAATTAGCGTTTTTATCAACCGACTACTTTATTTACTACAGGGCGCCTACTGAACGATCTTACATCTCTTGTGAATTTTCGAAAAGTTTGTATGTTTACGTACTAGAGGTGTGCACAAGACATATAAAATTGTGCACTATTGCATTTTTCTCAAGACCGAATATTGATTGTAGCTGCAAATATAAATAAGTGCGAAGCAATGATAGAATACAAAAAAAAAAAAACAACTGCACTCGTAAACCATTGTACAAAGGAGAGTTGTGTGAAGAGTGCAACAAAAATATTGTACTCTTCATATAGTCACAACATGCATTTCTTTTTTTTTGCTTTCGGAAACCGAACATCTTCGTCGACGCCAGCATTGCCAGTAACTTTTTTAAACTTTTTATTTCTGAGGAAAAACCTTTTTTACACTACTACTTTTTTAAACTATTGATATTCATATGGCAATACTAAAAATGTAGCTTCAGTAGTAAAATATGCTCTTGCAACACAAACCATAGTTTCGTTACTTTACAGGCAAACGAGTGCTGTTGTATACATTCAACAAATGAGAAATACACTTTTCAGTGCACTCGTAAAATCAAGAGCAAGGGAAAAGAGTACACTACGGTATTGCATTCGGTGAAGGGTAAGGTAACAGAATGCCTTGTGTATGCCTTAAATAGAAATTCTCCTCATAGTTGAAAATGATTTTTCGATGAAAATTAAAGTCAGCAGCCAAATGCTATAGAGCCCAATCAGTGAACAGCGACGTGTTATCAATGGCCTTCAGTGCCTAAGTCGGATAAATTTTGTACGATTGTAGGCACAAGTTACTGTTCATCAAGTTGTGGTGTCAAAATCACCGAGTTCTAGAAATAGACGAGAAGCCGATAGCCGCGTTTGCGAGGAGTATTTTTAAAAGCTGTCTCAAAAATAATGTAAATTATGAAACAAATCAAAGCAATAGACTTGATTGGTAAACTTGAGTCCAAAGGCTGCAGAAGCTGATTCCTTTTTTTGTTGTTGACAAACGGCGAGCACTATTTAAACTCATTAAAGAGTTTAAGTGACACATTTAAGCCTGACAATGTACGAGTTCACACAATCGCTACTGTGATAATCAAAATTTAAGAAATTATTAAGATAAGATAGAAACTTTTTCTATTATGTTACTGTTGTTCTTTGCTGTCACCAAGTGTTTCATTTGACAATTTTTAAGTGTCAATCAAAGAACATAATTTTAAATTTTTTATATTTCTGCCTATGAATTACTGGCAATTGTTGCCAGTTCGTATCGTTTATTTACCATAACGTTTGCTTGTTTTAATTATGTTTAATCAATAAATTAAGAAAAAAAGAAAAAAAAATGCAAAAATAAATAAAACAAAAAATATAAAAATTTATTTGTATAATTTTTATTTCAATTCAGCCATTTGTTGTGTCATGCTGCACATCCGGTTGTCATTTTCATAAAATTAATTACATTTGCTCTCTAATTTCATGTGACATAAAAACGATGGTAATAATAAAAAAAAAAAAACAACAACAATTTAAGTGCAATAAATTGCAGAAAAATTAAATTTTTTGCATGAAGAATTTCCGATAATTTCACTAAAAATCTATAAAAACCGCGCATTGAATATTTAATTTTATGAACTGAAGTTAATTTAATGAACAAAATTTATTAAGTTAAACATTGCTTTCATTTATAATTTTAATATTTAAATTTATTTAGCATTATCGATAAAGACAAATTTGTGGGTGAGATGTATGTGAGTTAAAATATAAAAAATTATAAACAATTTAAAAGTAATTGGAAGCATTATTTATAGATCCAAAGGTTTATCCGCAAAGAGGAGATTTTTTTTAAAATTATTAATGACTTTACCACAGTCACTTATTTCTGTCAGGAGGTGAGTTACTCAGTGTCCCATATGAACCTAATAGTCGATTTTTTTATAAGGAAACTCCAATAAATTACATACAGTATGGAAAACTATAAAAATTTTTTAAGTATTTGATTATATTAATCAATTTAACATGTACGTATAGAGTAAATGCACCAGTAGTCGGCAGTTTTATTTTTTCTCTTTTTCAAATTGGTCTCATTAAAAGTGGGAAAGTAGTATTGAGATGATGTTTAGTTATTACAATTCTGTGATAAGTTTAGTTTTAGATCAATTTACCAACTTTGAACATTAAAATAGCAAATTATAAGTAATTGAAATATTTTGTTCAAATCATCGATTATTCCAGTACTCGGCACATGTGTTCCTAAGTTCGGCAGAAAACGATCCTATTGTCGGCATTAACATTTTTGTTAAAGCAAATAAGTTTTGGAGCTATTCTTGGCATTGCACACGAAATTAATTCAGAAATCAAGGCAGCAGAATTCGACATAGCTATCGACATTATTAACAAAATAGCTCCAAAACTTATTTTCTTCAGGCAAACTATTTACTACATCTTTACGTGGTCGTACATATGGAAAGACAACCATTGGGGCTACTATCTAATCATTTGTTGAAAAAACCTGCAGCACTGTTATAATTTTTTTTCAATTCCCATTTGGATACTGTAAACGTTTCTATATTCCTTTGGGTCCAGAACTTTTCAGGTTTTGAGCATAAACTAAAGCTGGGTTCATCTCCATTAAATATTCGCGATGAATCATTCAAAATGTAAAAAGCGTTTTGCTTAGTTATCAAACGGAAACAACATGAGTCTTTGATCATCTACTATTATTGCTTGAACTGCATTTATCACGACTTCAGCTTTTAATGGGAATCCACAATTTGCTAGGTCTTTGCACTATTTCTTAAGACATTTCTCTTCTGATTCAGTCAAGACTGCTTGTGGACCCATTTCTCTCGTATCAACCGAAGGATGTATTCTGCCCTGTATGGTGGAACGCGGGACTCCATATTTTTTGCTTGCACCCAATATTGCAGATGTGCCATTTCTTACTTCTATTAAAGCACATTTTGGGGATTCTTGGGAGTATTGGCGTATGAGCATTTTCCCGTAGGTGGACATATTAATGAATTTATATTGCCTGAGACTCAAAGAACAGCCTATTATGCATACTGAACCACGAACTTTCGTCCTGTCATAGGACTTCAAGTTATATAAATGTAGGAATGGCGACTTTAAATTCTCGACAGCTCTCAGTGTATTCATTATAAACTATGCCGACTATTGGGTAAATCAAGTTTTTCCTCAATTTCCAGTAGTCGACACCTCCCTGCCGACAATTGGAAATCATATAATTTTTTGTTCCTAGTGCCGGCAGCAATATAAATTATAAAAAAATATTAATTTCCATAATTTTTCACTCTTAATTTAATATTTGATCTATTTTTTTTTTTCTCATTAAAACCACTTACTTTTTTCAAAAACACTTAATTTAATATAAATACTTGCTTGTTTAAGGAGACACCTAAACTAAAATTTTATTAAAAAACCGGCACTACTCCACTTTTTGAAAAACCATCACTGCATGAGGACAAATATTGACAAAAGTATTCATCCCACTTAAATTTACTCATTTCATAAGAGAACAAAACAATTTTTTCTACCAAAATCAGTTTTAACTTTAGTAAATAAAGGTGACTTTTCTTATTTATTTGCATTTTTTTACAAAAACTGCCAACTACTGGCACATGCCGATATTAGATGCATTTACCCTATGTGTTTTATTATAAACTCCATTGTCTGTTTACGGAAATAACAAATAAACAAAACAAAACAAAAAAAAAACGGAAAAAGTATAATTAAAAATGTAAATCCTATTAAAAATAAAGTCGACTACGACGGTATTAATTTGAATTTGCTCTGGTATTTTCTGCAATTGTATCTTATGGACAAATAAGAAGTGCAAATTTTGTTGAATATAAGTTAAGTGTGAGAAAAATGTTATAAGTTCTTGTTTTTCCTCTAGGAAAGGAAAGTAGCTTTACAAAAAATCATTTGGCCAATCGCAAAATGTTTACTTCTCTTGGTGCCACGAGCAACAATATTGTACAAAGTAGTTGTATTTGCAACAATACTCGAATAATGGATTATTGTGTACAGGCATCCCTCTTACAACACGGTAGATAGGCTTCTATAATATGGCGTGTTATGTGAAACCGTGCTATGGGAGACTAGAAGCTGGTACAAAAACTGGGGTTAAGTTCCAAAAAACTTTATTTCTATTAAAAATAGCAAAATATAAATGAATAAAATCTATATATATAAAAATGGAATTTTAACAGTACCTTCCTGTATGTCTAGAAGGAATTATTGGCTATTTTTTATTTTAAAATTTCAAGTAGGCGAGATGCCACACCCACATACCCAATTAGAATTTAATGTGGAATGTGAGATAATCTGTAAAAGCTAGATTCTTCAAATTGTGTATAGACAACTTTGACATTTATATGAACAAAATGGGCAGGTTTGCTGTAATAGGCGTGTCACCTCGTATAAAATTATTAAATTAATATATCTAAGAAAATATAACAGTTAGAGTCTTAAAATTATGTCGAATCAGCTTTAGAATCAATATCCTTATATCCTTATATCTGGGAAATTATTATAGATAAAATCATGAAATTGTACACGAGCAACACTATTATGGTATATTTGCCTATTACTAATTGAACGGAAGTACATAAATAGTACTTACAATCTTTTTTTTTTGAAGTCCCCGTGGTCTAGTGGGTAGTGTGTTGGCTTATTAGACAAAAGGCCCGGGTTCGTATCCCAGGTCAGACATCAAAAACGAAAAATATTTCTTCGGCGACTTCCTCTCAGCAGATTTCGGGCAAAGACTCTGAGAGTAAAAATTGCCATGAAAAGCTTCTCAAAAATCTGTCGTTCGGAGTCGACTTTAAACTGTAGGTCCCGCCGCTTATGTATAAAATTAACGCACACAACATAAGTGGTGTGAGAAGCTAGGTCGTAATCCTGACTGAAGGGTTGTAACGACCAATTATGTATGTATGTAATCTTTTTCGCAAAACGATCCCAGTCATCAAGAGCAAGAACTGAAGAGATGCCGGATCTACGCGATGTACGGCTCGAAGGAGAGACAATACGAGCATCAACATCAGGAGCTACGGAGAAACCTGAACAACGTGATGCATGTAGAAGGAGCGAGGATAAAAGCAATAACTTCTAGAGTCGCTGAGACACCTGATTAACGCGATGAAAGTGTCAGAAGAAAACGATCCCAGTCATCAAGACCAAGAACTGAAGAGACGCCGGATCCACACGATGTACGCCTAGAAAGAGAGAGACTACGAGCATCAACATCTAGAGCTACCGAAGGTACTGTTAAAATTTCAAGAAAATCAGTCCAGTCGTTCAGCCTTCTATAGACTTCCAACAAAAAACAAACAAACAAATAAACACATACCGCTACCAAATTAAATGGGAACGTTTTTTCGACTGCAAAATATTTCCTGGTCCGCCCTAGGTTGTTGTAGATTTCTTGATATGGTGATAGACAATTTTGTGATTCCCTTGTGAATTTTCGATTTCTTTCAGCGCGAGGGTCTGCATCCAAGAACAATAATTCCATTTTTTGGCCCAGTCTAATTCTTCCTTCTAAATTATTAGTTCATTATCTTCATCAGTGGTGCGATTCACTAAGCTTTTTTAACGACAAATGTGTCTTTTAAAAATATTAACCACAAAATTAACCATTCTACTATTCACTAACACTTTAACGATTTCTGCTGTCGTTTAAAGTCAGTTGTTTCAATCAGCTGTTATTTTTAACCAAATAAATAGTGGTTTATAAACGCCAACATTTTTTTGAGGTTTAAAGAGTGATGCAGCGAAGTTTTGAAAATAGAAGCCAAAACATGTTTTTAATTGGTATATATAATTTGGATATTTATATAAAAAAAAAATAATAATCTATTAAAAACACATAAAAATCTACAGGAGATTCTGGATACCCATTGGAGCCATGGTTAATGACTCCACTACCAAACCAATTAGAAGAAAGTTCTAAATTTCGGTACAATGAGGCTTTGTGCAAAGCTCGTAATCCAGTTGAACGGCTGTTTGGCATTCTAAAAGGAACTTGGCGATGCTTATCAAAATAAAGAATTCTTCTGTATGATCCTGGATTTGCCGGAAAAGTTGTTAACTCATGCGCAACGCTGCATAATATGGGTTTGTATAACCAAATTTACGAAACAGAGCTTGAGATCCCAGAGACTCATACAAATATCGAGTATGTAAATCAAGATCTACCATCTTCGCTAGCAAAACGAGTTCAAGACCGCCTAATTACAAATTTTTTTACATAGGCAATAGTTTTTAGCAAAAAGTAACACCTCTACTTTTTTCTAGGAACTCATTTTTGCTTATGTTAAAAAATTTGAAGGCCAATTATATAAATTAATGTCGTTTGTAGAAATATCTAAAATATGGGCATATTTTATTAAATAAACAAGTTTTTTTTATAAATTTTTAAGTAAAATTATGTATTTATTTATTACAATTGTACATTTTTTAATATACACATACATAATTCCCAAAACACTCTATATGGAACAAGGACTTCTTTCATTACATTATTTGTAAATAAAAGGAATTATTAGCACAGTCATGAAGTCGCCGTGGTCTAGACAAAAGGCCCGGGTTCGAATACCAGGTCAGACATCAAAACGAAAAATATTTCTTCGGCGACTTCCTCTCAGCAGATTTCTGGCAAAGACTCTGAGAGTAAAAATTGCCATGAAAAGCTTCTCAAAAAACTGTCGTTCGGAGTCGACTTTAAACTGTAGGTCCCGCCACTCATGTATAAAATTAACGCACACAACATAAGTGGTGTGAGAAGCTAGGTCGTAATCCTGACTGAAGGATTGTAATGGCCAATTATGTATGTATGTAAGTAAAATATTACAGACAATTATTTTATTTTAACTATTTATTTATGTTAACTTACTTACCTTGCTTTTTAAAATTTCCAAAATAATGCTTTTCGATTTGTTTTTTCTTTATTCTTCTTTGTGCTTTTTTCCTTATTTTGACATGTAATTGGGCAAGGTTGCCATAAAACTTTAATTTGAATGTACAGAAAAATAAAACTGTTTACCGTGGCTAAAAAAAAGTTAGTGAATCATATAGTGGTTAGTGCAAACCCCAAAATGTGTGGTTAATGGTAAAACCTGTTAAAAGTGTTAAAAGTTAGTGAATCGCACCACAGAGCTAGAATCGATTTTATTCACTTTATTCTTGCACATCTTCAAGAGCCATATCCACAAACTCTTCTCCTCCGATTGACCTAGCAAGTTCTAATATGCCACCAATTTCATTTTCTCCTGATTCATGCACATATTCTATCTCAACTTCTGCTGGCCATATCTTTTTCCAACATTGATTTAATGTTGTCATTTTCAGTTCTTTCAGCGACAAGGATATGATATCGGTGTAGTCTTTAATTGAAAATTAATTTTGAATCAGTTATGTCTAAAATCCATAGAAATGATCTCCTTATGTAGTCAGTCTTAAAAAAAATAGTGTTGTACCGTGTTAAAAGAGGTTTCCGGAAATATTTTTAATCGTGTTAGAGTGAAATCGTGTTGTGGGATACCGTGTAGTAGGAGGGATATCTGTACTTGTATACATTATAGAATCGTAGAATTAAAACTAAAGCAAACTGGACTATAAAAAATATAAACAGATGTATACAGGGGCCTTCCAAAATTTATAAACTGTAAATAACTCGATAGGGCTGAATGTAAATAAAAACTTGCTTGAAAATTTAAATTGTGGTCTTAGAACTATTGTTAACGTTTTGTTATTGTTAACGTTTTGTTAACGTTTTAAAATAGGCAATGTAAAAATATGTTCATGTTTCTGGGTATTCACGTTTTCGCTAATTCACTGTATGTTGTAGATACATACATCCAAATAACAATAACAACATTTTAAGTCAGGAGGATAAAATTCAAAAGAGTTTGATTTTATTTTTTTATAGCACCCAAACAACTCCGCTATCAGCTGGCATTCTTTTTTGATTTCATTATTATGTTCGGTGTTACAGGACCAACAGTAAACGGGATATTAAAAAAAAAAAAAACAATAAATGCGCATTGTTAAGCTTCTGCTAAACAAACTTTTGAGCCTACTTGAGCTACTTTTCAACGAGGATACAAGTGTTACATCGACAACATTTTTTATTAAATTTACATTGCAGAATGGAAAAAGAAGTTTACCGTTAGTCAAAAATTGAAAAAAAATATTCAATAAAGACGTACATACATACATATATATGTAAGTATTTTATTTCAATTGCCTGGCAGATTAAATTCAAAAAGTTGGAAACAGTACGCCTAGTACACAAATTATATGACGTTGTGACTTGTTGAATTTTTAAAATATTTCTCTTGTTAAACATTCTCACAAGGCAATGCGATGTGGCGTTTATTTCCTGTAGTTATCTTGCAATGGAGGAACCAGTACGTAACAAACAAAATTGTCCGATATAGGACCAATCCATTGTAGAGATCCAAGAGCGTCCAATATATTCTGTAAAAGTCTATTTTTGGAGGCTTCTTTGTTCATAACATGTCACATCCAGCATTTTATTGCGATGATTATCAACTTCTTCAACAACGATATGTGATTCCAAAAGGAAGGCGCTATGGGCGTCGCTACTCATTGCCACATTGGATATTTTGCACGGGCGCGTTGAGAGCATCAACATCTCAGCTGATGAGAACATATCATGTAGACCGCACGGCTTAATCTCGCTAGACCTTTTCCTGTGTGGTTTTCTTAAATTGTAGGTGTTCATGAATAAGTCACAAGTCACAGCAATCCCTAAAGCCAACTAACCACTGTCATCGCTCAAACTCATGAACATTTAAAAGACTTTCAAACGAATAAAAGATTTCGATAATAATTTAAATGACGGTGCCGTAGTCTAGTACGTAGTGTGTTGACTTATTAGACGTATAGCCATTGTTCGTGCCCCAGACCAGACATCAAAACAAAATAAAAAAAATATTTCTTCGGCGATTTCCAATCAGCAGATTTCCGGCAAAAACTCTGAAAGTAAAAAAAAAATTGCCATGAAAATTTTTTCAAAAAAAAAAAATCTGTCGTTCGGAGTCGACTTTATATATACTGTAAGTCCCGCCTCTTGTGTATAAAATTAACACACACACCATTAGTGGTGTGAGAAACTAGGTCAATAATCCTGACTGAAGGGTTGTGTAAAAATTTGCACAAATTTTGTTTTATTTAAATTTAAGATAAGAGGAGCTTCTTGAAATGCCCGATATGCTCAATTATACTTCGCAACGATTCTCACATCGTTTCAAAATAAAATATTTGAATTTGCAAAATGATGATGCAACCACAAAAAATATTTTTTTAAAAATCAGTATTAATTTACTTACGTCTAGAAAAACAATGAAACTCCCACTCGTAATGCTTAAAGCTACAGACGAAACAAGTAAAAAATGGTAGATAAGTCAATTAAGAAAACGACTAACGTATTTTCCTAACTTAAAAAAGTTTCATCTTTCATCGGCAAAAACAATGCAGGAAAGTAGAAGCATGAATAACAACAGAAATAGGGCACATATTAGTAGTTACAACTAATGACAACATTATCCAAAAGACAATCAGTACAGCGCCAAAAAATTTATATTCAAAGGAACACCAAAATAACATAGAATTTGCCTCTTATGTAATCGAAAATATACTGGCGGAAAAAACATACATACATAAGTGTATAAAAAAATCAAAGTAACTGTAATGTTATACTTTCTTTTAGAGTTATCGATTTCGACATGTGTTCTATTTTATGTTAAGAACGATTACTAATCACTTTCCAACCAGGATAAGTTAAATGAATTTTTTTGCTTTTACTGCTTAACTACAAAGACAAGAATCAAAATCCGAGTATCACAAAAGGAAAATAAATTTTCGTCATCATTATTTCATGAGGCTAATTTTAAACCTCTGAGAAGACAACAGCTACTACGACCACCATAGCAAAGTACATCGATGGACTAGTTGGTAGTATGTTAAACTTCAAGTGTCGAGGCCGCGACTATGGGTGTTTGTGATTGTTTGATTATCTGTCTGAAATTATATCTGGGTACTCACGATAAAAAAGTATGAGTATATATGAGAATTAATAATACAAAGCAATTCTCGAAAAATGTAACAAAGGTATATATGTATACTGTTCATTAAAAGAAAAATTGTCGTACACTGCCCTTTTTAGTATTATTTATAAACTATCACGTGTGCATTTCACCGCAGCATGTACCGCAGTGTGTGTCTAATAAAAATAAGGTCAGGCTATGAACTACCTGCGGAAAGAGTAGAAATCAAATAGCAAGATTTACTAATAAAACTGAAACTATTCAAGCTAAAAGAAGTTGGTAAATATAGACTTCTAATGTTTGCAATGATAGCCTTACAAACATTGTGCTCAAAGGGCTATGGACTTTTTCGTGGTCCATAGAACGCCTTTGGGACTGAATTACGCTCACATATCTATTTACGAATAAAATATCCAATTTAATAATAAGAAAGATTATATTAACCATCAGATCAGTTAAGTTCGCAAAACTTTTAATACAAACAACATGGTGAACAAAATGGTTTTCAGGAAGAGTAATGCGCAACAAACACGAGAAGAAGACCCCTTTCACATTTTAAGAATTAACTTTGCGAAGTACTAAGGTCTTGGGAGACAAGAAAAAATCGTACGGAGATAAGTATACACTACGATGTACTCGCAAAGTTGCTTTGTTCTTCGTTCTTCGTCTACGGATGACTGTATCAGAGAACGGTTTGATTGGTTAATTTTGAATACAATCTCAAAAAACGAATCTCATGTTGACAGTACAAATCAATTCCGTAAAGCAATAGATTTCATGATTCACAAAACGGAGTGTAACGAAAATTGGTGCTTGCATGGCATGCTTTCTGCAAATGTAAACGAATACTCCCAAAAGCAACGAATACTTAACGATTGGTACGAATGGTTAACGATTGGTATGAATGGTTTCAATGTTGATCGCATATACATACTAGCGTGTATACGTGTGTGCATTTGTGTATACATACCCTGTCAGCATTTTTGTAGTCGACTACGAAAGTAATCGACTTTAAGTTAACTTTTGTAGACTAACTATAAGCTAACTAGAATTCAATGCAGCGCTTCCTTAGAATTCGGAATTCGACTACGAAAATAGCACACTTTTAGATAACTTTTTTAGACTAACTATAAGCTGACTATAATGTAATGCAGAAGAACTCACCCAAATACGAAACGTTTATTTATTATTGAGAGCTTCTTGTTTGTGAGATTTGTTTTCTCTCTGTTCTCTCTTTTACCAGATCAGACTTTCTATGAGTTTGTTTTTAGACTAATTATAAGCTAACTACAATGTTATGCAGAATTTCCCCATAATTTAAAATGTTCATGCTATTTCTGATAATATTGTTTTTTCGATTACACCTTTTTCTGAACTATTTTTAGATTAACTAATAGTTAATTGAAATGTTATGCAGAATTTATTCAAAATGAACCCGTTATATTTTTATTCTCTTTTTTTACAGTTTGAATTCTTTTACATTGTGAAATTGTAAAAATTATATAATTTTTATTGTTTAAAATGAGTGATTCGAGTAGAAGAAATTTAAAAAGACTTTTTAAAAAAGAAAAAAATAAATTTTTAAATAAATTAAAAAATAATAGTTCAGATAATTGTAATTGAATGTAAGTATTAATTTAATTGTACATGTTATAATTAGTAAATAATGTATTTATAGATAACAAGGGAAAGAATTGTTGCCAAGGATGTACAAATATTAAAGAACTTCTTCACAAAAGTTTAAAGAAATGAACAGTAAGTAAAATCATATTAAACACATTTAAATTTCATTAAATATATTACTTTTCATTAATAAGACGTTTATATGTGTTAGTATTTTCAAATAACAATATTTTTTTGATCAGGTAAATGTGATAAAGACTTTATTAAAAGGGCGGTTACAAAATACACTCACGGATGTTATTTCGACCACTGTATGCATGGAAGTTAATGTTGAGGGAGTGCATGGAAAAAAGCGGCTAAAAGATTTCCAAGCTTTCTTTCAAGCCTTAACAGGTAAGCAATACATTAAAAAGAAATGTATTTTTCTAATTACTTATATTTTAAATAGATGCTTGTCGATTGATTGGGTCTGATGATGCAGAAAAAACATCAGAAATGCGTTGAAAATATTCAAAAAACGCCACATTCACGCAGAATGTATTAAAAATAAAAGAAAAAATTAATTTGGAATATATTTGAATTTAATTATAAGTAAATGAAGTTATTAATTGTTTTGTTTTTTATAACTATACGAGTGTATATTTTGTTTCTTTTTATTATATAAAATAAATAAAACACTTAAAAAATTAAAATGTTTTCAATAGTTGTGTTTTTTTCGAAGTTTATATAAATTTTTATATTTTAACGACTGACTTTAAGTTACTTAAAAATTAGCCAACTTTAAGCTATCTTTGAATAACCATCTTTAAACTAACTATTATATAACTGAATTTAAGTTACTTAAAAATTAGTCAACTTTAAGCTATCTTTGAACTAGCTAACTTTAAACTAACTATTATATAACTGACTTTAAGTTAGTCAAAAATTAGCTAACTTTAAACTAACTATTATATAACTGATTTTAAGTTAGTTGAAAAGTTATGCAGAGTCGGACAATTGACTACTGCCAATGACACCACCATGTTAAAATAGTCAGTTGGTCCCATTCAAAATAATCTAAGAGTCAACCACAACTAGCTGAGAAAAAGTTAACTTATAATGCATTAAAAGTTAGTTGAGTTGCCGGCAGGGTACATTGCCAAATAAAATAATAAACAATCTGAAAAATGTCTTGTTTTCACAAAATAGCCTGTGAAAAAAATGTTACCGTTTCTTTTATTGAAGGGTAAGAACATGTGTTTTATTGTTGTAGAAATGAAACTATATACATCGATTCATTCACTCCATGCAACGAATACTGGACGAATGATGTGAATGTTTTTAGTTATTTCATGTGGCATTGAATTATTTCGTTGCTTGATGAATAACGTCATAATAAAAAGGGAATGGAAAATAGCAAACAGTAATAACGAGTGATTAAACAAACGACAATGCTTATGTTTATTATTGTCGAGTAGAAACAATGCAAAAGCAATGAATTTGCGAATGGTCAGCAAATGTAAATGGTCTCTATCTGTTTTCTGGACTGTATACGCTACAACAAAATGTCAAAAGTTTGCCAATGTAAATTTTAAACGTGCAAAAAGGAAAGAAATTTTAAAGGAAAATTGAGAAGTCTTTGTCAAAGTAAACCTTGAATGTGTAGAGGACAGGTCTTAGCAAGATAATGCTATATTTCGGAAATCCTATTCTTTTTAATGCTACGAACGCTGTTTTAATCCCTTAATGTAACTTTTATGAATATTTAGAAGCCTTTTTTATTTCTCATAATAAGGAATATGTTCGTTAGGAAACAACTTTTTAAGAAATTCTACATAATTCTACAACTTCTCTGTACATTATTTTTTTTTTTTCATATTTATGTACATTGACAATTCTGAAATATTTTCAGTATTGAATTTTAAATGTGTTTGTAAAAAGTGTCATGAAATTTTTAAGCTCATTTCCTGTGTATATGAATTGTTATGACAGCCTGCAATGGCCACTGAATACACTGAAATGTTTTGTAAAAATCCTTTACAATTTCTCTCTATTCTATTACTTATTCGTATTATAGAAGTATTCCTCAGATGGCTGTTACCCACACCATGAGTGTTACGAATGTTTAAAAGTTGAACAGAACTAGAACAGTTACTGGCAAAGTGAGTAGAATTTTTTGAAATGTATTGCAGGTTATGAAAAGAAGAGATTTCGTTCATGTATCGCCATAAGGCGTCATAACAATATACTATGTGGCGGGTAAAATTGAATTTCCGCTTAAATTTTTCTTCCTTCCGGTTTTGAACAACAACTGGGTTTTACTGGACATATCCAAACAGTCACAGTTTTCGAAGGTGGGAAAGAATAGATACAATACACGTATGTAGATACATAATAGACACAATATGTACTCGTATATGTATTTAGAAATGATTATGTATTGTAGTTATGATAGGTTCGGGTGGAAGTGTGGCGGCGAATCATTGTATCCATACACTGCGTTGCATTACTATAATAACAGTTGATATCGCTCTTAATCTTAATTTTTAAGAGTATGATAACTGATATCTTATTTTCCAAAATTTTAGGTATCACATCACATGTAAAAGAGAGAAATTGTGAAATTACGATAGACAAAGAAGAATAGCAAAAAAATTAAAATAGAATAGTTATTTATTTTTATTTTACAATATGAAACAATTTTAAGTAAAATGCCGCGTGGTCCATATCTTATTGATTTTGAAAAAGGTCAAATTTCAATTTATTTAAAAAATGGTTTAAATTTCCGAGAAATTGCAAGAAAAATTAAGCGTTCACATGTTGTAGTTGCAAATTATGCTAAAAATCCAAAGTCTTATGGTAAAAAGAAATGTGGCGGTCCGAAACAAAAGCTTTCTGAAAGAGATAAGCGAAAAATAATAAATTGTGCCAGCAACTCGATGAAAAGTCTTAAACAAATTATAAGTGAGTGTCAAGTGAAAGTGTCAAAATTGACCATAAGTAGACTCTTTAAGAATTCCAAGACCATTGCTGGTCAAAAACTCTTGCCCATGGCAAGATTGTTACCTCGTCACAAAAGCGCACGCCTTGAATTTGCAAAAAAAAAACCTACAGACACCCTGGAGAAAGGAAAGTCAAAAACTTATGTTAATGGTAAGACTAAATAGCACTTTTATTATTTGGCAGGTAATTTTTTCCGATGAAAAAAAATTTAATCTTAATGGTCCAGATGGTTTCAACAGCTAGATCTTCGTAAGGAACCGCGATATGTCTCAAAACGAAATTTCGGAGGCGGTTCATTAATGGTTCTGCTTGATTTGACATTTCCAAGTACAAAAGTTAATTTTTCGGAATACATAAAGTTACTTGAAGATAAATTAGTGCCTTCTTTAGAAAGCAACAATGAAGAACATTATATTCTTCAACAAGATAATGCGCCTGTGCATGTAAGTCGTCAGACAAAGGGATGGTTATCTTCAAAAAATATCGAAGTACTTGAATCGCCCGCATGTTCCCTAGATCAAAATCCAATTGAGGATATTTGGGGAATATTGGCACGTAAAATTTATGCTGATAACCGTTAATATGAAAGCGTTTTTCATCTTAAAGAAGCAGTTATTGATGCCTGGAAATCAATAACGGAGGAAATGAAAAAAAATCTGGTCGAATTTTCGAATTAATTCAGAAAAAAGTGAGCCTCACACATTACTAAAATATAATATTTCTTTGAATTTTTCTATTTTAAGTTAATTGTATTTATAGTTATGAAACACTGAGAACTTTTGTTAAAATTTTCATTGGTTGTATAATAAAGAAAAATTGGATTGTTTTATTTTTTTATTAATTCCAGTTCATTACTATTTCTTATACAATAGGTAAAACTGTTCTCCTTTATCTTACAAAATTATACCAAACCATGTTGGATTTATAGATATGCAACGCAGTGTAGTTCGGCACGCTCATCCAAAGACTTATTGGTCCATTTTGAACCTTCATATAAGAAAATTGGAATGAGCAAAAGGAAAATGAAAACAAAAAGATGAAGTGGAACGGGAATGAAATTTAAAAAGGAAAAAAATGAAAGTATGTATCGTATATTTTATAAAAAATTCGTTATTCTTTACACCTATTCTGTTGAAATTTTCCGTTGAATGAGAGGCTGTTGATTCCATGTTAATGGAAACTTTGAAGCTATACCATCAACTGTGCTAATGTTAATCCGGGATCCATATGCGAGATACTTTACTACTTTTATATGAAATAATAATTATTTAGTATAGTTTTCTAAGTTATTTTCGCTATTTTTAATACAATTTCATTGACTCGCAAAAGATCTCTTGAAATGAGGCGACTTTCTCACCAAAATTATTTGTCATAGTCAGGAACAGATGGTAGTCAATTTAAGTCAGGTTTAGCCCATAAAGAGTGTCCATGAACATAACAGCTCATTAGTGGAAACAGGGTGTGAAGCATTTGGAAAATTATAAAAAAATATTTATAAAAAATATTTCTTTTGTTTAGAAAATAGACATCGCACATTTATCCCGTAACGGAATAAATCTGTTTTATTGGTTATAAAAAAATTTAAAATATTTTAAGTACTTAAATTATACATGGAATTGGGAAATGGGAAAGATTTGCAGATCTTTTTTTTTTAAAAAAAAATAATTCACACTTTAAGGCATAGATTGTAACACTTTGAAAATGGAGACCAAGAGCAAAGTAAAAAAAGATTAAAAACTGAATATAAAGCTCGTTTACAAACAATTTTCCAACTATGCAGAGGCCTTTTGTTTCTATCCTTCGCATCAATTATTTTTTAAAAGACATTTTCTATGCCGTCCTTTAGAGCTGAACTGTAAAATTGTTTTTCTTTTTACTTTTTTTTTCTATATAAAGTCAGCATTTATCGCAAATCAAATACAGAACAAATTAAAGAATATAAAAGCCTACCGAAACGTGGCTCTGAACACATGCAGTAATAAAATGTTCCTGAGTACATATTTTGCTTTACTTCTTCCTCTTTTTTTTTTGTCTGCTTTGTATTTCGTTTGTGGATTTACACTTCTTGGCCAGTTGTTAACAAAAGTTTAATACCAATGGACATAAGTATCATATACAGTAGCGAGCACAAAAAATGCAACACTGTGCCATATGATCTTTAATAAGATCTGTTTCAAAATAACGGTAACTAATTTATCTATTTTCTTTTGCTGTTAATTCTTTCAATTATAAGTTTTCAAAGTAACCACAGTTTATTCCAAATTCTGCTTTAAAAAGTTAAATATTTTTGAATTAGTGAAAAAAGTGCAAATTTTTAGCAAGCAAAAAAAATGCAACATAATAAAAAATAGTTAAAGTAAGTTATTTATTTAATTATAATTGAAAATTTCTTAAATAAGTTATACAACATGTGTTTTGTAATAGAAGCAGCTCTTAGCTGACAGCAAAACTGCAATCATTAAAGCCTTAGATGAAGAAAAAATCCATGCGTGAAGTTGGACACCTCTTTGGTGTAAATCAATCAACCGTATGTCGGATTAAATCTCGATTTTCCTTGAGAAATAGTGTGGAAAGGAAACCAGGTAGTGGTAATTCTCGAAAAACTACCTCTCGCCAAGACCGCCAGATAATTGCACTGGTTAAAAAAGATCCACGAAAGACCGCAGTGGACGTTGCTAATTTCGCAAATGAGCAAATTTGAGTCTCTATAGGCGTTCACACTGTTCGCCGTAGGTTGAAAGAGGCTAATTTGCATGCGAGACGACCCGCAAAGAAACCTCTCATCAGTGCAATCAATAAAAAGAAGCGCCTGGAATTTGCAAAACGTTACAAGGATTCGTCAAATGAACAATGGGCTAAAGTCTTGTGGAGCGATGAAAGCAAATTTAATTTGTTTGGCTCCGATGGGATAAATTTTGTTCGAAGACCGCCTGGACAGAGATATTCTCCAAGATATCAACTTCCAACCGTAAAACATGGCGGTGGATCAATAATGGTGTGGGGTAAGGAACGATATGTTTAAAAAAAATATTGATTTTACGTCACGTATTTACAGGTGCGTTTTCCCGTGATGGGGTAGGTCCCTTAACTCAAATCGAAGGAAAAATGGACGCCAAGAAGTACTGTGCAATCCTTGGAGAACACATGCTTCCTCATTTGCGGGAAAAAATGCCTCCTGGTAGCATATTCCAACAGGATAACGATCCAAAGAACTCACGTCGCTTAGCTCGAAACTTTTTAAGCGACAATGATGTCAATGTTTTGGATTGGCCATCACAGTCTCCCGGACTAAACCCCATAGAAAATCTATGGGAGCTTTTAGATCTGGAAGTTAAGAGGAAACATCCGTCAAATAAGAGTCAATTAGAAGAAATTTTGAAAAGTGAATGGGAGAAAATATCCATTAACATATTAATATGCCTTCTAGGTTGCAAGAAGTCATAAAAAATAAGGGCTACGCCACTAAATATTAATTTTATGATTTTTTTGTTAGAATTACTATTTAATTTAAATAAACACATTAAAATTTATGCTGTTGCATTTTTATTGCTCCCATGAAATTCGCACTCTTTTTAATGAATGACAAAATAATATATCATTAATTAAAAATATTTACATAATGTTATTGATAATAGGTATCTATAACTGTAGGGATTAATAACCCAAAGAAATATTTTGAACTGGTCAATATTTTTTTAAAATTATCGCACTTAAAGATAATTTTACCCAACGTTGAATTTTTGTGCTCGCTACTGTATATCATATTTTTGGTGATAGAAAGCATACATACTTACGTACATACATAATTGGTCATTAGAGCCTTTCAGTTAGGATTTGGAACAAGCTCTTTAAACCACTTATGTTGCGTGTGTTAATTTTTACACGAATGGCGGGACATACAGTTTATAGTCGATTCCGAATGATAAATTTCTTAAAGAACGTTTTTTCCTAATTTTATTTGCCTTTGACTAATATCGGTAAACCATAACTCGGAAAACATTTACTGAACAGCCGAAAAAAAAACAAATGAAAATAATCGATTGAAAAACGAAAATTTATATTGTTAGTAATAAGTTTATATTGCCTACTAATCATTTCTCTTCTCAACTGAAAGCAGTTCCCTACACAACACTTACAGATTTTATATATACACTCAGCCAAAAAAGTATATATACGGTTAAAAATTTCTGAAATTTCGTTACAATCTTTATAATTGTCTGACGATTTTTTCTTTTGCGTTGGTTCACAATCGGCCCTGCACAGGTCCACAAAAGTTAACAAATTTCAGAAATTTTTAATCAATCTATTTTCGCACAAAATCTTTATAATTGTCTGACAAATTTCCTCCATTTTAAGACGGCCTTTTGCATTTGTTCAAAAATTTGCGAAATTTTTTAATCGTATGTATACTTTTGTGACCCTGTGTATATAGGTAAGTAGATAGGAGCTTTCTATACTTCCCGATTGGAAAATATGTGAGGCGTTATAGGCAATTGTGCAGCCCTTGCGCTGACCAACTTCTTCCTTTTCCCTGCTTTGACGGAACTTGGTTAGTACAGGGACTGCGTTCACCCGTGGCATCACAACGGGCCGCCATGCGTGCTCAAGTGAGCTTTATGATATCAGAGCTGCCACTACGACCTAACCTAACCTATAGGCTATTTCAGGAGGCAGAGAGGATATGATTCTCTTTGTTACACAGTATCTAAGTGTATAAATGACGAATTATCCATTTAAGGGCCATAATTACAACTTGCCTTTAACTAAAGTTTGGATTATAACGGACAGATAATTTGTTTTTCATTAAAGCGTTAAGCTATAGAGTGGATCATCCTACCCATAACTTTTAAAGTTAAGTTTATCTTTGAACTTGCAACTTCCAATATGTATAAGCAAACTGAGCTAACATAAGAAACAAGAAGCTCGACAAATTAAAGTAAAAGTTATTGATGATATCGCTTCATTATAATCGATTTTTTTGTACCCGCTCTTCATGGTATTGAAGTGAACGATGTTTGTTTCATCAGGATGGTGGAACTTACTAAACATCTCATGCCACAATCGATTTATTGAGTCAAACGTTCAGGAAGCTACAATTTGACACCGTTGTCGACAAATCAGAGAATATTAAACATTTGAAGGCCAATATTTGTAATGCCATTGCCGAGATACGACCACATACAA